>CP092869.1:86704748-86735346 GCA_030710605.1 Cordylochernes scorpioides
AGATTAATAACAATTAGATGAACTTCTATATCACAAAAATATTTCGGTGAAGAAAAATTCTCTTTAGATCTTGTTTAGATGGAAGCTTGCTTTGTTTAAGAGTGTTTTTTACTTCCATTTTCTTTTCTCTTCTAAGCGGATTGTGATTTGTAAAAATTTAGATTGGGTTCTT
Source organism: Cordylochernes scorpioides (assembly GCA_030710605.1). NCBI lineage: Eukaryota > Metazoa > Arthropoda > Arachnida > Pseudoscorpiones > Chernetidae > Cordylochernes > Cordylochernes scorpioides. Next base: position 86,704,921 of record CP092869.1, read on the forward strand.
TTCACTGTTTTTTCTTTCCTTTTTGCTCGAAAATCCCCTAAAATAATCCTTCTAGGATTTGTTTTTGGCGTTTCCTAGAGAAAATATGCTTTTAAATTTTATTAAAATATATATTTATTTATTTTTTCAACTTTTCTAAATATCTTATACGGTTTTTTGTTTATTTTTCAACGCATAAATAAAATTGAAAACTTTATTAAAATATAGAATTCTAGGTGTTAAAAAATTCTATTATATTTTTCACACATATATATTTAAACTATATATATTGAGATTTTAATAATAAATATTAAATAAAATATTGTTTCTACGTATTGTATATATATATATATATACAAACAGATTTATTAAGACCACCGGTCTTATACAGATTTACCACAGGAAGGAAGCATAGATAGAGCTCCTATACTCCAGGCAGCACAGAGCCCAACAACAGACTCCAGGTCCGACACATGTCCAGTGGCCATAGAATCCACCGTGTATAAGTTAGCGTATCACTGAAAAGACGAGTGTGGAATCAGCCGCGTTCTAGTCTTCGCTTTCCTCATCCAAATGGACCACGACATTCTATTAATCTCCTCCGAACGGTGACTGCGGTCTTGTAGAATTTATATAAACCAAAGAATTTGATCAAATATTGTATATATGTCATAATTTGTATATAATTAAATGCAACCCCGACCCACTATGTATGTACCATGTATGATTTTCAAAGATTTAATAAAAGAATAAGGTAACTGGAGGAAAGAAAGTAACAAAAGACATAGGAAGACGTCGCAGTTAACCTTCTGACCCCAGGTCCCTGCGAGCTAAGTTTAAACCGACACTTCCTGGAAAAACAGGACGTATCTAATGACCAGAAGTTATAAATGTTAAAGCTAACATTCAATACTTCCTGACAAAGCAGGACGTATTTTGATAGCCGCGGAAGTAAATAAAGTCAAACAAACACGAGACTTCCTGACCCAAGCCGGGCGTAACTAATACCAAAGGAAGCCGCCGGCCCATCAGAAGACAGCACCTTAAGTAGGTCAACCAATAGGAAAAGAGCATGTGACATCTCTCGACCAATCAAAAGACAACACCTCAAGTAGGTCAACCAATAGGAAAGGATCATGTGACATCTCTCGACCAATCAGAGAGAAACTGAGGCTTGGTGTTAAATCGGAAAGCAAGAATGGGTAGTTACGCTTGAGCTCTCATAGGAACAACACCTACAGGGTTCACTGGCTCTCGCCGAGTTCGGACAGTGCTCCTTCGCTTCCAACAAGGTAACATCTACTCTAGAGATATCTCTCTCCGCTCATTTCATCATCGCCATGTGATCAACTAATTAATAAGTCAAATCGCTCAACTCTTCTCAAGCTTTCTTCCCTCCAACACAGTTGCCTCTTATTTTCCAACTCAATCACGTGTCCTGATTATTCCTAACTGTATGCTGCAACTTCCACTCAAACGACTGCGCTTCAACCAAATCTCACCATTCGCATCCAACAACAAGAAACCCCGCAACGATATTGCCACAGAACGGTTAAGTCGACAGGATTCTACAATAGTGTAATACATCAAATATTATAGTGTAATAACAATTTGCATCATATTACACAGAGTCGACAGGATAGTGAGATGGAATTAAATCAGGATCCCACAGGCGTAAAGTCAGACGGTCCAACGGAAACAATGGAAAGAAGGCAAGAAGTAAGAGAGAGCGAATCGGCAAGAGAAAGACAGGAGGTGACCGGCCGAGAGACAACTGCGCCCCTAGCGGACGCCATCAACCAACTGTCAACATTCCTGACGCGAGTAAAAATTTCTGATGGAGCGGAGTCGGCGATCCCACCTTTCGACGGCGCATACAGCGCGACACAGTTTTTCCAGACGTTCGACCGAAAAATGGAAGACGCATCCATGGGAGAACAAGAAAAATTATTGCGCCTGCCAAACTACCTGGTGCGACAACCCCTGGAGCTCTTCAGGAAACTTCGGCTGGCCGACCGGAGTTATTTCCAGGTGAGACAAATCCTCCTAGATCTCTACCCTGAGTCAAGCGAAGCATCCTTTGCGAAATATTTCGCCATGAAACTCACTGGACAAACCAACTTAGAGACCTACTACCGGGAAAAAACCGCCATGGGATTGCGACTAGGACTTCCACAAGAGGTGATCCTCGAGACGCTGACAGAAGGACTGCCATTCAACGACCAGCGCCTCCCGAGAACCTAGGAGAATGGTTCCGACTGGTGCAGCGGATCCACGGGCCCAGTGTACCGGCAACGCGATCCAGAGAAGATCAACCACCCACAATGTCGGGTCCGTACCACAGCACATCCCGACGCCCAGGTGCATGGAATGCACCTCTTCCGCCGTCCAACTGCAAGTTCTGCGGCGCGAGACACTGGCACAGCGAATGCCGACGTCGACCAATCCCGACGACCCACGAAAAAGTCCGGACAGTGCAAACGGTCCCAAAATCACCAGTTCCGACTTCATCACAACCAAGTCAAGCCAGAGACACCTCAGCCGGGCAGCCCTTTCGAGACTGAGGTAGGATCCCTAAACCAACTGACTGTCAAACTCTTTCTAGCCCCTAATGTATCATGCCCCTTTTTAATTGATACAGGCGCCAGCCTGAGTATAGTGCCATATAATATTTATCATATGCTAAAAACCCACCTGCCTAATTTAACCCTTGAGGGACACTCACTACACCTCCAAACCCTAAACGGATTTGCAAAAACCATGGGTAAACTATCTATCCCACTGACAATAGGACAAATATCACGAAAGGAGTATTTCCATGTAGTGAATGCACCATTGCCATTCGGAATTCTTAGTATCAATAGCCTCCATAAATTCAGATTAACCATAGATTTTAATAAATGCACTATACTCCAGCTGGGCGCCCCATTGTCTACCCTTTCCTACCATTTTAATCATGTGTCCAATGTATGCACGTACTGGCAATGTCAGGCGATGTCACAAAAAATTTTCCCCACATCCCAACTATCCGCCTATGACAACCATTGCGTGCATTCATTGAGAAAACCCCACTTATCTACATGCCCCTTTTTCACTAAAGCCAATTGCCCTTTTTACATGCCCTCAAATAATCAAACCACAACAACTTCAACTTATGAACCTGTCCAAAACGCACCCACACAGCGGGATAACTCGCATACCAAAAACCTAGGTGATCACACACCGTTACACAACTCTCACATGACCAACCCACACAACGAACTCGACACTCACACTAATACACAACAAAACCCTTTACCCCATGCATACTACAACACAACACCTAACACTCACTATACACCACAGTTCACAACACTTCTACAAAGGTACACTCACATTTTTTCACAGGACAAATTCAACGTACCATGCTTACGTATTCCACCAGTAAAAATACCCACGAATTCCAAAAAAATAATCACCATACGTCCATATCGTGTTCCGATATGTGACCAACAAGAAATCCGTAACCAAATACAACAAATGCTGGAGAACGGCATCATAGAGCAATCTTTTTCACCTTTCTCGAGCCCTGTCACCCTCGTCACTAAGCGCGACAAAACCAAACGGTTTTGTATCGATTATAGGAAGGTGAATGAGCTAATCAGCTCTGATGTCCATCCCCTCCCGAGAATCGAGGATATCCTAGACCGCCTCGCACAGGCCAAATATTTTTCCACGGCCGACATATCCTCTGCGTATTGGCAAGTCCCAATACACCCCGATTCTCGACCACTGTTAGCATTTGCCACCTTTGAAGGATTATACCAACCCACTCGATTACCTTTCGGGTTAAAAACCAGTCCTCAGATTTACGAACGAGCCATAAGTCAGGTCCTACAGAGACACGGACTTGACTGTGTGGCACATTACTTTGATGATTTCATCATTTACTCCAACACATTGGAGGAACATCAAAACCACCTGCGACAATTTTTCGCCTTTTGCGAAGCGGAGAAGTTACAACTTAACTTCGCAAAATGCGAATTTTTTAAACAATCCATAAATTTTCTAGGTTACACCATCACAGCTGGTACAATTACACCACTTACACGCAATACCGACATCATCCACGCCATAAAACAACCACACAACCGAAAAACACTACAATCCTTCTTAGGCGCTGTGAACGTCTATAACAAATTCATTCCGGAATACGCTCGCTTGCGAGCACCACTCAACAATCTCCTCAAAAAGGACGTCGTGTGGAACTGGAATGAAGCTTGTCAAGAGGCGTTCATTGACCTGAAAGGAAACCTCACACAACACCCCATTTTACACCTTTACAAAGAAGGTCTGCCATGCCAAGTGTATTGCGATGCATCCACCCTCGGTATAGCAGGCATTCTCAAACAAGTTCACCCTGACGGAAACGTATATCCAGTTCAATATTTCAGCCGAACATTGCGCCCACACGAGAAAAACTACTCCATCTCTGAACTTGAGTGCTTAGCAATCGTTGAGAGTGTGGAGAAGTTTCGCATCTATCTTATGGGCAGAAAATTTACAATATTTTCTGACCATCACGCATTGCAGTGGTTGAAAACCATCAAGAACCCGTCCGGTAGACTGTTTCGATGGAGTTTACGACTATCGAGTTACGAATATGAGGTCCGCTACATAAAGGGAAAACTACAATATGAAGCAGATCTCTTGTCCCGTAACCCGTTTTGTGGATTCTTGGACGCCACCCTTATCAAGACCCACCAATCTCCTCCATCGAAAGAGTCTAGTTTGACCATTGATCATAATGGATTACATACAGTTTCCCGAAAAGGTGTAACCAAGATTATACTTCCAAAACCACTCATACAACAACTCTTACAAACAGTACACACACAATACAATCACCCCGGTATTTCCCAAATGTCACGAATTATCTCCACACAATATTACTGGCAAGGTATGTCAAAAGATATTAAACAAAAAGTTAAGACCTGTCCCACCTGCCAATTAACAAAACGTCCAGTAGGACCCACTTACGGAGAATTAAGTCAACCTCCGGAATCTAAAGAACCCTTCGACCTTTTATCTCTGGACACCATAGCAGGATTTGCCAAATATGGCAACACCAAGATATACCTCCATGTGGTAGTCGATCATTTTTCACGCTACGCGTGGGCTTTTCCATCTAAATCCACCAGTACCACCACCTACCAACAGGTACTTAAACGAGTATTCCAGGATGGTTCTCCAAAACGCCTTCTTACGGATAGAGCCCCTGCCTTCACTTCACCCAAATTTCGTAGTTTTCTACTTAATAGAAATATTCACCCATTGCTCACAACCAGCAACAATCCACAGGCCAACGGTCTATGTGAACGCCTAAACGCCACCCTCACGGGAAAACTTAGGTTATTACACCTAGAAAATCCTAAGGTCGCATGGACCAAGTTGGTCAAGAAGGTTACACTTATATATAACAAGACACCCCACTCTACCACAGGTTTTCCACCCATATACTTAATGTTTGGTATCCTACCTCCAGAAATCTCTAATCATAACACACCGTACCCAGATATCGACAAAGCTAGAAAAATTGCACACACACGCACACAAAACAAACATTTACAAGACAAAAACACTTCTGACCAACGACACAAGCAACCACATTTCGAAGTAGGTGATCTAGTATTAGTAAAATTATATCACCACCCAAATACAGGGAAACTTGCGCCATATTTCACAGGACCTCACACAATATTAGAAATTATTTCACCAAATGTGGTCCGCATAGATCGACCAAATCAACCACTTCAAAGAGACACTGACACAATCCACGTCAACAAACTTAAACTGTATACAGAAAAAATCCATTATATATCACCACCCGCCGTTAGCACCTATCATATAAAGCACAACCCCAATTATACGTTCCCTTTCAAACATTTAACACCCGAATTATTCCCAACAGAGTCATTAAGGTTCAAACCCACCAGCAGCGAACCTTTCAGGCATTTAGACCCTGCCATTTTTGCAACAAGACGATTTACATCACTCTTCCCCGATGTTAAAAACTGCAAACCTGACAACCAGCTCAATCATATCACACCACCCCCTAAAGATATCAAACAGGAGAACTACGAACCTACCAATCATTCAAATTCTACAATTAATAAGGTTCAAGCAAATATTTCAGAGTCCCCAGTTACAAAAATATGGACGAACATGGGACAATATCCTATATTTCACCTGATTTTTATCCTTTGTTTATTAGTTCTACCGTACAACTGTATCCCAATTTTATTCATTAATTACTTGTTTATATATGCCATGCCCGCGCAGAAAATCTTCGAACTACAAGAGGTAGTTTTTAATCTAGGACAAACATTTATAAAACTTCTCATAATTTTAGGAACCATCTTCGCAGAAAATCTAAATAAACTCCGAAGAGATAACAGTAACTGAAAAGATGACCAAACAATGTCGGAGAAACCACGCTCCAAAAACAAGCCCCGAGCCACACCCCAAAATAAATAGACGGCAGGAAATGAGGATTTGAAACACCACGACAGGAAGTATAGTCTGCGGCGGTTAAATTCGGCCTCTGTAAACAAAGCGGAGCGCCTTCGTCCGATCTCCAATTTCCCTCCCTCTCGTTTGCCCGACACACCCCACTTCCGTATCTCTAATTACAATGAGAAGATCCCCTATTGAGGTCGACTGGGAACCTCACTATGCCACCGGTTTTGATTCCAGTTCGAGTCTACATATCGATTTTTACCACCCAATTACACATCCACGAAACAACACCTAGAACTAGCTCACACATCTCTTACACAACCGACTTCTAACATTTTTCACAACACATACACAAAGACAAAAAATTACACATAAAGGTTATATAGATTTCCATGTCTCCTGTACACACAGCATAAACGCACTTGAGGGCTAGAATCACGTTTTTCACCTAAGTGTCACTACAGATGAGAAAAAAATTTATAGGGCATAATTGAGCAAGTAAAACATTTATAGGGCAAAATGGAGCAACCAATACATGTAGATCAGGGCATGAAGATACCAAAGGGTTCCAACCAATACACCTTATTTTTCATATCAATCATTTTCATTATTTTCTCTCAATTAAAATTTAAATATTTAATCAATTTATCAATTTATTCAATTTATTAGCACTTTTAATCATCAATTATCATTTTTTCCCAATTAATTTATATTATCATTTTCATTTATCAATTATCATTCTATTTACCACTTAGCTTAAACTGCAACAACTCAATTATCAACGAAAAATCATTGGTTTTCGATTAAACTAAAAACATTAAATCACACTTTGTTGTTGAAACCTTTTTATTTTTCATTTTTCTTTTTCCAAACACTCGACTTTGATTTCGCCCAACCACTTTTATTTTGATTTCAAAAAGACCTTATGAAATTCCCTCGAATTCTTTTCCAAATTCGAGCAAAAAAGGTAACTAGGCATTTTTCCTTCCTTTTTTTTTTTCACCACTCAACCAAGCACTCAACTTTGATTTCGCTCAAAAAACTTTTATTTTATTTTTATTTTTGATTTCTCGAAAGACCTAATAGAATTCCTTCGATTTCATTCCCAATCTCGAATAGAATATGGTTAGGCATTTTCCTTTTTTTCTTCACCATTCAACCAAGCACTCCACTTTGATTTCGCTCAAAAAACTTTTATTTTATTTTATTTTGATTTCAAAAACCTTAATAGAACTCCCTCGATCTCCTTTCTTAATTCGAGTAGAATTCGTTTAGGCGCATTTTTTTTTTTTTTTTTTTTGCCCACTATGTACCATAACATTCATTGATTTCTTACAATTAAAAAATTTTTTGATTTCTATTAATTATACTCAACCTATATCATCAACACCATGCTATTTTACTTATTATGTCACCAGCAATGCTTGTATATAGCCCCTCAATACCCACAACTAATTTTCCCACAAAATTATTTTTCACTTTACAGAATTCTCTCAGGCTAACCCCTTCTTGAATTCTTCACATGTAGGGGGCGCATCTGTCATAATTTGTATATAATTAAATGCAACCCCGACCCACTATGTATGTACCATGTATGATTTTCAAAGATTTAATAAAAGAATAAGGTAACTGGAGGAAAGAAAGTAACAAAAGACATAGGAAGACGTCGCAGTTAACCTTCTGACCCCAGGTCCCTGCGAGCTAAGTTTAAACCGACACTTCCTGGAAAAACAGGACGTATCTAATGACCAGAAGTTATAAATGTTAAAGCTAACATTCAATACTTCCTGACAAAGCAGGACGTATTTTGATAACCGCGGAAGTAAATAAAGTCAAACAAACACGAGACTTCCTGACCCAAGCCGGGCGTAACTAATACCAAAGGAAGCCGCCGGCCCATCAGAAGACAGCACCTTAAGTAGGTCAACCAATAGGAAAAGAGCATGTGACATCTCTCGACCAATCAAAAGACAACACCTCAAGTAGGTCAACCAATAGGAAAGGATCATGTGACATCTCTCGACCAATCAGAGAGAAACTGAGGCTTGGTGTTAAATCGGAAAGCAAGAATGGGTAGTTACGCTTGAGCTCTCATAGGAACAACACCTACAGGGTTCACTGGCTCTCGCCGAGTTCGGACAGTGCTCCTTCGCTTCCAACAAGGTAACATCTACTCTAGAGATATCTCTCTCCGCTCATTTCATCATCGCCATGTGATCAACTAATTAATAAGTCAAATCGCTCAACTCTTCTCAAGCTTTCTTTTCTCCAACACAGTTGCCTCTTATTTTCCAACTCAATCACGTGTCCTGATTATTCCTAACTGTATGCTGCAACTTCCACTCAAACGACTGCGCTTCAACCAAATCTCACCATTCGCATCCAACAACAAGAAACCCCGCAACGATATTGCCACAGAACGGTTAAGTCGACAGGATTCTACAACAGTGTAATACATCAAATATTATAGTGTAATAACAATTTGCATCATATTACATATATATATATATGGTATATATATGATAATAATATTTTTTCATCATAAAAACATTCTAATTAATAGCGAGATAATTTCTTCAATGCCAACCTAGCCCTACCACCTTGAGTCTCTACTGCTTCAGTTTAATGATATTATAAAGAATCATAACTCAGCCTTTGCCGCTCCCAAGCCCTGATGAAAAAGGAGGAGGGGGAGCAGTAACAAGCTCACAAAAAAACCTGGGCTCAGCTGGCCCGGCTGATAGTACCCTGTAAGGCTCCTGATACAGGATGAGTCTGTTCCTCATGTTAGAAGCGGCTGTACATGGTGTCTGTTCCTCATGTTAGAAGCGGCTGTACATGGTGTCTGTTCCTCATGCTAGAAGCGGCTGTAAATGGTGTCTGTTCCTCATGTTAGAAGCGGCTGTACATGGTGTCTGTTCCTCATGTTAGAAGCGGCTGTAAATGGTGTCTGTTCCTCATGTTAGAAGCGGCTGTACATGGTGTCTGTTCCTCATGTTAGAAGCGGCTGTACATGGTGTCTGTTCCTCATGTTAGAAGCGGCTGTACATGGTGTCTGTTCCTCATGTTAGAAGCGGCTGTACATGGTGTCTGTTCCTCATGTTAGAAGCGGCTGTAAATGGTGTCTGTTCCTCATGTTAGAAGCGGCTGTACATGGTGTCTGTTCCTCATGTTAGAAGCGGCTGTAAATGGTGTCTGTTCCTCATGTTAGAAGCGGCTGTACATGGTGTCTGTTCCTCATGTTAGAAGCGGCTGTACATGGTGTCTGTTCCTCATGTTAGAAGCGGCTGTACATGGTGTCTGTTCCTCATGTTAGAAGCGGCTGTACATGGTGTCTGTTCCTCATGCTAGAAGCGGCTGTACATGGTGTCTGTTCCTCATGTTAGAAGCGGCTGTACATGGTGTCTGTTCCTCATGTTAGAAGCGGCTGTACATGGTGTCTGTTCCTCATGTTAGAAGCGGCTGTACATGGTGTCTGTTCCTCATGTTAGAAGCGGCTGTACATGGTGTCTGTTCCTCATGTTAGAAGCGGCTGTACATGGTGTCTGTTCCTCATGCTAGAAGCGACTGTACATGGTGTCTGTTCCTCATGTTAGAAGCGGCTGTACATGGTGTCTGTTCCTCATGTTAGAAGCGGCTGTACATAGAGTCTGTTCCTCATGTTAGAAGCGGTCATTTCATATTGGAGCTAAGTCGGCCTGCCACTGAGTAGTGCTCCCAGTCTTAATGACAGACGCATTCTACTTCACCCAATCATTATGGTTGACAAATCTTTTTTGATAAGATCTACTCATCATCAGCAGACACCATCAACAAGTTCTACAGACTTGATACTCTAATATATTTGTTGAATGAAGATAAGAAATAATAAGAATATTACGATTTATTGGGAAAAAAAAAGACATTTTAGAATATGGTATTTATATATATGATTGAATATTCACTTAAATCTTTCTTTATTTACAATGTTTCGATAAAACATTGTCATTTTGCCCCAGGAAAACTTAATTCAATATTGTTTATCTTTTGTCAAGTTATGAAGATATTTTTAAAATTAATGAGATAAGCAGTGTGTCGATTATTATGAAACATTCTATATACAGTTACGAGCGTCATGCGTTCTTAATTCCTCAGTTTTCATCTCTGTCACCGTTTGCTTTTATTTTTTTTTTTTGGAATGGCGCTCTCCTATTGGTTGGCTACGATCACGCAACCTTTGCCCCCCTCCATCATGCCCCCCCCCCCCCCCCCCACTCGCTTCTTCGTTTTTGTAACTATTGTGTTGGAGCGGGTCGCTCCTTAAATAAATGCATATATTAGTTAATAACTAAATGGAATCCTCTCTTTCTTTTTCCCAGTAAGAGACGCCTACGGAAGCCAACAGTACATAGACAGATAAAGCACATAGGCTATAGTTATTAGCTAACATATGCATTTATTTAAGGCGCCAATTTATAATTGTAACAAATAGTATTTGAATCAAAACATTCAATCGGGTAAAACACGGGCGTTGCCCGGGTCATTCGGCTAGTGAAATATAAACAAAAGTTAAAAAAGAAAACAATAAATAATTTGAAAAAAATAGTAAAAATGTGATATTGTACTGGGATAAGGTGCATAAATTATAAAAAAAGGCATCTCCTTATCGTGCAACTGAAAGTTTCTGATGGCTTGCGCCATCTATCGGAATAAATATCAACTATTCTCGTTGATTTTTTTAATTATTCCAGAATTGACCAAATACCCATTCTTGGTACGTGGTTAGCTTTTCTTGATTATTAAAGAATGGGTATTTGACAAATTCTGGAATAATTAAAAATCAACAAATAGTTTATATTTATTCCGATAGATGGCGCAAGGCATCAGCAACTTTCAGTTTCACGATAAGGAGATGCCTTTTTCATAATAAATAATTTATTAGAATTATAATCCTCTGTATCAATAAGTGTCTTTATTACAATTTTAACGAATTTACTAGTTTTTTTTGTGTGTGTTTTAAACGACCCATCTACAGGTAAGGAATTTTATAAAGAGGAATATAAGATTAAATTTGTACCTGTAAAGGTTCGGTTAAAACCCTGCTTGTAAACTCGTTAATAGTGCAAATAAAAACACTATAAAGGAATGACAATATATCCAAATGGTACAAAAACCTATACGACATGTAAAAACTGTCCTGGTGTGGAACTAACACCTACCCACATATTCTCATGTCCAGCAATGGCCGCAGCCTTGCAGAAAATTTACATAGACCCAGAAAGCAGCTTTACACACCCAAAATAGAGAACGACTGCTGTGATAGAGATGTATGGAGATATCTGAGGCTTTTCATTGGACACAACAACAACAGCAGAAAATTGAAATAGACCCAGAACAGCAGCTTTACACACCCAAGATAGAGAACGACTGCAGTGATAGAGATGCATGGAGACATCTGAGGTTCTTCATTGGACACGACAGCAACAGAAAATTGACATGGACCCATAACAACAGCTTTACACACCCAAGATAGAGAACGACTGCTGTGATAGAGATGTATGGAGACATCTGAGAGTTTTCATTGGACACAACAACAACAGCTGAAAATTGGAATAGACCCAGAACATCAGCTTTACACACCCAAGATAGAGAACGACTGCTGTGATAGAGATGTATGGAGACACCTGAGGCTTTTCATTGGACACAACAACAACAGCTGATAATTGAAATAGACCCAGAGAAGCAGCTTTACACACCCAAAAAAGAGAACGACTACTGTGATAGAGATGTATGGAGACATCTGAGGCTCTTCATTGGACAGGACAACAACAACAGAAAATTGACATGGACCCAGAACAGCAGCTTTACACACCCAAGATAGAGAACGACTGCTGTGATAGAGATATATGGAGACATCTGAGGCTTTTCATTGGACACAACAACAACAGAAAATTGACATGGACCCAGAACAGCAGCTTTGCACACCCAAGATAGAGAACGACTGCTGTGATAGAGATGTACAGAGACTTCTGAGGCTCTTCAATGGACACGACAACAACAACAGAAAATTGACCCAGAGCAGCAGCTTTACACACCCAAGATAGAGAACGACTGCTGTGATATAGATGTACGTAGACATCTGAGGCTCTTCATTGGACACAACAACAACAGTGCAAATATAGAAACTTATATTTGTATATATATTTGATTAATCTACCAAATAATTTGTGAAAAAAATTACAAAATAAGATCATCTCTCGGTCAAAATTGTCATCAACACTTGACACAAGAAAACTAAGTATGAACAAAATTGTCTTTGTGAAAAAATAGTACAAATGTAATATTGTACTGGGATAAGGTGCATAAATTAAGAAAAAGCCATCTCCTTATCGTGCAACTGAAAGTTTCTGATGGCTTGCGCCAACTATCGGAATAAATATCAACTATTCTCGTTGATTTTTAACTATTCCAGAATTGGCCAAATACCCATTCTTGATTAATCAAGAAAAGCTAACCACGGACGCGTTTCGGGCTGTTGGCCCTCATCAGCGTGGTGCAAGCTGTACCTCAACGACCTAAAAATTGGTCATTAAGGCATCCTGAAAAATCATGAAACGGGTAGTTAAGGCCAGAATTGCGTGAGAACGCTACACAATGTTAAAAAATAGTACAAATGTAATATTTTACTGGGATAAGGTGCATAAATTAAGAAAAAGGCTTCTCCTTATCGAGCAACTGAAAGTTGCTGATGGCTGGCGCCATCTATCGGAATAAATATAAACTATTCTCGTTGATTTTTAATTATTCCAGAATTGGCCAAATACCCATTCTTGATTAATCAAGAAAAGCTAACCACGGACGCGTAACTACCCGTTTAATGATTTTTCAGGATGCCTTAATGACCAATTTTTAGGTCGTTGAGGTACAGCTTGCACCACGCTGATGAGGGCCAACAGCTCGAAACGCGTCCGTGGTTAGCTTTTCTTGATTAATCAAGAATGGGTATTTGGCCAATTCTGGAATAATTAAAAATCAACGAGAATAGTTGATATTTATTCCGATAGATGGCGCAAGCCATCAGCAACTTTCAGTTGCTCGATAAGAAGAAGCCTTTTTCTTAAAAAAAAATTGTCTTTGTCTCCTTAAAAAAAAAAAAATAGACAATCGGCGATAATAAAGACTTTCCACATCCTTAAGTTTTGTTCATGAGTGTATTTTGTATTATAGGAATCTGATGCTTCATTATTATTATTATTATTACACCAGGAGAGGCCATAGAAAGACTGCTGGAGAGCTGCAAGACATCAGGGAACCATATCTGCGAGGGCCACAGCACTGACCAGGAGTAAATATTACTTTATAAATATCTTTGTTTACTTTTACTGCTATTTTTTATTGAAGTTGTAAATAAAAATTTGTAAATAGACTGACCATTCATTACACTTTTTACAGAAAAACTCGCAACCTTTTTGAAAAATAAAGTTATTGTTATTATCCCTTATACACGAGGTACAGACCATGATATTCATGGTGGGTAGTTAGCGACTGCTTTTACTCTAAGTACATCACATGTATACATATGTGAAAAGCAGTTCGATTTTGCATTTACAAATATGTCAGAGCCTCGTTTTGGTTACTTGCACTCACTGGTAGGGTTTGGACTTTTTCGAAGAATCGGGGGCCATTGGAGCTTTTTTATTATTAGAAAAAAAGTTCCCAATGCGGGATTCTATCCTGGGTCGTAGCGGTTAAAAACCAACGATTTCTGAGACTTGATCATCTTCATTATGTAATGGTAAATTTTATCGATTTAAGAATATCTCGATTTTTTTTATCACATCGAAATCTTTCGGTTAACTTCTTCTTGAAATTTCCCATCACATGTACGTCTGTAAGCTAATGCATGCGTTTATTATAAAACAACATTGCCCATTCCTACATTAATAGAGACTGGAAATTCGCGAAATTTCGGGGCCAACTCACTACAATGAACAACATGTATATAAAATTTTTACTACTCTCCTGCTGGATAAAACATTTGTTTATAAATATTTTAAATATTTCAAGGCGATTGATAAAATGAGGGAAGAAGTGCTCAACTCCACAGACAACGGCTGATTGCTCCCCCTCCCCTCTAAATTGCTTTTCCTCCTCACTCATGTACATATATAACCTTTATGGGGAATCCCCTTGTAAGACAATAGTGTCTTAATAAAGGTTTGTTGTTGTTGTTGTTATAAAACAACATAAATACAAAATATCATTTTTCTAATCTTCGTATCATTTCATTTTCAAAAATATTCTTTCTATCGTTATTTCGAAATTTAGAAAAAAAAAATCTCAATTTTAACATCATAAATATTTTAAATTTAGAATTCTAATAATCTGTCATATTATTTATCGAATATCTTATGCTGTAAAATAACTTTCTAAAATATTTATAGATATCTTCTGCTATTCTTTTTTTATATATATAAATATTTAATATCAATTTTAACAAAGTTCATTTAATATTTATATTCTTATGAAGACTGTATTAAAGCTTTTTTAGAATTGGGCATGTATAAATTTGATTTTATTTTACGTATTTTGTTTATGAGATGTGATACCAGTATGACCCATTGCGGTGGGTTGGATAGATAAAAAGAAGCAGACGACCCCAGGGCTAGTAAACCAATTAAAAGCAGACGTACAAGGAAGAAGTGCCCCCAGGTTCGTTTGCTCAGTACAACTCCCCAATTCTTGATTTTTTTTCTTCTTCTTTTTTAGAGTATTGCCCTTTCTATTAACGGTTGTTAATCTTTTATATTTTGAAACTTAAAAGATAATTGTAAATTTTATTCCCTGATTTATAATATTATAAAATAAATAAAGCTTCCAGGGTTAAAGGTTTCTTGTTCAAATTATAAAAATAGTGTATATATCATCAATTTATTATCATGATACTCTTGTTGAAGGACTGACAAGTCTGAGAACTTGAAAATAAAAAGTTGCACAAGAAACTTAACCCTGTAAGCTTCATTTATTTTATAATATTTGTGATTTGTATACCATTTGTATAAATTTGTATACATTTGTAAAACCAAATAAAGTTAGTGGACAAGTGGGTAACACCCTCGATTCCTGACAGTCATGAACCTGGATTGAATCCCGCGTTAACATTTTGTTTAATATGTGAATAACCTTCACATATTATTCTCTGTTTCAATTATCATGAACTAGGTTGCTCTTGCTGAGCGGTACCTATTAATGTGATTTTGAACAGATAAATTTGTAAATTGTATACCAATGGTATGTCTAGAGTAAATTATTTGAACTATTTGGGAGGCATTTTTAAAAAGAAATTGCAAGTTTTAATGGGATAACATTTCATCAAGCCAATTATTTTGCGAAAACATACAAAAGTAATACTGTATTTATATATAAGTCATTCATTCATAGCACCAGTTTTACTTTTAGTGCACTGGGGTAATAAAACTAAATGCATTTAAACATTGAATTTGTTTACTGGATTAATAATGCATTGAAATAATGACTTTTTTAATGATGTAATAAAATAAAATGCATTGAAATAATCTTCTTCTTTCTTATCTCCACTCAATCATATCAGGGTGTCAAGCTTTTAAAGCTTGATACTTTTGATGCTGTCTGCTGGGGATGAATAGAGCTCATCAATGGATTGATTGAAATAATGAATATGTTTACTGGATTGAAAAACTAAATGCATTGATATAATGACTTTTTTACTGGGGTAATAAAATAAAATGCATTGAAATAATCTTCTTCTTTCTTATCTCCACTCAATCATATTAGGGTATCAAGCTTGTAAAGCTTGAAACTTTTGATGCTGTCTGCTGGGGATGAGTAGAGCTCATCAATGGATGCATTGAAATAATGAATTTGTCAACTGTGAATTGATAAACTAAATGCATTGTTTAAATGCATATTTAAAGGAAAAGGTGCCTCTTTTTGATACACGAATACAATCATATCTAATACTGGTAATAAAATCTTGGCCCTCCTAATAATTTTTCATCTCAGTAAAGACAGTAGTAGTTTGATTTATTTGTGAAAATAAACATTCATGTCTTAATGTCTTTTTCTATAGATAATAGTAAGATTATTGTTATCATAATGATATCAACCGATAGATGGCGTTCTAGGTTATATATGCAAATATTTATTTATAATTGTATGTAATTCTACTGTCCTCAAAGCTTATGTCCATAGTTCATCTAAAATACCCATTCAAAGAGTATAGCATCAGTATAACTATAAAAGGAAGTTCCAAAAATGCAATATAACAGCGGTATGGTAGATTAAACTGGCGAAACCGCTGGGAGGGTTCACCACTGATGAGTCAGGCCCTCCAATTATTTTTTTTCCATTGCAGTAGGGACAGTAGAAGTTGTTTATTTTTTGAAAAATAATCATACGCGTCTATAATTGTTTCGAATTTTGATATATCAGAGTTAAAACTTTACACAAATAAATTTACTGGCAATGCGCTTATTTTAAATATCATCAAATATTGTCTCTACAGACCTTACTGTAATGATATGAGTTATTGAATGAGAGGGCTTGGCTCATCAGTAGTGAACCCTCTCAGCGGTTTCGCCAAATTAATCTCTAGACCGCTCTACTATTGTATTGGATTGGTTTGGAGTATACCCTGTATTTTCTATGGAAGGCAGCTTAGGGATGTTTAGTGAACTATGAACATAAGCTTATTTGATGATATTTAAAAGAAACGCTTTGCCAGTAAATTTATTTGTGTAAAGTTTTAACGATAGATGGCAATTAAATTTAATTTACTAATATATATCAGAGTACCAAAAATATTTTTATTTTTAAAATATCAAAAAAATAGTTATGAAAATATACAATCCACACAGTCTGTTGTATAAATTTAGATCAAATAATACACCCATACCCTCCAGGCTTGCTGTATGGAGAAATGAAACGAGCTCCAAAAACCAGATAACAATACAATTCTATTTACAATGTCTCAATAAAGGTGGAAAAAAATATCAGAAGACTTGTATTTTGTAACATATATATTAGATTTCTCAATTATATCTTACAATAGAAATGGAAATATTATTTTATGCGGAAAAAATAGAGATTCTTTCATTTCATTTATTTCACATTTATTCCTATATAGTAAAATCTTGATGAAACACACCCACGCTATCAAATATTTATAAACAATTAATACTTTTCATTACTATTATTTTTTACTAATTTTTACTATTAATCAACTCTCTTGTAAGTGGATACATCTCTCTGAGAGTCATTTTTATATTTAAAAATAATTAACTATTAATAAAATAAAGAAAAAGGCATCTACTTATCGTACAACTGAAAGTTACTGATGGCCTGCGCCATCTATCGGAATAAATATCAATTATTCTCGTTGATTTTTAATTATTCTAGAATTGGCCAAATACCCATTCTTGATTAATCAAGAAAAGCTAACCAAGGACGCGTTTCGGGCTGTTGGCCCTCATCAGCGTGGTGCAAGCTGTACCTCAACGACCAGAAAAATTGGTCATTAAGGCATCTTGAAAAATCATGAAATGGATAGTTAAGGTCAGAATTGCTTGAGATCGCTACACGAACGTTGCGCGATAAGGTGATGCATTTTTCTTAATTTATGCAACTTATCCCAGTACAATATCACATTTGTACTATTTTTCATATTAATAAAATATGGGAGTAATAATTAACTAGAAATTATTCGAAAAAAGAAAATAAACAATAGTAAGATAAAGGGTTTCTTTTAATTTTGATTATCGCAAGATTTCGAGTAAAATTTCTTCTCTCCAACGGGCATAAACTTCTATATACAATATTTTATTTTATTTCAACACACAAAACGCGATATCCCGGCTAGGGATAATTGCGTCGATTTACATTTTTTTTTAAAACAGAAACAGTTATAAACATATACAAGAAAAAGTAATCGAAATAAAAAGAGAAGCAATTCTATATACAGTTACGAGCGTCATCAATTATTTTTCATCTCTGTCACCGTTTGCTTTTTTTTTTTTTTTTGGAATGGCACTCTCCTATTGGTTGGCTACGATCACGCCACCTTTGCCCCCCCCCACTCGCTTTGTTGTTTTTGTAACTATTGTGTTGGAGCGGGTCGCTCCTTAAATAAATGCATATATTAGTTAATAACTAAATGGAATCCTCTCTTTCTTTTACCCAGTAAGAGACGCCTACGGAAGCCAACAGTACATAGACAGATAGAGCACATAGGCTATAGTTATTAACTAATATATGCATTTATTTAAGGCGCCAATTTATAATTGTAACAAATAGTATTTGAATAAAAACATTCAATCGGGTAAAACACGGGCGTTGCCCGGGTCATTCGGCTAGTAATATATATTAGGAACCTGAACCTTTCAGGTTTGAAAGAAAATCATAAATATATTTACAAAAATAGTTAAACCTATTATAATTCTCTCTGCTATTTACAAATTGATATAGATCTACAACATTATTTATTGTCTGTTGTCTAGCGGTGAAGAAGAGTGGGCATTCCAGCAGTAGGTGTCTCGAGTCCTCGAATTCGTTGCCACAATGACAGCTAGAGTCTTCAATCGCGCCAATTTTTGATAAAAAATCCCTTAATATTTCCGTGGTTCGTTATAAATAGGGTATTATAAAATTTAAAGCGGAAATATGTTGAGATTCCAAACGGGAAAATATGAACTTAGTACAGTAATAATTGATATAAAGTTCATCTTGATATTGTACATAGAAGTATATGCCCGTTGAAGAACAGAAATTTTACTCGAAAACTTGCGAAAATCAAAATTAAAAGAAACCTTTTATCTTAATATATTGTTTATTCTTTATTTTTCAAATAAAATATGTGTTTAAAATAATCCAACGAGGGTATTAAATTAGCATTTAAAATCAAGTTACAAATAGTAAAAAAAGCGAGAATTTTTTAACAAAAAAATGCTGTTTGTTATTAAAAAGTTAGGTAAGCAAGTTTTGCAATATGTTTTAGAGTAATGATGTAAGTTTTGTGGAAATTTCAAGGCGTTATTGTTAACTTCACATTTGTGCAATGGTGCAAAAGTTAAAAATTCTTATTTCTGGTATAATTTAGGTTCTAAATAGCTTTGGTAGCCTGGTACTTTTTGGTACATTAAACTTACCTTAGTTCGGCTGCAATAATTGTTTACATAATCACCCAACAGGTTGTAGCTAGCTATGTTTCATTTAAGAAACACGAAAACATTAAAAATGTCACCATTTCCCTCTAATAATTGTCATTATGGCGACAATTTTTGGTATTTTGTCAACTCATCAAGAATTCATTTAATGCCAATTAAGTTTTAAATGTCTATTTGTATCTTAATTATTTAATTTCTCTCTTTGATGAGGTAAAAACTTCTGTGGAAATGTTGAAATATTAATTTGTTAATTTTACTAAATTATACGCTAATTGAAGGTTATTTTAGCAAGCTGTTGTTAATTTATGCTTATAATAACATTTTCATGTTATTTTAATGTTAACTTTTTAGTAAAATACTTATTTTAATGCTTTTTCACATTTACTGTAATTCTTTTGGAAAATGGTGGTGAGGGCTGTAAGCTTTCGTTCAAGGATCTTTTCAACGGATCAATCTCTCAATGTGAGTCTTATAACGTGGCAGGTTCCAAATACACTCATGGACAAAACTTTAAAAAGTTGTACCTTTTAGCATGTATATCGGGATTCAGACAATAGCTCTGAAAGATATTACAGTGACCTTTATTGAAGACACACGTATATATACTCATGGACAAAACTTAAGGAAGTTGTACCTTTTAGCATGTATATCGGGATTCAGACAATAACTCTGAAAGATATTACAGTGACCTTTATTGAAGACACACATATATACACTCATGGACAAAACATAAGGAAGTTGTACCTTTTAGCATGTATATCGGGATTCAGACAATAACTCTGAAAGATATTACAGTGACCTTTATTGAAGACACACATATATACACTCATGGACAAAACATAAGGAAGTTGTACCTTTTAGCATGTATATCGGGATTCAGACAATAACTCTGAAAGATATTACAGTGACCTTTATTGAAGACACACGAGATAGTCAAGTTTGAACATTAAACCACCATTTTTTCTTTTAAACAATTTCTATTACCCTTAAACCAATGGAATTATTTGGCATTTATTTTTCCATTGCAGTAAGGGCAGTATAAATTGTTTAATTTTTAAAATAATCATACCTGTCTATAATAGTTTTGAATTTTCATATTGCTATATAGACGGAAACATGTTCCAAAAGATTTGTCAATCATTAACCAACCAAAATATGGCGACAATATTAATTTACAAAGTTGTCTTCTGCCACTATAGGTTGACAGAAACCAAACGATACTTGCTGGTGACAAATATTCGTGCTAAGATGGAGCCAAAGTAAGATGGTGATGGATGATACCTCAGAGGATTTGATGCTTCTTGACAAGGGATTTAGAATAGTCGGCTGCCCGTATTTTCCCCTCTATATATAGTTCCTTATATCTTTAATTAACACCTTGATTCTTCTAATAAACATAATATCAATAATCTATCTTAAAATACTTTTTATTTGCCAATATTCCGGTTAGCTGAACGCCAACCTTTATCAAGGCATTACATTGTAAATACACTTCTTCAAATTATATTTCGGCCAGTAAATCTTTTTTTATTATCTCGATGTTTCGACAAAAATATTTTGTCCTCGTCAGGAGCAAATAACAATTAAAATTCGAAACTATTTTTAAACGCGCAAGATTCTTTTGGAATTAAACAATTTCTACTGCCCTTACTGCAATGGAAAAATTAAAGGAAGGGCCTGGCTCATCAGTGGTGAACCTTCCCAGCGGTTTCGCCAGTTTAATCTACCATACCGCTGGGAGGGTTAACCACTGATGAGCCAGGCCCTCCCTTCACTTTTTCCATTGCAGTAAGGGCAATAGAAATTGTTTCATTTCAAAAAGAATCTTACGCGTTTAAAAATAGTTTCGAATTTTGATAACAGATGGCGCGCTGGTACATCATATTAAAAATTAAAACATTTGACAAAGCGTTAATTAAGAATAATTTCTAACGCTTTGCCAAATGTTTTCATTTTTGTTCCCTCCTGACGAAGACAAAAGATTTTTGTCGAAACGTCGAGGTAGTAAAAAGATTTAATGGCCGAAGTATCTTTATTTTGAAGAACTATGAATACCGGCCAGGCAGCCTCTATCTTTATAGTTGTAAATACAATGTAATTCTTTGACAAAGGTTGGCATTCAGCCAACTGAAATATTAGCAAATAAATATTTTATTCAATCCAATATTAACCATTTTTACGAATAAAAATAAAAATAAAACGATAAGAGGAGCTTCTTTTATAAATTTTAATGCGCAAGCTTTAGGACCAGACGTCCTTCTACAGGCATGGATAGCGGTAACACTAACCCTAGTAAAAGGACGTTAGGTCCAAAAGCTTGCGCATTAAAATTTATAAAAGAAGCTCCTCTTATCTTTTTATTTTTATTTTTATTCGTATAAACTAATTATTAAGAGTTCCTATTCGTTTAATATACCATTTTATTATCTAAAAAGATAATATTATATAGTAATAAATAAAATTTAAAAAATATAAAGAAAATAAAAACATTGTGTCGCGGTCTCACGCAATTCTGGCCTTAACTACCCGTTTGATGATTTTTCAGGAAGCCTGAATGACCTGTTTTTTTGGTCGTTGAAGTACAGCTTGCATCACGCTGATTAGGGCCAACAGTCCAAAACGCATCTGTGTTTAGCTTTTCTTGATTAATCAAGAATAGGTATTTGACCAATTCTGGAATAATTAAAAAATCAACGAGAATAGTTTATATTTATTCCGATAGATGGCGCAAGCCATCAACAACTTTCAGTTTCACGATAAAGAGATGTATTTTCAATAATAAAGAAAAGAGTTTTAACAGATTTCTAGCAAAAAAACAAGAGAAGAGGAACAAAACAAACAGACTTACTACCAGACACAATATCCATGGCAATTTCAAATCCACAGAAAAAGGTAGAAAAAGGTTTGCTAGAGACTTAGTAATTTAGGAACGTTAAGTTTTTAAACGAATCATTAAAATGTCGACACCTAGAACGAGGCTTAATTAGTTTTAGTACGAAAATTTTACCGCCATATTTATTAGTAGAATTTTAAAGTTTAATTACAATTGATTTTTCCATTACCCTATCTGGGGGGTTGATATTGACTGACCGTTTCTCTTTCTCTCTCTCTTTCTGGGTGAAATGATGGTTAGCGCCATCTCTCTATCAATATATCTACTTTAGTTTGAAACATGTTTCTTTTGTGTAGAGTTATGAATAAAATATCATTTTATGATCGTGTTTATACAAGTTAATGATTGTTTATATAATTTATAAGAATAAATACCAATTAATATTTAACCTTTTTACTATATGCTAGAATGAAAAATGTTTTTAAACGATTAATTTATATTTATTCTCCGATAGATAGCGCAAACAATCAGCAACTTTCAATTAAACGATATATTTTAATATATGTAATTCTACTGTCCTAAAAACCTATGTCCATAGTTTGCCTAAATACCATTTCTAAGATTCCAACTTTCAGTATAGCATATAAAAGCAGAATGATACAATACAGTATTAGAGCTCTAAAGAAGCGGTCTGGTAGATTAAATTGGCGAAACTGCTGGGAGGGTTCACCACTGATAAACCAAACTCTTCCAATATTTTTCATCGCAGTAAGGACAGTAGAAGTTTGATTTATTTGTTAAAAGAAACATTCGCGTCTTTTAATGTTTTCATTTGTTATATTTGTTCTATTTTTTTTTTTTTTTGGTATGATATTTAAGCTATTTATTACATGCAAAAGTCCAACCCCACCAGCGAGTGCAAGTAACCTAACGGGGCTCTGGCATATTTGTAAGTGCAAAGTCGAACTGCTTTCACATGTGTAGACATGTGGTGCGCTTACAGTAAAAAGCAGTCGCTAACTACCCACCATGATTATCATGGCCTGTACCACGTGTACTAGGGATAAGCAAAAAAAAAAAAAATACATGCATGGTTTTCTAAAAAAACTGTTCTACTTCCCTTACTGTAATGATAAGAATAATGGGAGCCTGGCTCATATGTGGTGAACCCTCTCAGCGGTTTCGCCAATTTGATATACCATTTTACTGTAATATTTTATTTGGTTGTTTTCCATAGTTAATACCTTTTCCGAATTTATATATCTTCAGTATCGGTATAAAAAGATATCAACTATGTACATAAGCTTTGAGGACAGTATAAAAACATATAATGAAAATATATATTGATGCTTATATCATTTCTCTTTCGCAAATTGCAATAAAATATTTTAAAAAACATAATATCAATATTAAGAAAAAGGCATCTCCTTATCGTGCAACTGAAAGTTGCTAATGGCTTGCGCCATCTATCGGAATAAATATCAACTATTCTCGTTGATTTTTAATTATTCCAGAATTGGCCAAATACCCATTCTTGATTAATCAAGAAAAGCTAACCACGGACGCGTTTCGGGCTGTTGGCCCTCATCAGCGTGGTGCAAGCTGTACCTCAACGACCAAAATACTGGTCATTTAAGGCATCCTGAAAAATCATGAAACGGGTAGTTAAGGCCGGAATTGCGTGCGACGGCTACACAATGTGAAAAAATAGTACAAATGTAATATTGTACTGGGATAAGGTGCATAATTTTTTTTTTCATAATATCAATATGTGATTGGCCCTTCCATTATTTTATTATTGCAGTAAGAACAGAAGAATATTTGTTTTATTTAACAAAGAAACAAACGCGTCGAAATAGTTTAAATTTCTTAGAACAGATGGCATAAAAATGCATTATATTTATTTTATATGGTTGTACACTTTTTGTTGAAGATTCAAGAAGTCTGTGGGCGAGTGGGTAACACCCTCGGTTCCCGACAGTCATGAACCGGGATTGTATCCCACGTTAACATTTTGTTTAATATGTGAATAACCTTCACACATATTATTCATTGTTGTAAATATCATAAACTAGGTTGCTATTTTTGAGCGGTACCTAATAAAGTGATTTTGGAACCGAAATTATGACTAAAAGTGGGTGGACAAGTAGGTAACACCCTCGATTCCCGACAGTCATGAACCGGGATTGTATCCCACGGTAACATTTTGTTTAATAAGTGAATTCATATATTATTCATTTAAGCAAATATCATAAACTAGGTTGCTATTTTTGAGCTGTATACCTAATAAAGTGATTTTGGGTTTGGTTGAAGATAAATAAAAAGAAATGATACTTACTACAACAACAACAACAAAAACCTTTATTTAGGGTCACTGACCCTATACAGGATTCACCAGAGGTATGCATAAGAACAAAGCAGTGAGACAAAGGAAACAACAATTAAAACAGTAGAAAAAAAAGAAATAGAAAGAGGGAAGCAAGAAAAACAACACAAAAAGAGTAGCAGTAAGAAAGTGAGAAGTGAGTGTCACAACCATAAAACGCCGTAGCAATATACTTATTCTGGGTCATATTGTCAATTATTGATGGGAATGAAGCACAGAGTTGCCCAATGATACTTACTTATTCAGATCGTTATTCAAGCAGTTACTACAATTTTCTCTACAAAACCACTATAACTATTGTAAGAAAAAACCAACATTATTTTCCTTTATAATCTATAATTATTTAAACTCAATACTTAAAGCTCTAGCTAACTGTGAAAATTGCGTATTTATCATCAGTATCATCATCTTTTATCTTTTTGTGACAAATAAATTTTGAGGAAGGAATCAAAGTTTACAGCGACGTGTTTCTTTTGTTTATATTTCACTAGCCGAATGACCCGGGCAACGCCCGTGTTTTACCCGATTGAATGTTTTGATTCAAATACTATTTGTTACAATTATAAATTGGCGCCTTAAATAAATGCATATATTAGTTAATAACTATAGCCTATGTGCTTTATCTGTCTATGTACTGTTGGCTTCCGTAGGCGTCTCTTACTGAGAAAAAGAAAGAGAGGATTCCATTTAGTTAGTAAATAATATATGCATTTATTTAAGGAGCGACCCGCTCCAACACAATAGTTACAAAAACGAAAAAGCGAGTGGGGGGGGGGGGGGGGCAAAGGTGGCGTGATCGTAGCCAACCAATAGGAGAGCGCCATTCAAAAAAAAATAATAAACGGTGACAGAGATGAAAACTGAAGAATTAAGAGATGAAGAACGCATGACGCTCGTAACTGTATATTGGATAATCTTGGCTAGCTTTCTGACTATGATGTCCTT
Organism: Cordylochernes scorpioides; assembly: GCA_030710605.1. Lineage (NCBI taxonomy): Eukaryota > Metazoa > Arthropoda > Arachnida > Pseudoscorpiones > Chernetidae > Cordylochernes > Cordylochernes scorpioides. The sequence goes on from CP092869.1 coordinate 86,730,740, forward strand.
CAACAGGCAACGCTTTTCTACTAGACTAAAAATGATATCTGGCGAATACTTCTCTTATAACAAATAAACATACTGGCAATATGTTTCTTTTCAATAATATCATCAAATATTATCTCTATAGACCTTACTGTAATGATATAAAGTTATTGAATGAGAGGACTTGGTTCATCAGTAGTGAACCCTCTCATTCAATAACTCATATCATTACAGTAAGGTCTGTAGAGATAATATTTGATGATATTATTGAAAAGAAACATATTGCCAGTATGTTTATTTGTTACAAATTTTATCGATATATATGGCAATTAAATTTATATATTAATTATCTTGTTCTTTTTTTTTTTAAACAAATGTATTATTAAGAAAAAGGCATCTCCTTATCGTGCAACTTTTTTTTTAATTTATGCACCTTATTCCAGTACAATATCACATTTGTACTATTTTTTCAAAATATATTATTATTATTCCTAGTACACGTGGTACAAGCCATGATAATCATGGTGGGTAGTTAGCGACTGCTTTTACTGTAAGTGTACCACATGTCTACACATGTGAAAAGCAGTTCGAATTTACACTTATAAATATGCCAGAGCCCCCTTGTACTCGCTGGTGGGGTTGAACCTTTGCAAGAATTGTGTGACATTAGAGCATTTTTTTTATTAGAAAAAAGTGCCCAATGCGGGATTTGATCCCAGGTCGTAGCGGTCGAAAACCAATAGTTTAGACCATCTTTTCATTGAAACACTCTAAAACAAATGTATAGAATCAAAAACTAAACAGAAAGTGATGAAATTTTTAAATATAAAGGCATATATTGGATCAAAATATCATTTGTTTTACCAATATTTCAGTTGGCTTAACGCCAACCTTTATCGAGGTATTATAACATGGCGTTTAGCCAACTGAAATATTGGTAAAATAAATGATATTTTGATTCAATATATGCCTTTTTATTTAAATATTTATTAATGGATTGCTCTATTTTCAAAAAGTGATGAATATTAGAAGAAATTGAGTCATCATTGGTGAAAATTGACTTCACCAAGCTATAACCTAGTTGCTATGGAATGGGCTATAAAAATTTGTAGGACAAAACTATGCACCGGATGTTAGCAGCCGAAGAGACCAATCTATCGATGAAATGGCGGCTGGGAAATTAATCTGCAGGAGTGAATAGCGCTTCCTGTATCGTCTGCACGTTATCGTATGTCACTACCGCAGGAAGGCAATGATAATGGTCGCACAAAGCCTCCCCCTCTCTCCCTGTGTATAATCGATTTCATGATATACCTTCCTCACTGCTCGACCTCACTCTAATATGTCATGGTGGTGGACCAGTCAACACCGTCGACAAACTCAGGATCCAATCACGTATTAGACACTTTTTTTCTAATAAAAAATATTCGAAAAACATTACGCAATTAGAAAACATTCTATATACAGTTACGAGCGTCATCAATTCCTCAGTTTTCATCTCTGTCACCGTTTGCTTTTTTTTTTTTTTGAATGGCGCTCTCCTATTGGTTGGCTACGATCACGCCACCTTTATCCACCCCCCCCCCCCCCCCTACTCGCTTTTTCGTTTTTGTAACTATTGTGTTGGAGCGGGTCGCTCCTTAAATAAATGCATATATTAGTTAATAACCAAATTTAATCCTCTCTTTCTTTTTCCCAGTAAGAGACGCCTACGGAAGCCAACAGTACACAGACAGATAAAGCACATAGGCTATAGTTATTAACTAATATATGCATTTATTTAAGGCGCCAATTTATAATTGTAACAAATAGTATTTGAATCAAAACATTCAATCGGGTAAAACACGGGCGTTGCCCGGGTCATTCGGCTAGTAAAGTACAAATTTGATATTGTACTGTGATTTATTACCAGTTGCAAACAAGACACGCTATATCCTATCTGGATAATTGCGCGTGAAACTATTTACAATAATTGTAGTAGAGTAAGTAAAAGAATTGTCAAAAAGAAAAAGAGCATTGCATAAACATACACATTAATACACTGTGATAAGTTTTATATATTATTAAAAAAGGCATCTCCTTATCGTGCAATTGAAAGTTACTGATGGCTTGCGCCATCTATCGGAATAAATATTAATTATTCTCGTTTTTTTATTATTATTCCAGTGTTGGCCAAATACCCATTCTTGGTATGTGGTTAGCTTTTCTTGATTAATAAAGAATGGATATTTGACAAATTCTGGAATAATTAAAAATCAACGAGAATAGTTGATATTTATTCCGATAGATGGCGTAAGCCATCAGTAACTTTCAGTTGCACGATAAGTAGATGCCTTTTTTTCATAACTTGCGCAATTTGTTTATTTTTCAGATGTAAGAATTTTTGATTTACTTTTATAAAAATATCTGAAAATCTTTACGCATTATGTTTCTTTATAGGAAGCCTCTGGGACCAAATTTTGGTCGTAGAGGTACAGTCTGCACCACGCTGATGAGGGCCAACAGCCCGAAACCCGTTCGTGGTTGACTTTTATTGATTTATCAAAAAATTGGGTTGGCTAAATACCATTGATTAATAGGTAATCCCTTGATATTATGTTCAAATCAATATGCTTGACTTTCCCTCAAGCATATTGATTTGAACATAAATACCATTGAGCAAGTTAAATAAACGTTTAGTTGATTTTTGTTCCACCAGATGGTGCTCTGCCTTCTGTAAAGCACATGTGCTCCTGGTCAGGATATGCCTTTTTTTGTTTTTAAAGAATATATTATAAAGAAACATATTACGTAATTTAAGAAAAAAAGGCATTTCCTTATCGTGCAACTGAGAGTTGCTGATGACTTGCGCCATCTATCGGAATAAATATCAACTATTCGTTGATTTTTAATTATTCCAGAATTGGCCAAATACCCATTCTTGATTAATCAAGAAAAGCTAACCACGTACGCGTTTCGGGCTGTTGGCCCTTATCATCGTGGTGTAAGCTGTACCTTAACGAACAAAATAAAGGTCATTCAGGCATCCTGAAAAATCATTAAACAGGTAGTTAAGGCCAGAATTGCGTGAGACCGCGATACAATGTGAAAATATAGTAAAAATATGATATTGTACTGGGATAAGGTGCATAAATCATGAAAAAGGCATCTCCTTATCTATAAGGAGATGCCTTTTTCATAATTTATGCACCTTATCCCAGTACAATATCATATTTTTACTATTTTTCCATATTACGTAAGGTTTTTCGAATATTTTTTATAAAAGTAAATTGCAAAATTCTTATATCTGAAAATACTTTTTATCTAATTGATAATTGCTTCGATTAACTAAGCGAGTTTTTTGATGCATTTGTAAATGCAAATGTCGAATTCTTTTTCACAGGTGTAGATATGTAGTACAGTTAGAGCCGTACCTCAACGGGTATAATAAGTATAAGTACTTTTAAATGTATATTATTATTATCCGTGTTTATATTACTGCTTGATAAAGAGAATACCTCGAAAGCTTGTGCCATAGAAATTATTTGAAAAACTTAGGGGTTATATATATTTGTATTTTTATATATAATATAAAAATGTGATAAATAATTGTTCAATTACACTCATGGACAAAACTTAGATAAGTACCTTTTAAGCATGTATATCGGGACAATAACTTTGACCTTTATTGAGGACACACGGGATAATATTATCTAAATAATTATTAATGAGAGATATAGAAAAATATAGATAAATATAAAATATATATATATATATATTAGATATTCTAAAAACTCAAATATTTCTATATTTAAAAAAATATATATTTTATATTTATTCATTGATAATTTTACTTTTGTTATCATCGTTTTTAGAATGACATTCAGTTTTGTTGTAAATATGCGTAGTTAACATATCAATCCTTTTAAATCACTAATATAGGATCAACTTTATAAATTCTATATAATGTGAAAATAACTAATGTGTAATCTTTCCTCAAGTAATTGAAAATAAAAGCTACTTGATGGTAAATAATTATCTTTTTCTTATCACGACTGCACCTTCAACCCTTTATCTTATCGATCCTTTGTCTTATCAACCCTTTATCTAACAACAACAAATTTATTCATAACATATATATATTATATAATCTAAAAACTCAAATATTTCTATATTTTGTTTTTTTTTTCATTGATAATTTTACTTTTGTTATCATCGTTTTAGAATAACTTTCAGTTTTGTTGTAAATATGCGTAGTTAACATATCTATCTTTTTGAATCACTAATATATGATTAACTTTATAAATTCTATATATTGTGAAAATAACTAATGTGTAATCTCTCCTCAAGTAATTGAAAATAAAAGTTACTTGATGGTAAATAATTATCTTTTTTTATCACGACTGCACCTTCAACTCTTTATCTTATCGATCCTTTGTCTTATCAACCCTTTATTTAACAACTAATTATTCATAACATATATATTTCAGAGAGTGTAGTTTCAAAGGGTAGAGATTTGATTAAAAATTGTTCCAAAGAATTGAGCATATTTGGATATTTGGTATTTTCCAGGTAAAGAAGACAAACGGCGGCTTTACGTTGCTTATAGAGCTATCTCTAATCTTTCCTCCGTCTAAGCCGATTTAAGGAAA
>CP092869.1:86735446-86810673 GCA_030710605.1 Cordylochernes scorpioides
GGAAAAATTAATTCCAAATAATTTCATTGCATTAAGGGCAGTAGAAATTGTTTAAAAGAAAAAATGGTGCTTTAATGTTCAAACTTGAATATCTCGTGTATCTTCAATAAAGATCACTGTAATATCTTTAAGAGTTATTGTCTCAATCCCGATATACATGCTAAAAGGTACAACTTCCTTAAGTCTTGTCCATGAGTGTATATATATGTGTCTTCAATAAAGGTCACTGTAATATATTTTAGAGTTATTGTCTCAATCCCGATATACATGCTAAAAGGTACAACTTCCTTAAGTTTTGTCCATGAGTGTATATATGTGTGTCTTCAATAAAGGTCTCTGTAATATCTTTCAGAGTTATTGTCTCAATCCCGATATACATACTGAAAGGTACAACTTCCTTAAGTTTTGTCCATGAGTGTATATTGGTTATCACGTGTATCTTCAATAAGGTCCACTGTGATATCTTTCAGAGCTATTGTCTGAATCTCGATATACATGCTAAAAGGTACAACTTCCTTAAGTTTTGTCCATGAGTGTATATTGGTTATCACGTGTATCTTCAAAAAAGTCCACTATGATATCTTTCAGAGTTATTGTCTGAATCCCGAAATACATGCTAAAAGGTACAACTTCCTTAAGTTTTGTCCATGAGTGTATATTGGTTATCACGTGTATCTTCAAAAAAGTCCACTATGATATCTTTCAGAGTTATTGTCTGAATCCCGAAATACATGCTAAAAGGTAAAACCTTCTTAAGTTTTGTCCATGAGTGTATTTGGAACCTGCCACGTTATAAGACTCACATTGAGAGATTGATCCGTTGAAAAGATCCTTGAACGAAAGCTTACAGCCCTCACCACCTTTTTCCAAAAGAATTACAGTAAATGTGAAAAATCATTAAAATAAGTATTTTACTAAAAAGGTTAACATTAAAATTAAAATAAAATGACATGAAAATGGTATTATAAGCATAAATTAACAACAGCTTGCTAAAATAACCTTCAATTAGTGTATAATTAAGTAAAATTAACAAATTAATATTTCAACATTTCCACAGAAGTTTTTACCTCATCAAAGAGAGAAATTGAAACATTAAGATACAAATAGACATTTAAAACTTAATTGGCATTAAAATGAATTCTTGATGAGTTGACAAAATACCAAAAATTGTCGCCATAATGACAATTATTATAGGGAACGAAAAGGGTGACATTTTTAATGTTTTCGTGTTTCTTAAATGAAACATAGCTAGCTACAACCTGTTGGGTGATTATGAAAACAATTATTGCAGACGAACTAAGGTAAGTTTAATGTACCAAGAGGTACCAGGCTACCAAAGCTATTTAGAACCTAAATTATACCAGAAATAAGAATTTTTAACTTTTGCACCATTGCACAAATGTGAAGTTAACAATAATGCCGTGAAATTTCCACAAAACTTACATCATTACTTTAAAACATATTGCAAAACTTGCTTACCTAACTTTTTAATAACAAACAGAATATTTTTGTTTAAAAATTCTCGCTTTTTTATTATTTGTAACCTGATTTTAAATTATATAAAAAGGCGTACCTGTGTAGGTTAAAACTGGGTCTTTTAGCCTTAATCTAGGGAGAATGAAACGAATTGTAAGGCATTCATGATTGAATATAATCTTAATTAATGGATCGCCTTTTGACTCAAGCTGATTTTAAATGCTAATTTAATACTCTTGTTGTATTATTTTAAACATATATTTAATTCGAAAAAAAAAGAAATAATAAACATTATTAAGGTAAAGGGTTTCTTTTAATTTTGATTTTCGCAAGTTTACGAGTAAAATTTCTGTTCTTCAACGGGCATACTATTTACAATATCAAGATGAACTTTGTATCAAATATTACTGTACAAAGTTCATATTTTCCCGTTTGATATTTTAACATATTTCCGCTTTAATTTTTAAAATACCTAATTTATAACGAACCATGGAAATTTTAAGGGATTTTTTTAAAAATTGGCGCGATTGAAGACTCTAGCTGTTATTGTGGCAACGAATTCCAGGACTCGAGACACCAATTACTGGAATGCCCACTCTTCTTCACCGCTAGACAACAGACAATAAATAATGTTGTAGATCTATATCAATTTGTAAATAGCAGAAAGAATTATCATAGATTTAACTATTTTTGTAAATATATTTATGATTATATATCTTTCTAACCTGAAAGAGGCTCAGGTTCCTAATATATATTATTGTTTCTCTTTTTTATTTCGATTGCTTTTTCTTGTATAATATGTTTATAACTGTTTCTGTTTTTAAAAAAAAATGTAAATCGACGCAATTATCCCTAGCCGGGATATCGCGTTTTGTGTGTTGAAATAAAATAAAATATTTTATATAGAAGTATATGCCCGTTGAAAAGAAGAAATTTTACTCGAAATCTTGCGATAATCAAAATTAAAAGAAACCCTTTATCTTAATATTATTTATTGTTTCTTTTTCTAATAATTTCTAGTTAATTATATTACTCCCATATTTTATTAATATGAAAAAAATAGTACAAATGTGATATTGTACTGGGATAAGTTGCATAAATTAAGAAAAATACATCTCCTTATCGTGCAACGTTTGTGTAGCGTTCTCACGCAATTCTGACCTTAATTATCCATTTCATGATTTTTCAGGATGCCTTAATGACCAATTTTTCTGGTCGTTGAGGTACAGCTTGCACCACGCTGATGAAGGCCAACAGCCCAAAACGCGTCCGTGTATAGCTTTTCTTGATTAATCAAGAATGGGTATTTGGCCAATTCTGGAATAATTAATAATCAACGAGAGTAGTTGATATTTATTCCGATAGATGGCGCAAGCCATCAGAAACTTTCAATTGCACGATAAGGAGATGCCTTTTTCTTTATTTTATTAATAGTTAAATATTTTTTAATATAAAAATGACTCTCAGAGAGATGTATCCTCTTACAAGAGAGTTGATTAATAGTAAAAATTAGTAAAAAATAATAGTAAAGAAAAGTATTAATTGTATATAAAATTTCTGATAGCGTGAGTGTGTTTTATCAAGATTTTACTATATTGGAATAAATGTGAAATAAATGAAATGAAAGAATCTCTATTTTTTCCGCATAAAATAATATTTCCATTTCTATTGTAAGATATAATTGAGAAATCTAATATATATGTTACAAAATACAAGTCTTCTGATATTTTTTTCCACCTTTATTGAGACATTGTAAATAGAATTGTATTGTTATCTGGTTTTTGGAACTCGTTTCATTTCTCCATACAGAAAGCCTGGAGGGTATGGGTGTATTATTTGATCTAAATTTATACCACAGACTGTGTGGATTGTATATTTTTAAAACTACCTTTTGATATTTTAAAAATAAAAAATATTTTTTGGTACTCTGATATATATTAGTAAATTAAATTTAATTGCCATCTATCGTTAAAACTTTACACAAATAAATTTACTGGCAATGCGTTTCTTTTAAATATCATCAAATAAGCTTATGTCTATAGTTCACTAAACACCCCTAAGCTGCCTTCCATAGAAAATACAGGGTATACTCCAAACCAATCCAATACAATAGTAGAACGGTCTAGAGATTAATTTGGCGAAACCGCTGAGATGGTTCACTACTGATGAGCCAAGCCCTCTCATTCAATAACTCATATCATTGCAGTAAGGTCTGTAGAGACAATATTTGATGATATTTAAAAGAAACGCATTGCCAGTAAATTTATTTATGTAAAGTTTTAACTCTGATATATCAAAATTCGAAACTATTATAGACGCGTATGATTCTTTTTAAAAAAATAAACAATTTCTACTGTCCATACTGCAATGAAAAAAAAAATTAATTGGAGGGCCTGGCTCATCAGTGGTGAACCCTCCCAGCGGTTTCGCTAGTTTAATCTACCATACCGCTGTTATATTGCATTTTTGGAACTTCCTTTTACAGTGATACTGATGCTATACTCTTTGAATGGGTATTTTAGATGAACTATGGACATAAGCTTTGAGGACAGTAGAATTACATACCTTTATAAATATATATTTGCATATAAAACCTAGAACGCCATCTATCGGTTGATATCATTATAATAACAATAATCTTACTATTATCTATAGAAAAAAACATTAAGACAATGAATGTTTATTTTCACAAATAAATCAAACTTCTACTGTCTTTACTGCAATGAAAAATTATATGGTGGGCCAAGATTTTACTACCAGTATTGGATATGATCGTATTCGTGTATCAAAAAGACGCATCTCTCCCTTTAAATATGCATTTAAACAATGCATTTAGTTTATCACAATTGAGTAAACAAATTCATTATTTCAATGCATCCATTGATGAGCTCTACTCATCCCCAGCAGACACCATCAAAAGTCTCAAGCTTGATACCCTAATATGATTGAATGGAGATAAGAAAGAAGATTATTTCAATGCATTTTATTACTATAGTAAAAAAGTCATTATTTCAATGAATTTAGTTTATAAATCCAGTAAACAATCAATGCATACATTGATGAGCTCTACTCATCCCAAGCAGACACCATCAAAAGTCTCAAGCTTTACAAGCTTGATACCCTGATATGAGTGGAGATAAGAAAGAAGATTATTTCAATGCATTTTATTACTATAGTAAAAAAAGTCATTATTTCAATGAATTTAGTTTATAAATCCAGTAAACAATCAATGCATACATTGATGAGCTCTACTCATCCCCAGCAGACACCATCAAATGTCTCAAGCTTTACAAGCTTGATTGCCTGATATGATTGAGTGGAGATAAGAAAGAAGAAAATTATTTCAATGCATTTTATTTTATTACCCCAGTAAAAAAAGCCATTATTTCAATGCATCCATTGATGAGCTCTACTCATCCCCAGCAGACAGCATCAAAAGTCTCAAGCTTTAAAAGCTTGACACCCTGATATGATTGAGTGGAGATAAGAAAGAAGATTATTTCAATGTATTTCATTTTATTACATTAGTGAAAAAGTCATTATTTCAATTCATTTAGTTTTTCAATTCAGTAAACAAATTAATTATTTCAATGCATCCATTGATGAGCTCTACTCATCCCCAGTAGACACCATTAACAAGCTTTACAAGCTTGATTGCCTGATATTGAGTGGAAATAAGAAATAAGATTATTTCAATGCATTCTATTTTATTACCCCAGTAAAAAAGTCATTATTTCAATGAATTTAATTTTTCAATCCAGTAAACAAATTCATTATTTCAATGCATCCATTGATGAGCTCTACTCATCCCCAGCAGACAGCATCAAAAGTCTCAAGCTTTAAAAGCTTGACACCCTGATATGATTGAGTGGAGATAAGAAAGAAGAAGATTATTTTAATGCATTTTATTTAAGTACTCCAGTAAAAATAGTCATTATTTCAATGCATTTAGTTTTTCAATTCAGTAAACAAATTCATTATTTGAATGCATCCATTGATGAGCTCTACTCATCCCCAGTAGACACCATCAAAAGTCTCAAGTTTTACAAGTTTGATACCCTGATATGATTGAGTGGAGATAAGAAAGAAGAAAATTATTTCAATGCATTTTATTTTATTACCCCAGTAAAAAAAGTCATTATTTCAATGCATCCATTGATGAGCTCTACTCTTCCCCAGCAGACAGCATCAAAAGTCTCAAGCTTTACAAACTTGATATCCTGATATGAGTGGAGATAAGAAAGAAGATGATTATTTCAATGCATTTTATTTTATTACATCAATAAAAAAGTCATTATTTCAATGTATTATTAATCCAGTAAACAAATTCAATGTTTAAATGCATTAAATTTTATTACCCCAGTACACAAAAAGTAAAACTGGTGCTATGAATGAATGACTTATATATAAATACAGTATTCCTTTTGTATGTTTTCGCAAAATAATTGGCTTGATGAAATGTTATCCCATTAAAACTTGCAATTTCTTTTAAAAAATGCCTTCCAAATAGTTCAAATAATTTACTCTAGACATACCATTGGTATACAATTTACAAATTTATCGGTACAAAATCACATTAATAGGTACCGCTCAACGAGAGCAACCTAGTTCATGATAATTGAAACAGTGAATAATATGTGAAGGTTATTCACATATTAAACAAAATTTTAACGCGGGATTCAATCCCGGTTCATGACTGTCGGGAATCGAGGGTGTTACCCACTTGTCCACTAACTTTATTTGGTTTTACAAATGTATACAAATTTATACAAATGGTATACAAATCACAAATATAATAAAATAAATGAAGCTTCCAGGGTTAAGTTTCTTGTACAAATTTTTATTTTCAAGTTTTCAGACTTGTGTGTGTGTCAGTGCTTCAACAGGAGTATCACGATAATAAATTGATGATATATACACTATTTTTATAATTTGAACAAGAAACCTTTAACCCTGGAAGCTTTATTTAATATTTTATAATATTATAAATCAGGGAAGAAATTTTATAATTATCTTTTAACTTTCAAAATAAAAGATTAACAACAGTTAATAGAAAGGGCAATACTCTAAAAAAGAAAAAAAAAATCAAGAATTGGGGAGTTGTACTGAGCAAACGAACCTGGGGGCACTTTTTCCTTGTACGTCTGCTTTTAATTGGTTTACTAGCCCTGGGGTCGTCTGTTTCTTTTTATCTATCCAACCCACCGCAATGGGTCATACTGGTATCACATCTCATAAACAAAATACATAAAATAAAATCAAATTTATACAAGCCCAATACTAAAAAAGCTTTAATACAGTCTTCATAAGAATATAAATATTAAATGAACTTTGTTAAAACTGATGTTAAATATTTATATATATAAAAAAAGAATAGCAGAAGATATCTATAAATATTTTAGAAAGTTATTTTACAGCATAAGATATTGGATAAATAATATGACAGATTATTAGAATTCTAAATTTAAAATATTTATGATGTTAAAATTGAGATTTTTTTTTTCTAAATTTCGAAATAACGATAGAAAGAATATTTTTGAAAATGAAATGATACGAAGATTAGAAAAATGATATTTTGTATTTATGTTGTTTTATAACAACAACAACAACAAAACCTTTATTAAGACACTATTGTCTTACAAGGGGATTCCCCTAAAAGGTTATATATGTACATGAGTGAGGAGGAAAAGCAATTTAGAGGGGAGGGGGAGCAATCAGCCGTTGTCTGTGGAGTTGAGCACTTCTTCTCTCATTTTATCAATCGCCTTGAAATATTTAAAATATTTATAAACAAATGTTTTATCCAGCAGGAGAGTAGTGAAGAATTTATATACATGTTGTTCATTGTAGTGAGTTGGCCCCGAAATTTCGCGAATTTCCAGTCTCTTTTCATGTAGGAATGGGCAATGTTGTTTTATAATAAACTTATGCATTAGCTTACAAACGAATATGTGATAAGAAATTTCCAGAAGAAGTTAACCAAAAGATGTCAATATGATAAAAAAAATCGAGATTTTCTTAAATCGATAAAATTTACCATTACATAATAAAGATGATCAAGTCTCAGAAATCGTTGGTTTTCAACCGCTACGACCCGGGATCGATTCCCGCATTGGGACTTTTTTTTCTAATAATAAAAAAGCTCAAATGACCCTCGATTCTAGCAAAAGTCCAACCCTACCAGTAAGTGCACGTAATCAAAACGGGACTCTGACATATTTGCAAATGCAAAGTCGAACTGCTTTTCACATATGTAGACATGTGATGTACTTAGAGTAAAAGAAGTCGCTAACTACCCACCATGATTATTATAGCCTGTACCTCGTGTATGAGGGATAATAACAATAACATTATTTTTCAAAAAGGTTGCAAGTTTTTCTCTAAAAAGTGTAACGAATGGTCAGTCTATTTACAAATTCTTATTTATAACTTCATTAAATGAAAGATGTAAAAGTAAACAAAGATATTTATAATTGTAATATTTACTCCTGGTCAGTGCTGTGGCCCTCGCAGATATGGTCCCCTGATGTCCTGCAGCTCTCCAGCAGTTTTTCTATGGCCTCTCCTGGTGAAATAATAATAATAAAGCATCAGATTCCTATAATACAAAATACACTCATGAACAAAACTTTAGAAAGTGGAAAGTCTTTAAAAATCGCCGATTGTCTATTTTTTTTAAGGAGACAAAGACAATTTTGTTCATACTTAGTTTTCTTGTGTCAAGTGTTGGTGTCTATTTTGACCGAGAGATGATCTTATTTTGTATTTTTTTTCACAAATTATTTGTTAGATTTATCAAATATAAATCTACGAATAAACGTTTCTTTGTTTTCACTGTTGTTGTTGTGTCCAATGAAGAGCCTCAGATGTCTCCATACATCTCTATCACAGCAGTCGTTCTTTATCTTGGGTGTGTAAAGCTGCTCTCCTGGGTCCATGTCAATTTTCTGTTGTTGTTGTGTCCAATAAATAGCCTCAGATGTCTCCATACATCTCTATCACAGCAGTCGTTCTCTATCTTGGGTGTGTAAAGCTGCTGTTCTGGGTCAATTATCTGTTGTTGTTGTCGTGTCCAATGAAGAGCCTCAGAAGTCTCTGTACATCTCTATCACAGCAGTCGCTCTCTATCTTGGGTGTGAAAAGCTGTTGTTCTGGGTCGATTTTCTGTTGTTGTTGTTGTCGTGTCCAATGAAGAGCCTCAGATGTCTCCATACATCTCTATCACAGCAGTCGTTCTCTATCTTGGGTGTGTAAAACTGCTGTTCTGGGTCCATGTCAATTTTCTGTTGTTGTTGTGTCCAATGAAGAGCCTCAGATGTCTCCATGCATCTCTATCACAGCAGTCGTTCTCTATCTTGGGTGTGTAAAACTGCTGTTCTGGGTCCATGTCAATTTTCTGTTGTTGTTGTGTCCAATGAAGAGTCTCAGATGTCTCCATGCATCTCTATCACAGCAGTCGTTCTCTATCTTGGGTGTGTAAAACTGCTGTTCTGGGTCCATGTCAATTTTCTGTTGTTGTTGTGTCCAATGAAGAGCCTCAGATGTCTCCATGCATCTCTATCACAGCAGTCGTTCTCTATCTTGGGTGTGTAAAACTGCTGTTCTGGGTCCATGTCAATTTTCTGTTGTTGTTGTGTCCAATGAAGAGCCTCAGATGTCTCCATACATCTCTATTACAGCAGTCGTTCTCTATATTGAGCAGCTGCTGCTCTGGGTCTATGTCAATTTTCTGTAAGGCTGCGGCCATTGCTGGGCATGAGAATATGTAGGTAGGTGTTAGTTCCACACCAGGACAGTTGTTGCATGTTCTATAGGTTCTTGTGCTATCTGGATGTAGTGTCATTCCTTTATAGTGTTTTTTTATTTGCATTATTAACGAGTTTACAAGCTTTTGGGTTTTGAACCAACCCTTTACAGGTACAAATTTCATCTTATATTCCTCTTCATAAAATTCTTTACATGTAGATGGGTCGTTTAAAACCCGAAACTTGTAAATTCCTTAAAAGTGTAATAAAGACACTTATTGATACAGAGGGTTATAATTCTAATAAATTATTTATTATTAAAAAGGCATCTTATCGTGCAACTGAAAGTTGCTGATGCCTTGCACCATCTATCGGAATAAATATCAACTATTCGTTGATTTTTAATTATTCCAGAATTTGCCAAATACCCATTCTTTAATAATCAAGAATAGCTAACCACGTACCAAGAATGGGTATTTGGCCAATTCTGGAATAATTGAAAAACCAACGAGATAGTTGATATTTATTCCGATAGATGGCGCAAGCCATAGCAACTTTCAGTTGCACGATGAGGAGATGTCTTTTTTCATAATTTATGCACCTTATCCCAGTACAATATCACATTTTTACTATTTTTTTCAAATTATTTATTGTTTTTTAAACTTTTGTTTATATTTCATGTTTCATAATAATCGACACACTGCTTATTTCATTCATTTTTAAAATATCTTCATAACTTGACAAAAGATAAACTATATTGAATTAGGTTTTCCTGGGGCAAAATGACAATGTTTTATCGAAACATTGTAAATAAAGAAAGATTTAAGTGAATATTCAATCATATATATAAATACAATATTCTAAAATGTATTTTTTTTTTAATAAATCGTAATATTCTTATTCTTTCTTATCTTCATTCAACAATTATATTAGAGTATCAAGTCTGTAGAACTTGTTGATGGTGTCTGCTGAGGATGAGTAGATCTTACCAAAAGATATTTGTCAACCATAATGATTGAGTGAAGTAGAATGCGTCTGTCATGACTGGGAGCACTACTCAATGACAGGCCGACTTAGCTCCAATATGAAATGACCGCTTCTAACATGAGGAACAGACTCCATGTACAGCCGCTTCTAACATGGAGTACATCCTGTATCTATGGAGTCCTTACAGGGTACTATCAGCCGGGCCAGCTGACCTCAGGTTTTTTAGTGAGCTTATTAATGTTCCCTCTTCTCCTTTCTTTCCGGATTTGGGACCGGCAAAGGTGGAGTTATAAATCTTTATAATATCATTAAACTGAAGCAGTATAGCGACTCAATTTGGAATAACTAAGTTGGCATTGAAGAAATTATCATGCTATTATTTGAATGTTTTTATGATGATAAAATATTATTATCATATATACCATATATATACAATATTTGATCAAGGTCTTTGTTTTATATAAATTCTACAAGGCCGCAGTCACCGTTCGGAGGAGATTAATGGAATCGCTGAATGTCGTGGTCCATTTGGATGAGGAAAGTGAAGACTAGAACGCGGCTGATTCCACACTGGTCTTTTCAGTGATACGCTAACCTATGCACGGTGGAATATGTGGCCACTGGACATGTGTCGGACCTGGAGGCTGTTGTTGAGCTCTGTGCTGCCTGGAGTATAGGAGCTCTATCTATGCTTTCTTACTGTAGTGAATCTGTATAAGACCGGTGATCTCAATAAAGCTGTATATATATATATATATATATAGATTTTAAAACATTTTATTGACATCAATTCATTGATTTACAATCGTTTAAAAGGAAATCGGAAATATATACACAGAGGAGTCCTACTCTTGGCTTCCTTCACGTTTCGCACTATTAGTCTGATTGGCCAGCTGTGCTGGTGTCATTGATACTATTGATGTTGTTGACAATTCAGAGTTGCGTCTTAAGATGATCTTCGATATAGGAGGTTTTGTGGCATGTGTTTCATCTTCAGAGCTCGTAGCTTCTTCCAGCTCTGTCCACGTGCGCGTGGGACTGTAAGTACCGGTGGTGTCCGATTCATAGCCTGTTAGGGGTGACTTCATTCTTTTTCTACCTTCTTTCTCCACTTTCGATCTTTTCTTCTCATTCCGTGTGGCCTCAAGTGTCCTCTTCTTCTTCGATGGTCTTACGTCATCTCCTGCATTAAGATTATCAATCTCAGAAAGGATTAATCTCATTTTCCCTAATTTATCGTTAAGGGCCCTTCTTTGGTCGCTCTTGAGGTTTCTGAATGAATTTGATTTAAAATCCTCGTGTTTCTCGAGGTGGCGGGAGATCATCGTCTTCAGGTCGGGATGGATTTCGAGTTGTTGTCGGACCTTGGTCTTTCTTGAAATGCCTGCTTTTCTGAACACTTCTGCAATTATTTTTTTCCGTTTCTGGGCTCTCTCTGTCCTCGCAGTCGATCAATTCTTTCCGGAGTTGAGAGGAGTCCATCGACCACTGCGAGCATCTGGTGGATGTTTTTTCGTCGGAATCCTCGGTTCCAGCGTCAGGTTCCGATTCAGAGTTGGGGTGAGTGGTTGTCCCACCGCCCGGGGGGATTGGTTTTGTTCTTCTTTTCGGACTCGATGCGTGGTGTCTCCTCTTTGCGGAGGTTTTGGTCCCTATTGCGGTGGGGATGTCCTTCTCCGTTGGAGGTTGTTCAGGGGTAGGGGTTTGTGGCGGTGCAGTTGGATTGAGGGCGTCCACAAAGGATTTTGTCACCGTTTCTCTGATCCGGGGATCGAAAGGGCATTTGGCTCTGATATGGCCATGTCGTTTGCAAGCCGCACAGATGACATCTTCGGCAACAAAGATTTTAAAATTGTTGCTCATGTAGTCGATGGTGATGATGGCTGGCATGGCGGTGTCTTCCTTCTTTTTGATGATAATCTCCCTCCTCAAAGAGGAGAGGTGCTTGTATAGGGGGTTACTGGTGGGGAAGGGTAGGGGTCGGATGCTTAACACTTGTCCATAGGGCTGTAGGACCTTCACAATATCCTCGTCGGGGATGAAGAGCATCACGCCGGACAATATATACTTTTTCGGGATGTTGAAGAGCGGGTAGGGGTAGATGGTTTTGTCCTTGACCTGAAATCCGGTGTTGATCAGCATTTCTGCTTGTTCAACCCCGGCCAGTGAGACAATCGCCTGGCCGTTGATCTTTCCAACGGAATGGATTCCGGTTCGGCCTATGATTTTGGCGATTCCATCCAGGTGGTCCTCCGCGGTGCAGTCCGGGAGCGAGACGAATTGTATCGTCGATTTAGTCGATGAACTTCTTTTTTCGTAAGTCGCCTTTCTATCCTGATCGAATTTTCTAAGTTCTTCTTGAGAAAATTTCGTCTTTTGGGTATTAGTTTTTACATATTGTTCTTCAACTTGCGTCATAGATGTAGATTTTTTTAATTGATGTTGCGAAGATGAGGATGCAAATTCCGGCCTCTGAGCAGCCAATGAGGTGCCTGATGGTGACGATGACGCAACAGCCGGCTTGGCTGTTGCCATGGTAATGAATATCCTAAGTCTCGACTTGAGACTTAGGTATGATAATTCGAAAAAAGCAAACTTTTAAACAGTGATTATGGAAGATGAAATATTTGCGTTCTTGATGAGAATTTAAAGACGATTCTGAAAATGATAATAAAAATTTACAAAAGTCAATGAGTGCTGAATGATTGGCGAAAGATACGGAGCTCGTGCGACGCGTGGCCGCACGGTCAACGTATGTATGTATATATATATATATACAAAACATGGAAACAATATTTTATTTAATATTTATTATTAAAATCTCAATATATATATAGTTTAAATATATATATGTGTGAAAAATATAATAGAATTTTTTAATACCTAGAATTCTATATTTTAATAAAGTTTTCAATTTTATTTATGCGTTGAAAATAAACAAAAAACCGTATAAGATATTTAGAAAAGTTGAAAAAAAAATAAATAAATATATATATTTTAATAAAATTTAAAAGCATATTTTCTCTAGGAAACGCCAAAAACAAATCCTAGAAGGATTATTTTAGGGGATTTTCGAGCAAAAAGGAAAGAAAAAACAGTGAAAAGAACCCAATCTAAATTTTTACAAATCACAATCCGCTTAGAAGAGAAAAGAAAATGGAAGTAAAAAACACTCTTAAACAAAGCAAGCTTCCATCTAAACAAGATCTAAAGATAATTTTTCTTCACCGAAATATTTTTGTGATATAGAAGTTCATCTAATTGTTATTAATCTTTTTATTTTTAATTAAATAGGATGAAATATTGAGAATTTAGTGAATAGAAGGTTATTTTGTGATGTTTGGAAGTTGCCTCAAGGCTAAAATCTCATTTAAAATGGATATTTTATTTTAGTGTTGTTCAAATGATAGATTAATTAGGTAAATGGGCCTTCGTTGAAAGAGCTTAGAGTAGTCCTTTTTTTACAGGGAGCTCTCTTTGATTCTGTGACTTGATGGAAAATAAAGTCTTTTGTATAGAATTTATTATTAGAAATTGAATAGGGGGAAATGTATACAAATGATTAGAATTTTGACTCTTTCTCTTTCTCTATTGATTTATATATAACGTGTTAGATAAATAAGTGAGATATCCAATATTGATAAAATTTTAATATTGTAGAGCATGTTAATAATTGGAATATATGCAAAATTTCAAAATTAAATGCAAATGTAATTGAATTTACGATTTATTTAATATCGGCTGTGTTTAGTATTTTACTTTTAAAACTGTTTGTTTGACAATTAAAAAAAGTAACATGATATTTATAAATTCTTCTGATATATATTAGATAAATAATTGTTTATATTTATTAGAAAAAAAAAAACTTTTTTGAAAATTGTTTTTATCTTTTTTCCATATTTACGATGTTAATTTGTATCTTATCTAAAATATCATAACCTAATTTAAAATGTTATATATGTGTAAGAAAAATGCAGATTATGCAAAATACTAAAAGATAGCAAAGATTTTTATTTGCATAACACGCAAAAATGATCAAATGAGACAAAATGTGCATATGCCTAACGTGAGAAAATGAGCAAAGAAGCAAATATTTGCAGATGCATGGCATACAAAAGTTTTCACAAAAAGGTTAAATTTATATATGCATACTATATTGAATATGAAAAAAAGGGCAAAGATATGCAAATATTTGCAAAAAAAAAAGAGGACATTATTTATTATATGCATATTACATGCATTCACTATTTTAAATAATATTAATCAAATGAATATATATATATATATTCTCCCCATTGAATATAAGCAAAAATATTTTAAAACTTAATTCTGTTGACGTTATGTGGCGCTGAGTTTGTTGTTGACACACATTAATATGTTACCTTGATAAAGGTTGGCGTTCAGCCAACTGAAATATTGTCAAAATAAATGATATTTTGATCCAATATATGTATTTTTATTTAAAGATTTATTTATTGATTGCTCTATTTTCAAAATATATATATATAGATTACATTTTTAAAAATAACCAACTTTATTTTATCATTTTTTAATTTTCCAACAAAACCTATGGTAGAGCGATTGTAATCAAAATGATAAATTCTTCATTTTAGATTCCATTTTGAAAATTTGCATATATACTTTATTTTTAGGGTATATTCTCAGTATCCTGTCTCCTACTGTAAATAAAGTTTTGTATATCCTTTGTGAAAGGTATCAAGAAAACAATGCATTATTAAAGAGTTATGCAAATTGATTTAAATACAATAGTTCGAAGATTTTCGAATGACTATGCAAATTATTACATATTTATAACCAATGAATGAACATCTAACGTAACAGCGCATCTCAACTCAGCTACTGTAAGTTATATATAAGAGATAAACATATGACATTTAAAATGTGTTTATTGACAATTAGTCAATTTTTACAAAAAAACAAAAAAAAAACAATGATAATATATATTCCCATTCCTGGACACTTTTATTTTTCCGTTTATCATTACTCTTCACAATTCACCCTTTCATACCTCATCAGAAAAGTTTGGTTTTAAGTTAGGTTTTGGTTTTTCGTTCAAAAGAAACACATGCGGGGATGGTTTTTAAATGTCGTTTTACAATCATAAACCGCATTATATTATAATGATAATATAAATGAATAAATTATTGCTATAAGAGAGAGAGAGAGAAGATAAATTTAAACATCAGGTTTTAACATCTTTGTGTATTAAATCCAGTTTATTCATAGTAACTATGTATCATAAACCGCATTATATTATAATGATAATATAAATGAATAAATTATTGCTATAAGAGAGAGAGAGAGAAGATAAATTTAAACATCAGGTTTTAACATCTTTGTGTATTAAATCCAGTTTATTCATAGTAACTATGTATCATAAACCGCATTATATTATAATGATAATATAAATGAATAAATTATTGCTATAAGAGAGAGAGAGAGAAGATAAATTTAAACATCAGGTTTTAACATCTTTGTGTATTAAATCCAGTTTATTCATAGTAACTATGTATCATAAACCGCATTATATTATAATGATAATATAAATGAATAAATTATTGCTATAAGAGAGAGAGAGAGAAGATAAATTTAAACATCAGGTTTTAACATCTTTGTGTATTAAATCCAGTTTATTCATAGTAACTATGTATCATAAACCGCATTATATTATAATGATAATATAAATGAATAAATTATTGCTATAAGAGAGAGAGAGAGAAGATAAATTTAAACATCAGGTTTTAACATCTTTGTGTATTAAATCCAGTTTATTCATAGTAACTATGTATCATAAACCGCATTATATTATAATGATAATATAAATGAATAAATTATTGCTATAAGAGAGAGAGAGAGAAGATAAATTTAAACATCAGGTTTTAACATCTTTGTGTATTAAATCCAGTTTATTCATAGTAACTATGTATCATAAACCGCATTATATTATAATGATAATATAAATGAATAAAATATTGCTATAAGAGAGAGAGAGAGAAGATAAATTTAAACATCAGGTTTTAACATCTTTGTGTATTAAATCCAGTTTATTCATAGTAACTATGTATCATAAACCGCATTATATTATAATGATAATATAAATGAATAAATTATTGCTATAAGAGAGAGAGAGAGAAGATAAATTTAAACTTCAGGTTTTAACATCTTTGTGTATTAAATCCAGTTTATTCATAGTAACTATGTATCATAAACCGCATTATATTATAATGATAATATAAATGAATAAAATATTGCTATAAGAGAGAGAGAGAGAAGATAAATTTAAACTTCAGGTTTTAACATCTTTGTGTATTAAATCCAGTTTATTCATAGTAACTATGTATCATAAACCGCATTATATTATAATGATAATATAAATGAATAAAATATTGCTATAAGAGAGAGAGAGAGAAGATAAATTTAAACTTCAGGTTTTAACATCTTTGTGTATTAAATCCAGTTTATTCATAGTAACTATGTATCATAAACCGCATTATATTATAATGATAATATAAATGAATAAAATATTGCTATAAGAGAGAGAGAGAGAAGATAAATTTAAACTTCAGGTTTTAACATCTTTGTGTATTAAATCCAGTTTATTCATAGTAACTATGTATCATAAACCGCATTATATTATAATGATAATATAAATGAATAAAATATTGCTATAAGAGAGAGAGAGAGAAGATAAATTTAAACTTCAGGTTTTAACATCTTTGTGTATTAAATCCAGTTTATTCATAGTAACTATGTATCATAAACCGCATTATATTATAATGATAATATAAATGAATAAAATATTGCTATAAGAGAGAGAGAGAGAAGATAAATTTAAACATCAGGTTTTAACATCTTTGTGTATTAAATCCAGTTTATTCATAGTAACTATGTATCATAAACCGCATTATATTATAATGATAATATAAATGAATAAAATATTGCTATAAGAGAGAGAGAGAGAAGATAAATTTAAACTTCAGGTTTTAACATATTTTTGAATTAAATCCCGTTTATTCACAGTAACTATATTTCATAAACATGTTTGCGTACACTATGCAAATTTATCAGCATTTGAAAGTGAATATGCAATTGGGATAAAAATAAGCTGTATGCCCTTAATAGAAGAATCGTTCATTATTTTGAAAAGGAGCTATGCAACTATTCGGCCATGTTGGCAATAGTGTATGAACTAAGGCTAAATACAGTATCAAGAAAGACGACCTATAGCGATGGCTGAACGTGGGTACTGAGAAAATGTCAGAGCTCTATATTAACCCATTACAACTATACAATATATGGGGGTCGGTGGTCAAGTGGTCTAAACCGTTGGTTTTCGACTGCTACGACCCGGGATCGAATCCCGCTTTGGGAACTTTTTTTAATTAAAAGAAAAATGTTTCAATGGCCACCGATTCTTGTAAAATTCCTATATAGAGGGCTATAGAGAAGATGAGGCAGGGTGAAGGGGGCTATAGAGGAGACAAGACAGGGGCTATAGAGAAGAGGCAGGGTGAAGGGTGCCATAGACAGGGTGAAGTGGGCTATAGAGAAGTTGAGACAGGGTGAAGGGGGCTATAGAGAAGACGTGACAGGGTGAAGAAGGCTATAGTGAAGACGTGACAGGGGCTATAGAGAAGAGGCAGGGTGAAGGGTGCCATAGACAGGGTGAAGTGGGCTATAGAGAAGATGAGACAGGGTGAAGGGGGCTATAGAGAAGACGTGACAGGGTGAAGAAGGCTATAGTGAAGACGTGACAGGAGCTATAGAGAAGAGGCAGGGTGAAGGGGGCTATAGACAGGGTGAAAGGGGGCTATAGAGAAGACGAGACAGGGGGAAGGAGACTAAGACAGGGTGAAAGGGGGCTATAGAGAAGACGACACAGGGTGAAGAGGGCTAGAATGAAGATGAGAAGGGGGCTATAGAAAAAATGAGACAGGGTAAAGGGGGGCTATAGAAGCGATGAGACAGGGTGAAGAGGGATATAGACAGGGTGAAGCGGGCGATAGAGATGAGACAAGGTTAAGAAACTATAAAGAAAACAGCAGAAATGGGTTCTAAAAGTAACCAACAGATTGAATCTTCCAAACATTGTCAGGAACAAATTTAATAAGAACAACCGCTTCTCGAATATTTCATCCGAAAAGAAATTAAATTACATTTTAACTATCTTTTTTTTGTTAAAAAATAAATGTAATATCTTTTTATTTGCTTTCAAATCACTGTTGGTTATTTTAATTAATTTTTTACAAGCGTATTTCGTGGTGCAACGAGCCATAGTTACCTCTGATTTTGAAAAGAAACATTTAATGATTAAAAACTTTGGAGTTTTTTTGGTATAGAGAGGTTTGTATAGGTAAATTTTTAACGGGGTCTATATATAGTGAACTATCTTTTTATAAACTACATCTTGTACATTATGAAAATCATATTATTTCTATAAAGTTTATGATAAATGATTTAACTTATATACATAGAAGCTGTTAGCCATGCAAAATCTAACCATATTTTATTGTTATATCAATGAAAAAAAACCTAGGAGGGCCTGGCTCATCAATGATAAACCCTTTATCAGTTTGACATTTTTTACCTTGCTCTATACACTAGTGTCTTATATACTCATGGACAAAGCTCAAGGAAGTGGACAGTCTTTGATGTCGCCTGTCGTCTATTTTATTATTATTTTTAAATAATACAGGAAATACTGTTCAGAATTGGTTATCTCGTGTGTCTTCAATAAGGATCCCAGCGGTTTCACTATTTTAATCTACCATACCGCTGTTAAATTGCATTTTTCAATTTTCCTTTTATAGTGATACTGATGCTAGACTCTTGGAATGGGTATTTATAGATGAACTATGGACATAAGCTTTGAAGACAGTAGAAATACATATAATTATGAAAACACCTATCCCCCGATTTACACGGTAGATACGTTCTTGAGAAAAACGTGTAAATCGGGGGATAGGTGTACACAGAAATAAAAATAAAATGCATTGACAGGTTAAAATATGTAGTCAGCACATAAGCTCAGGATTCCTCGTGCGATGTGTACACAGCGCATGTGTTCAATCACAGTAGCATTTAGTATAGTGCAATAAAAACAAAACAAAAATACTTATTTGGAAAACCGTGTAAAAGCGAAAACGTGTAAAACAAGTACCGTGTAAATCGGGGGATAGGTGAATATAATATGCATCGAGCATTGTTCTTCCGCAAATGGAAAGTAAATTATTTTAAAACAATATAGATATAATGCATTAGCCCTAAATCTGTTATGAAAACTTTGAACTAATTTTGCAGTAAGGGCAGTAGAAAATTGATTTATTTTAAAAAGAATCAAACGGGTCTAAAATAGTTTTAATTTATTATAACAGATGGCGCGCTAAGACATCATATTAATAAAGAATAAATAAGATATATTAAATAAGGATAAATATATTTTAAAGGGAGAGGTGATTCTTTTGGTACATTAATATCATTCTCCCTATATTTAATGGTATATAAGCGCTATAACCCTAATATAGCACTTCATCACTAAAGCCATCATTAATTATCATTGCCAGCAAAACACCTCTTTGGCAGATTGTCAAGATTCCATTAGATCCAGTGTGGATCTCATGGAATAAAGTCCACCCTAGACTGACGAGGGCCATTAGCCCGAAACCATGGTCTCTAGGTGGACACTTTTCAGTTTGCCAAAGCTGGTGTTGTGGCTTTGTCACCGACCTGAGACCGCTAGTAGCGGCGACGGTCAATAGATGGCGTCTGTTTTTAGACGTCTATTTTGACGGGAGAGGCGACCCTTGTTTCTTATGATATATATATATATATGAAAAACAGTAGAAAAAATAAAAGATAAGTGGGTCAGGTGTTGATATTAAAAATAAAGAAGGCATCTCCTGACCACGAGCACATGTGCTTTTTAGATGGCAGAGCGCCATCTAGTGGTGAAACGCGTTCGTAGATGGCTTTTCTTGATTTATCAAGAAATTGGGTTGGTCAAATATCACGGATAAAGCTAAATAAACGTTTAGTTTATTTTTGCTCCACTAGATGGCGCTGTGCCATCTAAAAAGCACGTGTGCTTGTGGTCAGGAGATGCCTTCTTTATTTATAATATATTTATTAATCAAAAAGCCATATATAAATATATATCAAAATATCATTCATTTTACAAATATTTCAGTTGGCTGAACGCCAACCTTTATTAAGGGATTATAATGATAATAGACACACATTAATATGTTGCATTATGATGCATTAGCGCGCCATCTGTTATCAATGGTAGATTAAACTGGCGAAACCGCTGGGAGGGTTCACCAATGATGAGCCAGGCCCTCCCATTAATTTTTACATTGCAGTAAGGACAGTAGAAATTGTTTATTAAAAAAAAAATCATGCGCGTCTATAATAGTTAGGAATTTTGGAGGGGGGGGGGGCCACCTTAATATGTTATATTACATTGAAAAAGGTAGGCATTCAGCCAACTGAAATATTAGTAAAATAAAAAATAATAATTATATTTTGATCCAATATTTTCCTTTTTAGGAAAAAGGTTATTTATGAATTGCTCTATTTTCAATAGAGGACACTTTATTTTTCCGTTTATCATTACTCTTCACAATTCATCCTTTCATACTTCATCCTTTAAGGTTAGAAATAATCGTTATTTCTCTTTAAAATAAATTTCGATTTTTTGTTCAAAAGAAACACATGCGGGATAATTTTCAAATGTCGTTCTACAATTATAAGCCGCATTATATTGCATATATATATATATGTGTGTGTGATGAGATCCTGTTGACTCTCGCTATACTGTGTTGACCAAGAGGAACAGTCAGGATAAGGAGTTCTCCAGTACCTCTCTGCACCTTGGAGGACCTTTAACAGTTCTCACAGAGTACAGGCAGTCGTCGTCGAGGCAGAGTGGAAAGCTTGGGAATGTCCACACAAAAAACGAAGACACAGTTGCACTAAGAAAGTTCCGTGAACAGATAAAAGTTTATTTATCCTCAGTTTGTACAAAGTTCATTACATATGATGATGTAATGACACATGTCAATCATGCGTATAATCATTTACAGATGTGTTTCAATTATACAACATGAAAATCTTGTTATAAGTTATATACAATATGGGGTTGTTGGTTTAAATTACCATATATATTTATAAATATATATTTTTTTAAAGAGATTGAGCAATCCATAATAATATCTATAAATGAATATAAATCATATATTGAATCTGAATTTATTAATAAACCAATATTTCTAGGGGCAAAACGCCTCTCTTTATCAAGGTTTATGGTGTAAATATAATATGGTATATAATATGGTATATATATGCGTGTGATAGCATTATATATATATTGAAATATGAGGTCACGGTAGTTATCCCAAATTACGAAAGAGGAACTATCTCTATATTACAACAATGTATTGTTGTATTGTCCACTAATTGTGCAGGCTGCTTTCATATTGTTATTTTTTCTATCTTCTGCAATAAATGACCCCAATTCTTTCAACGCCATCTTTTAGTCAATGTTACATATTTACCTGTTATATCTTATAGCAAATATTTATATCTATTACAATACATATTTATTGTAAATATACCTTTATACATTTAAAACGTATATCTTTGGGCATGGGAAGGGTATGTTTAAAATAAGGTTCGTCTAAAATATACTCATATAATTTGTTGATAACTATTAAATACTTGAGTAAGAAGGGTAAATAAGATATGCATGTATACACTCATAGTCAAACTTAAGGAAGTCTAAAGTCTCAATTTCGCTTTGTGTGTCGTCTATATTTTTGATTGAGACAGAGGTTGTTCACACATGGTTATCTCGCGTATCTTCAATAAAGGTCACTATAATATTTTTCAGAGTTATTGTCTGAATCCAGATATACATGCTGAAATGTTCAACTTCCTTAAGTTTTGTCCATGAATGTATACCCACTTTGTTATCTCGTGTGTCTTCAATAAAGGTCACTGTAATATCTTTCAGAGATATTGTCTGAATCCCGATATACATGCTAAAATGTACAACTTCCTTAAGTTTTGTCTCCATGAGTGTATACATACTTGGTTATCTCGTACCGTACGTATAGGTAAAATCGGGAGGTTTCAAGGGCAAAATAAGAGAATTTGAAGGAAAGAAGGATAAGCAACTACTGAATAAGACAATTAGGAAAGTGGGGGATTTCAGAATCTGAGGATGACGTAAGAAATGTTACAAGATTTTTTAGATTCTATAGAAAACTTACCACAGAAACCAAGTATGAAATATACCTGAGTATAAGAAATCAAGAATAAAATAAACCAGAATATAGCGATGCCAAAGATAATAGATACCAGAATCTGAGGCTTGAAGAGTAGAAAATAGGCCATAATTAGGGTGAAATATACTACATATTTTATTCTGAAAGTATAATAAGTTTGAAAGATACTAATATACCTGGAAAATATCAAGGATGAAAAACACTATGATTTGGCGGATTCTAAAGGTAAAAGGAATCCAGAATATGAGGATTCAAAGGGAAATGATACCAAATTATAAGGAATCCAAAGGCAGAAGATACCAGACTATGGGCATTCTATAGGTAGAAGGTACCAGATAATTGGGATTATTAGGGTAGAAGATACCAGAATATGGAATTCCAAGAGCGTATAAAACCAGATTATGGGGGCTCCAAGGGTAGAAGATACCAGATTATGGGGGCTCCAAAGGTAGAAGATACCATATTATGGGGACTCCAAGGGTAGAAGATACCAGACTATGGGGATTCCAAGGGTAGAAGATACCAGAATATGAGGATTACAAGTGTAGTAGATATCAAAAAATTGGGATTCAAAGGGTAGAAGATACCAGAATATGGGGATTCCAAAGGCGGAAGATACCCGAATATGGGGATTCCAAGGGTGTATAAAACCATAATATGGGGACTCCAAGGGTAGAAGATACCAAACTATGGGATACCAAGGGTAGAAGATACCAGACTATGGAGATTCTAAGAGTAGAAGATACCAGATTATGGAGATTCCAAGGGTAGAAGATACCAGACTATGGAGATTCTAAGAGTAGAAGATACCAGACTATGGAGATTCCAAGGGTAGAAGATAACAGACTATGGAGATTCCAAGGGTAGAAGATACCAGACTATGGGGATTCCAAGGGTAGAAGATACCAAACTATGGAGATTCCAAGGGTAGAAGATACCAGGCTATGGAGATTCCAAGGGTAGAAGATACCAAACTATGGAGATTCCAAGGGTAGAAGATACCAGACTATGGGGATTCCAAGGGTAGAAGATACCAGAATATGGAATTGAAAGGGCGTATAAAACCAGATTATGGGGACTTCAAGGATAGAAGATACAAGAATATTGAGATTCAAAGGGCAGAAGATACCAGAATATATGGATTACAAGGGTAGAATATGGAGATTCCAAGGGCGGAAGACTATGGGATTCCAAGGGTAGAAGATAACAGACTATGGAGATTCCAAGGGTAGAAGATAACAGACTATGGAGATTCCAAGGGTAGAAGATACCAAACTATGGAGATTCCAAGGGTAGAAGATACCAAACTATGGAGATTCCAAGGGTAGAAGATACCAAACTATGGAGATTCCAAGGGTAGAAGATACCAGGCTATGGAGATTCCAAGGGTAGAAGATACCAAACTATGGAGATTCCAAGGGTAGAAGATACCAGACTATGGGGATTCCAAGGGTAGAAGATACCAGAATATGGAATTGAAAGGGCGTATAAAACCAGATTATGGGGACTTCAAGGATAGAAGATACAAGAATATTGAGATTCAAAGGGCAGAAGATACCAGAATTTGGGGATATCGAGGGCTCAAGATACCCGAATATGGGGCTTACCTGGGTAGAAGATACCAGAATATATGGATTACAAGGGTAGAATATGGAGATTCCAAGGGCGGAAGACTATGGGATTCCAAGGGTAGAAGATAACAGACTATGGGGATTCCAAGGACAGAAGATAACAGACTAAGGGGATTCCAAGGGTAGAAGATACCAGACTATGGGGATTTCATGGGTAGAAGATACCAAACTATGGATATTTCAAAGGTAGAAGATACCAGAATATGGGGATTCCGAAGATAGAAGATACCAGAATATGGGGATTCCTAGGGTAGAATATACCAGAATATGGAGATTTCAAGGGTAGAAGGTATCAGACTATAGGAATTCCAAGGGTAGAAGATACCAGACTATGGAATTGAAAGGGCGTATAAAACCAGATTATGGGGACTTCAAAGATAGAAGATACAATAATATTGAGATTCAAAGGGCAGAAGATACCAGAATTTGGGGATTCCAAGGGCTCAAGATACACGAATATGGGGCTTACAAGGGTAGAAGATACCAGAATATGGGGATTACAAGGGTAGAATATGGAGATTCCAAGGGCGGAAGACTATGGGATTCCAAGGGCAGAAGCAGCTGTTCGAAGTAATTGAGTTGAAACTCAGTAATTATGGGGTTGGCGTTACCATTAATATTGCATTAAGTAGGGGGATCCCCGTCATGACGTTAATGGGTCACGTGACATGTAACTCGGTTAGTTTTGATAATTGGTTATGTGAGATTCAACGTCAGATGTCATCGGAGACCTGCCGCGCTTTATTGACATTTGGAGAGGCAGAGATTCAGACGACAAATTTTACAATCTATTTACATATTCCTTATTTTGTATTGGCTACCAAAAGATTCCTAAATTCTTTATTCTTTTCGGAAAAAGAAAACATTAAGCAGGAACTTTTCTTTTACATATTAATCAAACTTCTAATGTACTTACTGCGTGAAACAATCTTGGGAAAGCTTGACTAATCATTGGTGAAATCTCCCAGCGATTTTGCCAATTTAATCTACCATACCTCTTCTTTTAGAGCTCTAATACTGTACACCTATACCCCGATTTACACGGTAGATACGTTCCTGAGAAAAAAACGTGTGAATCGAAAATACAAATTTTTTAAAAATTAGAAATACAGACACAGTGTGCGTGCGCAGCAAGTCAGCACATAAGCTCGGGATTCCTCGTGAGATGTGTACACAGCGCATGTGTTCAATCACAGTAGCATTTAGTATAGTGCGACAAACACAAAAAAAAAAAAACTTATTTGGAAAACCGTGTAGAAGCGAAAACGTGTAAAACAAGTACCGTGTAAATCGGAGGATAGGTGTATTGGATGATTCTACTTATTTATCCTACACTGAAAGATGGAATTTCAGAAATGCTCTTCAATTAAACCAAAGACATAAGCTTTCAGAACAGTAGAATTACCTAAGTACATTTGCATCTAGTAATGCTCTTACGTAAACAATAAGAACACAGCCAGTTATTTTGGTTATTTTTTAAAGAAATATATTCCCTAATATTCTACATATATATTTTATGAATATTTTGTTTTGTTGTTGAAAAAGATAGAGAATTGAAAGTGCAGTCGTGAAAATAGGAAAGATAATTATTTACTTATCAAGTCGTTTTTATTTTGAACTACTTGAAGCAAATTACACATAAAATTATTTTTCACGGTAATATAGAATTTATAAAATGGATTCTATATTCGTAAATAAAAAAAAATAGGTTGCTTAACTATATATATTTACAACAATAATCAAAGTGTTATGTTCTAAATATATGGTCAAAAATAAAATAATAGTCAATGATGAAAATAAAATACATGTTTTTTAAACATGATATATTTGCATTTTAGATTAGATAATAAATATACAGTAAGGAAAACTAACTTTTGGCAAAAAGCAGGGCAGATTTTGTTCTCCAACAGGCAAATCCAAAAGCAAAAGACAAGATATGTTATTGGAATGTACACGCGCGGGCTTGGATCAGACTATATTAAATTTACTTTTGATTTACTCGTTGAAAAGAAGAATTTACTCGAAAGCTTGCAACACCTCTAAATAAATAATACAACTTTTTGCCTGAAATCTAATTTTACCTATTTGAATAGCTTCTTGGCAGTTTGTTTGTATTCTCTAATATATGTACCAAAAAAGGCACCTCTACTGTATGAAAAAGTGAAAGTTGTATAAGCTTATGATTTTGCTTTATTTTAAAAATGAATCGATATTGGTTCCATATGCTTGAATTGAATATTACACCTTAGTTTTATATATTTTATTGCTTAAAAGGAACAAAACAAAAAAGAAACTATAATTACAAAATAATTTGATAACTAACCAAGAAAAAAAAATGATGATAAATAATTGAATATGTCTGCCAGAAAAATGCTTCTATGAATTAAAAAATAAGAATAATTACAAACTTAACATATAAATTTCAAACATCTACCTTTAAAAATGCTTTAAAATATTGCATTCTGTTCATCATCCCAATACAAAACGTAGAGTTGATGAAAACGAATAAGCGACAACACCAATTTTGGCAAATTCAGACAAAAGTTCAACCTGTATATCATTCGTTATTACTATTTAAGGTTTTGTGTTGGAGTCATAACTTAAAATGCATTGTTTTAATGCATTTTTAAAGGGAGATGTTCCCTTTTTAATACATGAATATCATCCTTCATCAATTCTCTGTTGTATTCTAATATGCATTCATAGACAAAACTTAAGAAAGTTTCCTATTTTAAGCATAACCCACTCCTTATTTGCATATATAACGGTGGATTTCCCATACATGTAAATTCGAACGTTCTACCTTATAAAACTTCTACTCACCATGATTATCATGGCCTGTACCACATATATACTATGGATAATAATAAAAATCGTCATTAAAAATAATGAGAGAGATAGAGAGAAAATATAATAATAATATATATACTGAGAAGTACAACTTCCTTAAGTTTTGTCCATGAGTGTATATTATAAAAGATTGTGTTATGTATTCTTCTACCTAATATTCAATAAACTTAGGTAGTGTAGTTTTTATTAAAATATATTGTATACTACTGTTATATATTAGCATAATATTTTATTATTACACAGAATTATCATAAGAACTAAAAACATGAATATCTCACGCTATATATTGATTACATCACGCAACAACAACCAAGTCCTTGGTCAAAACCATATTTACATATTATATATTACAGATTGTATCAAAAATGGTATTAGTCAATATTTAGGTTGGCAATTCTTTATTAAGATGCATACCTTATTGGTGTATCTATAAATATGTACTATAGGTTTTACCATGACAAAGGTTAGCGCTTAGCCAAATCATATCTAATTATAAATAATAACTTTCTATTATCTAATATATATGCTCTTTATCATTATCTTTATCTTTATACATTATCATATACTCACGTAGAAGGACTTGTGATACTCGAAAGCTTGAAAATAATATAAAATTAAACATGATCTTCGAAAGCCATTTTGTTTATTATAGGATATTTATTGACAAATATCTATGTCATAAAATATAGATTTTGCGACTTTCTTTCAGGTTCATGGAAAACAAATATCAAAATATGGAAATACAGTAGAACCTCCCTGTAAAGGACACATAATTTCAGAGCCAAACTGTCTTTTAGGGAGAGGTATCCTCTTACAGGAGAGTTGCTAAATAGTAAAAATGGTAATTTTGAAAATGAAAACTGTCCTTTGTGGAGAGGTGTCTTCTAGCTGGGTGTCAACTAAAGGGAGGTTCTACTGTAATATATTTTTATGATATTGAGCAATATTTACATTGAGAAAGGTGTAAACCTGAATTCTTCAGCCTAGATTTGAAAAGCAAAAGCTTTTTTTTCTTCTTTTTATAAAGATTATAATAGTTTATATTCTCTACCAAATATTTACTGCTTGAAATATTGGTTAACGAGAAATATACATTTTAAACTATTTTAAAACATATCTTTATTATCAAATTATAAAACTATTTTAGAGGCGTAATATTCTTTTTAAAATAAAACAATAAAAATAGTTTTATAATTTGATAACAGATGGCGCTCTAGTACATCATATCTTTATTATATTTGAAAGCTTAAACATTAATAATTGTTAATTATATTAAAATATACCTTATAAAGTATACAATTAATAAATAAATTGTTTATTTAAACAATAATAATTTGATTTATGAGAGATAATATAACAATAAAATAACAATTTAAAATATATCTTTTGTTATCAAAAGTCAATTCTAATTTTTACTAGCTTTCTAAAAATGGTTTTGACATGACAATCGCCTGCAGAAATTTAAAAAAGGTGTATTACAAAAAAAAAAAGCAGACGTGTACCCTACAGGTCTTAAAAACCCATGACATTCTAGAAAAACAAGAGATGTCTCAAGGGAAAATATAAAAAAAAATCTCATTTTTAAAAAAAGATTACACAGCGCTTTTGTTTCAGGCCTAAATAGAAAAAAAAGCGGGAAAACTAAGAGTGAATGACAATTTTTTTAAACTCATATTGATAGGTGGAAGTTGGACCTTTCTTCAATAATTATAGTGTTGATGATTTTGTATCTTTGATAGATTTTTTCTTGTTCCTTTTTTCTATAGAAAAGTTAATCCAAACTTCTAATAGATATTTCCTACAAATATTTAGTTGTTTTTTGACACATTTAATAGAAATATATTTTAGCAACTAGAATACAAATAACCTATCGTTTATATGCAAAAGAACATTATAGGAATAATTATACTGAAAATATGTTTAAATATTAAAATATAATTATTTTTACGCCGCTAAAATTTGCCATTGCAGAATTAAAATGCGATCGAGTGTCAAATATTATAATATTGTAGCAAAATATTCCTTATTTTATGAATAGATTAATAATTTTGATCATTAGAATTTGCTACTGTCTAAACTTGCCTTTCTAGTCTATATATATAAAAATGAATGTTTGTATGTTTGTTTGTTTGTTTGTATGTCCGGTATACAAATTCGCAGTAGTTCACTAATTCAAACCAAATTTCCATACATAGGTAAGAAAATACGGGGAAGACGATAGGCTATTTAAAAAAATATATAAATCAATTATTAAAACTATATATTCAAATTATTCTACTTAGCTCGCGAGCAGCGCCTCTAGCAGTGAAGATAGGAGGTAATATCAGCTGACCTAATGTACATGTAAAGTTTGGAGCAGGACACAAGAGTGACATCCACGGCGCCAATTTATAATTGTAATAAATAGTATTTGAATAAAACATTCAATCGGGTAAAACACGGGCGTTGCCCGGGTCATTCGGCTAGTATTTTATAAAATTTGCTTTGTTTTTGCATTTAACAAATATTTGTGTCATATTCTGAAGTTTTTCATACCTAATTTTCTACGTGATATTTTGGTGGAGATGCTGGGTTGATTAGGGAAGACAAACTGAAAATCGCCGAGAAGACTTTGAGGCCATGGGTGCTGTAATCTACATTTTCCAAGACTGACTCCAGGATTCTACCGCCGTGTCAAAACAAGGACTTACTACAAGATGACGATGTCCCTATAGACGATACGACGACAAAGCTGTTCTTCACGCTGCAAGAAATAGGTCGCAAAATTACAAGGGTTAAGAGTAGATTTTAGATATAATATATAGAGTTTGTATATAATGGAACGGAAATATGTTGAATTTAGAGTAGTTTTGGATATAAATGGCTTTAAAATATAGTAGATTTGACTATAAATGGCTTAAAAATATGTAATTTGTATTATATGGAACAGAAATATGTTAACTTTAGAGTAGTTTTGGCTTTTGAAAGCTTAAATATATTGAATGTACATTAAATGAAACGGAATATATTTACTCAGAGTAGTGTTTGCTATAAATGGCTTTAAAATACACCAATACCTCGCTTTGCGTCGTTTCGTTTTGCGTTTTTTTTCGAAGTTGCGTCGCTGCTTAATTTTTACTGATTTTCACTGCGCGTCGTTAGATTTTCGAAGTTGCGTTGTTTTGGATTCGAGTCTTCAATTAAAAAAAAAAAAGTTTTTTCCTAAAATATGGCAACACCTTTGTTTTTGATTGCGCCATGTCATCAAAATTTGGGGATTCCCTTTCTAACTAAAAATCAACGCAAATTTAATACAATTTTTGTATAGAAAATTTATTTTCACTTTGCGTCGTGTTTTTTTTTTTTTGGAACGTAACCCCGACGCAAAGCGAGGTATGGGTGTATATAAAAATTGCATTAAATATAACAGAAAAATAATATATTTTAGAATAATTTTGGCTATATATGGCTTAATTATATATATAGAATATCTGATTTTAATTAAATATAAAGAGAAATAGAATTTTATAGTTGAATTATTGAATACAAACTGACGAATCTCAGTTTAACAAGAAGTTTCATACTACAAAGATTTCTGTTCTAAAATATATCTACATACTAAACTATACCAATGAAATGTAATTAAGTGCAGGAGATAATGAAAGGCATGTGGAGCAATTAGTGGTTCTGATGAATTGGCTGAATATGGAATTTGAGTTCCGGAATATAATTTGATATATAGTACGCTATATCTCTGCCTGTTATTGCATTGTTATAGTGGATATACGATTTCTATATTTTGTATATATATTTAACTTGTCTATAGCGCCTCCTCTTGGGACTCACCAAAATAGGATGCTATAGACAGGTCACTTTTAATGTAAATCGCATCGTACTACGTATTTAAAATCGGGGGCTATAGAGAGGGAGACGCTATTTAGAGGAGGCGCTATAGACAGGTCACTTTTAATGTAAATCTCATCGTACTACGTATTTAAAATCGGGGGCTATAGAGAGGGAGACGCTATTTAGAGGAGGCGCTATAGACAGGTCACTTTTAATGTAAATCGCATCGTACTACGTATTTAAAATCGGGCGCTATAGAGAGGGAGACGCTATTTAGAGGGGGCGCTATAGACAGGTCACTTTTAATGTAAATCGCATCATACTACGTATTTAAAATCGGGCGCTATAGAGAGGGAGACGCTATTTAGAGGGGGCGCTATAGACAGGTCTACGATTTCTATATTTCACTCACAATAACTTAATGAAACACCTTCTTTAACAAATTAAATTTATAAATTAAATTGCCATTAATCAATAAAATTTGTAACAAATATATATCCTGGCAAGAAAGATCTGTATAAATAATATTGTAACAAAGCATTTATTAATTTTATTATTTTTATTAACAGAGTGGTCATTTTTATGTTTATTAAAAATAAAGAAGGCATCTCCTGATTTATTCCCAATTACTTGAAGCAAATTATACATAAATTTATTTATCACAGTAATATAGAATTTATAAAATGAATTCTATATTCGTGATTAAAAAAATAATAGGTAGGTTAACTATACATATTTACAGAAAAATATTCAAAGTGTTCTAAATCTATGGTCAAAAATAAAAGAATAGTCAATGATGAAAATAAAATACATGTTTAAAAAAATATATATATATATTTGCATTTTATATTATATAATATACAACATATAATTTAAAAACTCAAATATTTATATATTTTAAATATATATATATTATTTTTATTCATTGATAATTTTACTTTTGTTATCATCGTTTTTAGAATGGCTTTCAGTTTTGTTGTAAATATGCGTAGTTAACATATCTATCTTTTTGAATCACTAATATAGGATTAACTTTATAAATTCTATATATTGTGAAAATAACTAATGTGTAATATTTCCTCAAGTAATTGAAAATAAAAGCTACTCGACAGTAAATAATTATCTTTTTTTTTTTATCACGACTGCACCTTCAACCCTTTATTTTATCGATCCTTTGTCTTATCAACCCTTTATCTAACAACAAACAAATTATTCATAACGTATATATATTCAATAAAATGAATATAAAGATATAAACAAACAAACAAACGATCTATATGGTATCAAACTTGTAAGAAGACCATTTATTGCCATGGTAGGAAAAGTCACTACAGACCACGTTCCAAGCTAATGGCTCCTGGTTTATTCAGAGTTTCCTTCTTATTTTTTTTTCTAGACAGACGAGACTCACCTTTTCTTCCTCACAACCTCTATTCTACAATCTTACCTTCCATTCTTGACTTGACGACTCTATGTTTTAAACCTTTTAAATCCCGATGTCACTTTCTTAGCTTCAATTTCATCTTTAAATATAGATAAATAATTCTCCCTGATTTGAAATTAAACGAAAAACATGGTGAAGGAAGACGAGTTTCTTTTATTGATGCATAGGTGCAAGCTTTCGGGTAAAAACCCTTCAGCAGGCGAGAAATGAAGGAGTAATAGCGAGTTTAAATATAGATGAAGAATTATTCCATTCTTCATTTCTCGCCTGTTGAAGGGTTTTTACCCGAAAGCTTGCACCTATGCATCAATAAAAGAAACTCGTGTTCCTTCACCATGTTTTTCGTTTAATTTCATCTTTAGATAATAAAAAAGCATATATTGGATTAAATATACCATATACCATGTAGAATAGACAACTCCCTATATCGTATTAAGCTTGCAAGAAGAGCATTTATTGCCACTTTATCAACAAGTTATTCCAATATGGATGCTCATTAATATACTCAAATAGAAAATATTAATTAGTTCTCTAAAATATTATCTATATTTTTTTCAATATAAAATTTTGCCTTTCTTGAATTCCTAAGCTAATAGTATATATATAAAATGAAAGGATTTAAAAACACGAATGTTTCTTTTATACATAATACAAACTTCTACTGTCCTTACTGCGATGAAAAATGGCGTGTTATTGCTTTGTGTAAATTTATGTCTAACTGACCTTGTCTTTATTGTTTGCGGAAGAGCATTGCTCGATGCAAAATATTTGAATGTAATTCTACTGTCCTATAAGCTTATGTCCATAGTCTGAGATTCCATCCTTCAGTGCTGCATATATAAGCAGAATCATTCAATACAGTATTAGAGCTCTGAGAAGCGGTCTGGTGGATTAAATTGGCGAAACCGCTGGGAGGGTTCACCACTGATGAGTCAAGCCCTCCCAATACATATATTTTCATCGCAGTAAGGACAATAGAAGTTTGTATTATGTATAAAAGAAACATTCGTGCTTTTAAATTCTTTCATTTTATATGTATAGATGGCGCGTTATTGCTTTGTTTTAATAGTATTTGTGTTTCACAGGCTGTTGAAAACCTCTTCAACGAGGAGAACAATCTACGCATTCAATCTTTCAAGGTAAATATTCTTATTCTCTTGAAAAAATAAATATTAATTTGATTGAGATGAAGCTTTGCCATTAGCGAATTTTAGCTACATGGTCAAAAGATATTCTTTCATCTCAATGATACACTTTGTAATTATAAGAAAAAGGCATCTCCTTATCGTTAAACTGAAAGTCACTGATGGCTATCTCCATCTATCGGAATAAAATATAAACTATTCGTTGTTTTTTTTTTAATTATTCGAGAATTGGTCAAAAAAATACCCATTCTTGATTAATAAGGAAAAGTTAACTATGTATTTGACCAATTCTGGAATATTTAAAAAATCAATGAATAGTGGATATTTTTTCCGATAGATGGCGTTAGCCATCAACAACTCTCAGTTACACGATAAGGAGATGTCTTTTTCTTGATTTATACACCTTATCACAGTACAATTTCCCATTTGTACTATTTTTCACACTTTGTAATATATACACCAAACGAGATATCCCACCCTTTAAATACGCATTAAATCAATGTATTATTTTTACAACTCTAGTGAAAAAAAAAGAGTTATAATACTAGTTTTAGAAAATCCAAACAAAAAGCTAACCTGTATGGCATGGTTTCGAGCTATTGCCATCTTCAGTACAGAGGCGGCTTCGATTTTATAACATTTTACGAGATGGCTTATGAATTCGATCGAATTTTCCAAAATGGGCTCTTTGCCTGAATTTGCCAAAACTGGTTTTGTGGCTCTATTTTACTAACCATCCTTACATTTTTTACTGGGGTTTTAAACATAATGCTTTGCTTTTAAGGTATATTTAAAGGGAGAGTTACCTCTTTAATTTATATATACTAGCCGAATGACCCGGGCAACGCCCGTGTTTTACCCGATTGAATGTTTTGATTCAAATACTATTTGTTACAATTATAATTTGGCGCCTTAAATAAATGCATATGTTAGTTAATAACTATAGCCTATGTGCTTTATCTGTCTATGTACTGTTGGCTTCCGTAGGCGTCTCTTACTGGGAAAAAGAAAGAGAGGATTCCATTTGGTTATTAACTAATATATGCATTTATTTAAGGAGCGACCCGCTCCAACACAATAGTTACAAAAACCAAAAAGCGAGTGGGGGTGGGGGGGGGGGGGTGCAAAGTCAAAAACAAAGTGTCTCGCGCATTGGCGGCGCCATCGTAGCGAACCAATAGGAGAGCGCCATTCCAAAAAAAAAGCAAACGGTGACAGAGATGAAGAACGCATGACGCTCGTAACTGTATATAGAATATATTTTAAAAAAAGAGATTAGATTTTCTGCTTAAATTTCAGATCATGTTG
Organism: Cordylochernes scorpioides; assembly: GCA_030710605.1. NCBI lineage: Eukaryota > Metazoa > Arthropoda > Arachnida > Pseudoscorpiones > Chernetidae > Cordylochernes > Cordylochernes scorpioides. The sequence goes on from CP092869.1 coordinate 86,770,166, forward strand.
AGGATTATGGTAATGCAGTCGTGGTAACAGAATGATATTAAAGAAAATAGTTTTGATCAGAGATTTCTTCATTTGAGTTAAGGAATTTATATGAAAAACATAGTTTGATAAAAGTAATGCCTGGCTTAAGGCGAGTAGAACAAGGAAAACAAAAGATTATTTACATAATGTACAAAGGTTTTGAGCCGGCCAACGGGAGAAAACAACAACAATGAGTTTTTGTAGGGGAAGCATGACCTCTGGCGGTCGATTTAACAGAGTATTTGGATCTATGAAATATAATTTTAAATAAAATAATATTTTAATATAACATATATATGTTATGAATATTTTGTTTTGTTGTTGAAAAAGATAGAATTGGAGGGTGCAGTCATTAAAATAAGAAAGATAATTATTTACCCATCAAGTAGTATTTATTTTGAATTATTTGAAGTAAATTACACATAAAATTATTTTTTTACAGCAATATAGAATTTATATATATAAAATGAATCTTATATTCGTGAATTAAAAATAGGTAGGTTAAATATACATATTTACAACAAATATTCGAAGTGTTATGTTCTAAATCTATGGTCAAAAATGTAGAAGAGTCAATGATGAAAATAAAATTATATTTTATTTTTTAAAAACAAGTTTTTTAGTTTCATTATTGACTATTATTTTATTTTTGACCATAGATTCAGAACATAACACTGGTAAAGTTAACTTACCTATTTTTTAATTCATGAAAACAGGATTCATTTTATAAATTTTATATTACTGTGATAAATATTTAATGCACAATTTGCTTCACGTAATTTAAAATAAAAACTACTTGATAAGTAAATAACTATCTTTCTTATTTTCACGACTGCACCGTGAATTCTTTATCATTCCAACATCAAAACATTATAATTATAACATATATATAGCTTAAAGTTGCGGAAGGATGTTGTTTACTTACCAACAAATTGTATTTATACAAGTATTATATAATACAATATAATGCGGCTTATAATTGTAAAACGACATTTGAAAATTATCTCGCATGTGTTTCTTTTGAACGAACAATCGAAATTTATTTTTAAGGAGAAATAACGATTATTTCTAACCTTAGGGATGAAGTATGAAAGGATGAATTGTTAAGAGTAATGATGAACGGAAAAATAAAAGTATCCAGGGATGGGAAACAAACCCAACAGTATTCCGCTTACCGGTTAGATGCCATGTCCACTAGGCTTACTCTTTACAATTCATCCTTTCATACTTCATTCCTAAGGTTAGAAATAATCGTTATTTCTGCTTAAAATAAATTTTGATTTTTCGTGCAAAAGAAACACATGCGGGCTAATTTTCAAATGTTGTTCTACATGTAATATATACTGGTAAAATGTATTTTAAAATTGCCATCTGGTTTATCAATTCAGTACAGAAGGTAAAGGTAATGATAAAGAATGAGCCATAATACCAGTTTTTGTATGAAATATTTGTTATAGTATTTTAGAAAACTACAATATTAACAACAACAACAAAGCCTTTATTTATAGCCTCTCGCCCTATACAGGATTCGCCAGTTCACAGGGGATGGGGAGAACACTGTGTTCCGGGATATAATCCTGTGGAATATCGCCACCGCTATATACCTATTCTTTGATATTTCATTAATTAGTGACGGAAATGAAGGACAAAGTTGCCCCGTTTTATCATTTAGTTTTCGTCTTTCCTCAGACAGAGCAGCACAATCAAATAAGTAGTGCAACTTCTCCATTGTTATTCCTGATCCACCGAAAGTGCATTTCAGATCTTCACCCCTCATTAAAATCAGATAAACTACAATATTTGACATAAGCTTTTAGAACAAAAGAATTACATATAAATATAAAGCTTATAAAAGTCAAATGAATAGAAATCCTATAGAACACTTGAGACCGAGTTAAACCTTGAATGGTTGTCATGTTTCAATAAAAAAACACATTGAAATTCTTCAATTTACATTTATATATATTACGATGTACTAGAGCGCCATCTGTTATCAAATTATAAAACTATTTTAGAGGCGTAATATTCTTTTTAAAATAAAACAATTAAGGACAGTAGAAATTGTTTTATTTTAAAAAGAATATTACGCCTCTAAAATAGTTTTATAATTTATATATATGCTAAATATTTAATTAAAAAGGCATATATTGGATCAAAGTAGCATTAATTTCATTAATATTTCAGTTATCTGAACGCCAACCTTTATCAAGGTATTATAACATATTAATGTGTGTGTGTGTGTGTGTGTGTGTGTCAACAACAAATTAGTTTCACGCGCAATTATCCAGATCAGATATAGCGTGTCTTGTTTGCAACTGGTAATAAATAAATATTATGTTTAAAATATATGCTTAATCTAAGAAATAATAATTTTAAAAAAATACAAAACAAAATAAAGTTTTCTCTCTAAAATATTCTTCTATTATTTACAAGTATATTGTATATATAAAAGCTTTAAAAAAAAAGATCGTTTGGTAATATTAAAGTAAAATCTAAGAACACGTGGTTTAATTACAAATGATTTTTATTGATTTTTTCCCTCACTGACCGTCCAAGATTACGAACACGGCGGAACAAATATATCCCCTTCTCCCCATGGTTTACATTTAATAAAGGCATTTTTGCCTAGAGCTCTCTATCCCAATATTGTACCGTTCCCAATGTTATCGATTTGATCTCCTTTTATTTATCATCATCGATTTCTATCGTCTGCCATTTTAACAAGCAATTTTAAGGCTTATCGATATTTTTGAATGATTTTAGTTTAGTTTATAACGATCTTTTGATGCTTTATTTTATATATTATAAAATAACTAACTTTACAAATACGTTATATAAATATTTATTTATATTGAAATTGAATTTGATAACCAATTTTTTAAATTTAAAATTAGGGTTAAGAACAATAAATTTGTAGTCTTGAATGTGAAATATGTTTATATACGTTATACTGTTTTGAAATTACAAAATATTTTCTTACAATGAGTTTCTTTTTATTACAATTTTTACAATTTAAAATTTCAGTTGTAAATATCCACGCTGTATGTATTTGTAGATATTTCTTGTAGGATATAGTCGATGTTTTTATTAAGCCAGTTGAAGAGAGATTATCACTTGAAAGCTAGCGTTTTATAATAAAAAGAAACTCATTGTAAGAAAATATTTTGTAATTTTATAACTTTTTTTCACGTTATACTGTCCTTATCGCGATGAAAGATTCCACCCTTCAGTGTAGCATATAAAATCAGAATGATCTAATACAGTATTAGAGCTCTAAAGAAGCGGTCTGGTGGATTAAATTGGTGAAACTGTTGGAGGGTTCACCACCGATAAGTCAAGCCTTCCCAATATATTTTCATCACAGTAAGGACAGTAGAAGTTTGATTTATTTGTGAAAAAGAAACATTAGCGTCTTAATGTTTTAATTTTTTATATATATAACTATGATTAAAAAAAATATTATTTTCCTAAAAAAGAGAATTATTAATTATAATTTACAGAGAATAAAGAAAAAAAAATCTACAATACATTTTCTTAATTAAAGTCTTGAACACAAATTTTAATTTTTAACAAACGCAAGTCCTTCATAATAACAATGGGGGGGCTTTAAGATTCAACAACAATACCATTGGGGAATTGAATTTACAATCAAATATAGGTTTCAATTTACATTTACTCATATATCTATTTATCAAGATGTGTCTTCGCACATTTATTTAGCTTCCTTTCACAATTTTAATTATCATTTACATAAAGAACAAGATGATTCTAAATATAGTTTATAAAGGTATATTTTCATTGTATCGTCTGCACACATCTATACACTAATGGATTTTAGGCTTACAAAGCAATAGAATCCCATTTTCTATCCAGAAACCATTTAAATTACCTTTAAAATTTCAATTAATTGTGTCTAGTAGAATTTATATAATTCAAGTATGAAGAAAAAAAGAAAATTGTGCTTAAACCTGATTGGTTGATTTTAAATTGCTGCTTTTAATATGTTAAATAGGCGAAATTTTGACGCATGCGTAGATTGGTGTTTATAGAAGTCGCTGTTTGTGTTAACGGCCGACTGCTTGACTTAATCAGAATTAGGCCTAATAAACGTTTGGAATGAAAAATTAAAGATTTTCTCTCATGCAGGTTCTCAATAAATGAAGAATTTACTGAGTATATTTATTAAGGGAATATATTTAGATCTATACGATATTTATATATATTAAAAAAAGCCATTCTCTGATCGTTGAAAAATTTATAATGCTTTTTTACTGTAGGTGCATTACATGTCTACATTTGTAAAAAGAATTAAAGCGGTGGAAAACTCGAGTTGTTTTTGTGGACATGAGGAACAAACCTCAATACATCTTTTACTAGTGATAGATTTAAAGCGAACGAGGATGCGTTTCTTATAAGTTTTAATAAAGCCAAGCTTTCGGGTCAATAACCCTTCTACAGGACATGGTATCCTGTAGAAGGGTTATTGACCCGAAAGCTTGGCTTTATTAAAACTTATAAGAAACGCATCCTCGTTCGCTTTAAATCTATCACTTATATTCTTTAGAGGATTTCAAACTACTTTACATCTTTTACTAGATTGTCCTGTTTTCAAGAATACAGAATCGAAAATAATTTAATAGTAACAGATCCAAGTATTTTTATTTTCAGTAAAGAAACGTATATTAAGTTCAATACCTTTTGTAGATATATTTTAAATTATATAGCAACAAATATCTTTTAAGAAACTGATAATTTATATTATGTTGATTATACATATTGCCAGACATTTCTTTCTTTTGTACACGTTTTTTCCCTCTTTCTCATTGTTAATATCAAATGATTATTCACGGCCTAAAATTATTGTATATATATGTCATAATTTGTATAATTAATGCCCAAAAGATATAATATTTTTTCGTCAAAAGAAGTATGTAAATATGTTAAGCTTGTGTTAAAATGTAAATATGCAAATTCATCCATCTATAAAAACTGTACAAAAAAATAAAGCGGCAGACATCGCGGTGTGCGCCGTTCGCTTGGCATAACGGTTGCGCCTCTTCATTTGACCGCGACATATATGTATAGACAAATGGCATACATGTATGACAGTGTAAGTGTCCCTAGGGGGACATAGCGCTTTAAATTGAAATAAAATATGTCTAAACTTGTAGAAAGCAGTTGGACTTTTACACTTACAAATGTGCCAGAGCCCCGTTTGGATACTTGCACTCGCTGGTGGGGTTGAACTACTGCAAGAATCGGGGGGCATTGAAGCATTTTATTTTATTTTTTAATTAGAAAAAAAGTGCCAAATGCGGGATTCAATCCCGAAACGTAGCGGTCGAAAACCAACGGTTTAGACCAACTCTTACCGACCCTCTTTACAACAATGTAAAAAAAATTAAAATGGCAAAATCATTATTATTGGTGAAACATCCAAGAAATTTCGATAATTTAAACCTTCAGGCCACAAAATTTATATAAATTTATATATTTATAAAAAATAAAACTATCAGAATATTAATAATTATTTGTGTGTATACGAGGTGTGTTCAAAAAGTATCGCGACTTTTGTGTTTTTTCAAAAATTATTTATTTATTCATGAATACTTATTCTGTCCCCTTCAAAGTAATCCCCATGAGATATCATACACTTGTGCCAACGGGTTTTCCAATCTTCGAAGCACTTCAAAAAATCATTTTTTAAAATCTTTTTCAGCTCCTCCTTCGATGCCGTCTTTATCTCGTCAAGCGTAGCGTAACGTCGTCCTTTCATGGGCCTCTTCAGTTTAGGGAACAAGAAAAAGTCACAGGGGGCCAGATCTGGGGAATACGGTGGCTGCGGCATCATTAGTGTGTTGTTTTTGGCCAAAAAGTCGCGCACAAGCAACGATGTGTGAGCAGGGGCGTTATCGTGGTGCAAAAGCCAATTTTTGTTCTTCCAAAAATCCGGGCGGTTCTGGCGGATTGCTTCGCGCAAATTGCGCATAACTTGGAGGTAATATTCCTTATTGACCGTTCTACCCTGTGGCAAGAACTCATGATGCACCACGCCCCTGCAATCGAAGAAAACTGTCAGCAAAACTTTCACATTCGACCGAACTTGGCGCGCTTTTTTCGGTCTTGGTTCGTGCGGCAGCTTCCATTGAGATAATTGAGCTTTGGTTTCCACGTCATAACCAAAACCCACGCTTCGTCACCAGTTATGACCCTCTGGAGCAAATTTGGGTCGTCGCGGACAGAGTCCAACATCTCATTAGCAATGTTCATGCGATGCTGTTTTTGGTCGCAATTGAGCAATTTTGGTACGAATTTCGCGGCGACCCGTCTCATGCCCAAATCATTGATAAAATTCGAATGTCACGAGCCAATCGATATGTTTAGGTCCTCAGCAACTTCTCTAACTGTGATTCGACGATTGGCCAATATCATTTTCTCCACTTCATTAATTTTTTCGTCTGTTGTTGAAGTGCTCGGGCGTCCGGCACCATCTTCGTCGTTCACATCTTCTCGGCCTTCTGAGAACTTTTTGTACCACCGATAAACGTTGCTTCGGTCCAAGGTAGCTTCTCCGTATGCCACAGTCAACATTCGGGATGCATCCGCGCTCTTAATTTCGTTTTTCACACAAAATTTTATACAGGTTCTTTGATCCATTTTTTTAATAGGTAAAAATCGAAGACGATCCAAAACACCTGCAAGCAAAGCAGCTGTCAACAATTAAGTGAACATTCAAAATGGCCGAGCTTGTCGGCATAAGTGAGAGACATGAGTACCAACATAAAGCCACAAAAAGATCGAAATTCGAATATACGTAACCCGCGAAAATTCAAATGTCGCGATGCCTCATGAACACACCTCGTACATGTTATGAATAATTTGTTTGTTGTTAGATAAAGGGTTGATAAGACAAAGGATCGATAAGATAAAGGGTTGATAAGACAAAGGATCGATAAGATAAAGGGTTGAAGGTGTAGTCGTGATAAGAAAAAGATAATTATTTACCATCAAGTAGCTTTTATTTCAATTATTTGAGGAAATATTACACATTAGTTATTTTCACATTATATAGAATTTATAAAGTTAATCCTATATTTTAGTGATTCCTAAAGATAGATATGTTAACTACGCATATTTACAACAAAACTGAAAGTCATTCTAAAAACGATGATAACCAAAAGTAAAAATATAAATGAATAAAAATAAAAAATATATATATATTTTTAAATATAGAAATATTTGAATTTTTAGATTATATAATATACATATATATATTTAATCCCAGTATAATATCTATTACTTTAGCTGGAAACAGTCTGATGCACGCCAACACATGTCAATGTGACAACGTAACATGAGAATATAACAAAGGTTTTTCAATTATTTTGTATAAATAATATTTAGAGATTATACATAGAGTATCAGCCCGTTAAAGAACAGTATATTTGCTTTAAAGCTTGCAAATTCAAATTAAAAGAAACTTTTTAACCTGATTTTTATTTTCCTTTTTCAAATAAAAATGAATAAATATAAACATTAAAATACAGTGGTACCTCGACATACGAGTTTAATTCGTTCCGCAACCTTGCTCGTATCTTGAATTACTCGTATCTCGAAGCAAATTTCCCCATACAAAATTCCCATTTAAAATCACAGATTGATATCTTCAACACTACCGAACCGAACTCGTATCTCGAATTTCGCTCGTAACTCAAAGCAAAAAATCACTTGCTCGTCGGCTCGTATCTCGAAAAACTCGTATGTTGGGGCGCTCGTATGTCGAGGTACCACTGTATATGAAAAACGAAAGAAAAAAATAAAAGATAAAAAGATCAGGTGTTGAAATCAATATTAAAAATGGCATATCCTGACCAGGAGCACATGTGCTTTACAGAAGGCAGAACGCCATCTGGTGGAACAGAAATTAATTAAACATTGATTTAGCCTGTTTCTTGATATTTGGCCAACCCAATTTCTTGATAAATCAAGAAAAGCCATCCACGAACGCGTTTCGCGCTTTTGGCGTTCGTCAGCGTGGAGTAGGCTGAACCACTGCGATCAAAAAATATTCTTTGGTCCTAGTGGCTTCTTGAAAAACCAAGAAATGGGTATTTAATGGGAACAGGCTAAATCAATGTTTAGTTGATTTCTGTTACAACAGATGGCGCTCTGCCTTCTGTAAAGCACATGTGCTCCTGATCAGGATATGCCATTTTTAATATTAAAATAATATTATAAATAATATTAAAATTAGACTCATTAACCATGATACAATACTATTCAGTAGAAATCATTGTAAAAACTAGAAACTTAGTGAATAATAAAAATAAATCAATACTTTTATAGAGTATTAAACTCTGGTAAATACTTGAAAAATAGATTATTACCAAAAGTTTAGCCCCGATTGCAAATGTGAGAAGGAATTACTTGTTTTATATATTTGAAAAAAAAGGAAATTTTTTCCTTGAAGTTCGAAAAAAAAAATTAAAAAGAAGAATATTTATATAATTATTAATTTAGAGATATATTTGGTTTTATTTACAATTTGTGAAATACGCTGATAAAATCATAAATTATTTACATAATGTACATGCGTGCCATCTATATTCAAAATTTAAAACTATTTTACGCGGATCTTTTTAAAATTTATAAATAAACGGTTCCTTACTACCCAGAGACAATATAGAAATGCTCTTTAATCCCGAAAAGAAAACAAGAACAAATATTTGGGCCACACCTTGTGTTAATATAGGCATTAATGCCCTTGAATCCTGAAAAGAAGAAGAAGAACGAAGATTTGGATTACACCTTGGGATAATATAGGCAATAATGTATCTTCATACAGAAAAGAAGAAGCAGAACGAAGATTGGGCCACACCTTGGGTTAATATAGGCATTAATGCACTTAAATTATGAAAAGAAGAAGTAGAATAAAGATTTAGACCACAACAGGGATTATAATAGGCATTAATGCCCTTGAATCCTGAAAAGAAGAAGCAGAACGAAGATTTGGCTACATCCTGGGTTAATATAGGCATTAATGTCCCTTTATGCCGAAAAGAAGGAGCAGAATAAATATTTAAATCACAACAGGGATTATAATAGGAATTAATGCTCTTTCATCCCGAAAAGAAAAACTCGAATAAAGATTTGAGCCACACTTTGGGATAATATAGGCAATAATGTTCCTTCATTCAGAAAAGAAGAAGCAGAACGAAGATTGGGCCACACTTTGGGTTAATATAGGCATTAATGCTCTTTCGTCCCGAAAAGAAAAACAATAAAAAAGATTTGACGAACACATTTGAATAATATAGGCATAAATGCCCTTTTATCAAGAAAAAAATAAGTAGATTAAAAATTTGGGCCACATCTTGGAATAAGATAGGAATTAATGACCTCTTCATCCCGAAAAGAAAAATCAGAAAAAAAATTTGGGTGCCTCAACAGAGATGAAATAGACATTAATGCTCTTGTAATCCGAGAATAGAATAAAAATGTTGGCCATACCTTGAGATAATAAAGATATTAATTCCCTTGAATCCCGAAAAAGAAGAAACAGGATAAAAATTTGGGTCACACTTTAGGATGATATAGAAATTACTCGAAATTCCCTCTCACCCCGAAAATCAAAGTCACAGTCAAAGCGATGCTTATCAGCGGATAGTACAGACCCATATCACGGTATACAAATACCTAGTTACACATTGGACGGCTATAATATGCAACAGGGATAAGAGTATGCAACAATTCACATCTTAGAAACTTACAAACCTTTTCACAATTATTTAAGAACAATACAATCACCAGACAAGCAGTGGATGCCTTTCACGCCAATGTATCAAGCTGTTTGTTCTCAATGGTAATGAAGTCTATTCTCTCTCATCCTATTGGATGGATCTAATCAACCAATCACAGCAAGGGAAAGCAAGTCTCTCAGCAGGAAATTCCTAGGCGTCTGCTAATTAGACCTCACCTTAACAAAATATTGACCTTCCCTACTGGTCCATATCACATCTTCTTTCAATAGCTACAAATCTCTTTGTTGTAATTTCTCATCAACCTTTGCCTTGATTCTTTAGCTTCAAGGAAATCTCAATATATTCATCAAATAATGTTGTATATCGTTTGAGTTTATTCATTTCTGATTGGTATTAGCAAATTCTGTGGAATTGTATCTTAGAACCAATCTGTATAGAGTAAACCCATTCTATTAGAATTTTCTAAAACCGTTCTATTAGCATTCTCTACCTAAAAGTAACTGTCGTCTGCAAGTATTGTATGTACTTGTATTAACATGTACTTGTATTAATCAATTTGATTGTTCTCTATTTTATCTTATACTAGCCGAATGACCCGGGCAACGCCCGTGTTTTACCCGATTGAATGTTTTGATTCAAATACTATTTGTTACAATTATAAATTAGCGCCTTAAATAAATGCATATGTTAGTTAATAACTATAGCCTATGTGCTTTATCTGTCTATGTACTGTTGGCTTCCGTAGGCGTCTCTTACTGGGAAAAAGTAAGAGAGGATTCCATTTAGTTATTAACTAATATATGCATTTATTTAAGGAGTGACCCGCTCCAACACAATAGTTACAAAAACGAAAAAGCGAGTGGGGGGGGGCAAAGGTGGCGTGATCGTACCCAACCAATAGGAGAGCGCCATTCCAAAAAAAAAAGCAAACGGTGACAGAGATGAAAACTGAGGAATTGATTAAGAACGCATGACGCTCGTAACTGTATATAGAATTATTCAATCCTGATAATATAACCCTCTCTTATTCATTTTGTTACTAATGGGAAATCTCGGCACTAGCTTCCTTGTTTACTTACCATAACCTAACCAGTTAACGTTAAGTATCGAACTTTCCTTTTGGGTTTATCACCTGTATCATTATATAAGGTATAAAATGAAAGGATTTAAAAGCACGAATGTTTCTTTTATACATAATACAAACTTCTACTATCCTTACTGCGATGAAAAATATATTGGGAGAGCTTGGCTCATCAGTGGTGAACCCTCGCAGCGGTTTCGCCAATTTAATCCACCAGACCGCTTCTGGATTTAATATGGTGCCAATATATTTTTTTCATCGCAGTAAGGGCAGTAGAAGTTTGTATTATGTATAAAAGAAACATTCATGCTTTTAAATCCTTTCATTTTATATGTATAGATGGCGCGTTATTGCTTTGTGGTACAGTAGAACTTGGATAATTCGAACTTCTTTAATTCGAAAACCTCTTTAATTCGAATATTTATCTTGGTCCCTAGAATTTCCTATAAATAGAATTTCCGTTTTTAATTCGAATTTTTGGATAATTCGAATTTTTTTATGGTCCCTAGGGGTTCGAATTATCCAAGTTCGACTGTATTATATAAGGTAATTCTAAAGTGTCAAATAAAGAAGAGACTGATCACTATTCCATTCCTTGTGTCTAGTTAATGATCTGTTTGAGGATGAGCAGAGAATTGTGTCAGATAACGTGGGTTACTGCTAGGTTTAAATTGATTGAAAGTGTAGCCTGATATTTCGGTCATCTTATATAATAAACTGTCGGTTTACCCCTAGTACACGTGGTACAAGCCATGATAATCATGGTGGGTAGTAGTAGGCGACTGCTCTTACTATAAATGCACTACATGTCTACACATGTGAAAAGAACTCGACTTTTGCATTTACAAGTTATGCCAAAGCTCAGTTTAGTGTTACTTGCACATGCTTCTTAGGTTGGCCTTTTGCAAGAATCGGGGTCCATTAGAGCATTTTATTTTTAATTAGGAAAAAAAAAGTGCCCAATGTGGGATTCGAACCCGGGTCGTAACGGTCGAAAACCAACGGTTTAGACCATTCATCTACCGATCCTACTGTCTTTTATTAATCTATTTATTTATATATACATCATGATCGAAGGAGAATAACATACATTCTTAACAGTGGCGCTTTGCCATCTAAAAAGCACATGTGCTCGTAGTCAAGAGATGCCTTCTTTATTTTTAATATCAACACCTGACCCACTTATCTTTTATTTTTTTCTATTGTTTTTTTTTTATGTGTTAAGCGTCTTTACGCAAATATGGCCTTAAATACCCATTTCTTGATTTCTCGGGAAGCCATTGGGACCAAAAAGATTTTTTGGTCGCAGTGGTTACAGCCTACTCCACGCTGACGAGCGCCAACAGCGCGAAACGCGTTCGTGGATGGCTTTTCTTGATTTATCAAGAAATTGGGTTGGCTAAATATCACGGAGCAAGCTAAATAAACGTTTAGTTTATTTTTTCTCCACTAGATGGCGCTCTGCCATCTAAAAAGCACATGTGCTCGTGGTCAGGAGATGCCTTCTTTATTTTTAATATCAACACCTGACCCACTTATCTTTTTTTTTTTCTATTGTTTTTTTCATTCTTAACAGTATATATACAGATTTTTCTCAAAATCTAAAAAGAGCTAAAGAAAAGCTGGAACAATGTTGATTTGATCTGAGGTAGATTCCTTTATTGTTGTAATCTAAGTTACTATAGGCACTCAACCAAACTATAACCAGATGTAAATTGCCAATCAACGCCATAGTGAAGCATCAGGATATTTGAAAACCCATGGCTTCAAGAGGCAGACAGAACTTCAAAGGAGCATATTCTGATTCCCATGTCGCTAGGAAGAAAAGAATCTTAGAGAACCCAATGCCCAACTACGTGTTAAACGGTATAGCTATGGTATGTGGTAGTAATGATCTGGGACAGTTAGGTCTTGGGACAGAAATCTTGGAAAAAAGAATTCCTGTGGCTCTAGAAAATCTACCGCCTATTGTAGACATCGCTGCAGGTGAAGCCCATACTCTATTGCTAACAGCGGAGGGTCACATCTACTCCTGCGGATGGAACGAAGATGGTAGCCTTGGAAGACCAAGCAACGATCAAAATGAATGTCTACCGATGCCTATAGAGAAACTGAGCCATTCAGAACAGATTGTCCAAATCTCTGCTGGAACATCACATTCGGCAGCGCTAACTACAACAGGAAAAGTCTATGCTTGGGGAACTTTTAGAGATTCGGATGGAAGACTTGGATTGAAACCTTCAACCGAGATTGTACATCGTGAACCAATCCTCTTAATGGATAATCCAAAACAGTTTGTCATTGCGATTGCCTCTGGAGACGATCATCTAGTTTGTCTGACCAGTTCTGGAAAAATACTCACTTGTGGTTGCGGGGAAAATGGACGCCTCGGAAGACTTTCGTCCCGTTCTTTAACGCGTTTACATAATCTAGAGCTGCAGCCATTACAGACTATGAAAGAACGTTGTATTGATATCTGGACAGGTAGTGCTTTTACCTTAGTTGGTACATCTTGTAGGAATATCTATGGATTTGGTCAGAATGTTTATAGTCAGCTTGGTAAACAGAGAGGCCGAACTGGCGATGTCTTTTATCCTAAAGCTCTAAGTTTCCTGTATGGACTTAATTGGAAAATGTTTTCAGGTGGTGCTAATCATACGTTATGTTTAAGTATGGATGGTGAAGTATGGAGTTTAGGTCAAAAAGAAATGGCAAATCTTAATTTAGAGACTACAGAAGAATTTCATGATTATCTAGTTCGTATTCCAGGATTGGAGGAAGTGGTATGTATGAGTGTGTCTGCTGGGAAGGATTGTAGCTTTGCGGTAGGTTCTGATGGAACTGTATGGACTTGGGGAAGAGGTGGGTCCAACTTGGGACTAGGACAGATGGATCTGGACTATGTGGGACGACCTACGCCTATTAGTTCCCTAAATGGCCATCGGGTGGCGCGAGTAGCTGCCGGAGTTTCCCATACCATCCTATTGGCTAGCGGTTGACATCTCTTTCAGCCATTGGAGGAATAAACAGAAATATCATACAGAACTGAATCCTAGATAATCAAATCATCTTATCTGGTATTCCGATGTGATATCAGATCTTGTAGATATTCTTGTATCCTTAAAACCCCACATATATATAGATAAATATTTATAAAGTATCAAGGAAATAAACAAGAAATCAAAGGGACACACAATATAAGCATTTACCATGTTTTCTGTATTAAAATGTACTATGTAAATTAATGTAACTATGGAGATACAAGAGGATCCGTTTACCTGTCATGAGGCATTACACCTTTTGTGACTGGAATCGCTTTTTTTTTTCGAAAGTAATCTCCCAAGGTCAAAATTACAACACATAGATACATACACCATGAAAACCATGTATATCGGGATTCAGACAATAACTCTAAAAGATATATCAGTAACCTTTATTGAAGATACACGATATAACCAATATGCACTCATGGACAAAACTTGAGGAAGTTGTACCTTTTAGCATGCACATCGTAATTCAGACAATAACTCTGAAAGATATTACAGTGCCCTTTATTAAAGACACACATATACACACTCATGGGCAAAATTTAAGGAAGTTGTACCTCTTAGCATGTATATCGGGATTCAGACAATAACTCTGAAAGATAGTACAGTGACCTTTATTAAAGATACACGAGATTTCCAAGAGTGAAAAAAAATTGCATCTGTCTCCTTAAAAAAAAAAACAGACTGGCGATCTCAAAGACTTCACACTTTCTTATGTTTTATCCATCAGTGTGTATAGTCATTTATGATGCACTAGCGCGCCATCTGTTATAAAAATTCGAAACTATTTTAAAGGCGTATAAGATTCTTTTTGAAATTAAACAATTTCAGCTGCAGTAAGGGCAGCAGAAAATGTTTAATTTCAAAAAGAATCTTACGCGTTTAAAATAGTTTCGAATTTTGATAGTCATCCTTATATATATAAAAATGAAATGCGAAATCGATGTTTGTTATCGCATCACGCAAAATCTACTGACTCAATCATTATGGAATTTCGCATGTAGGTAGCTGAAGATTTCGTTTAACATATAGGCTATTCAAAAAACTAAAAAAGTTAATGTGCTTTTTTTTTAAAATAAAAAACCAAAAAGCGTTAGTTCCAGTCTTTTACCGCTAGGGCGCAGCAGTGGTCGCGACGATAAATGAATTTGATTTTTTCAAAGCATCGGTGGTTCAGTGGTAGAATGCTCGCCTGCCACGCGGGCGGCCAGGGTTCGATTCCCGGCCGATGCATTTTTTTAAACAATTTTTAAAACTCATTTATATTATATCTATATTAATAAAATGCAAATTTCATAAGTGGTGTTCGCTAAAAACTTTCGTTACAATGTATCAATTTCGACCAAATTTTCAACATTTATGTAAAACGAGATGGAGCAGGTTTTGCTTAACATCAAAATATTTTTCCTAACTTTAACATGCGTAACTTCGCTGTTATCGATTAAATACAAAAAAAAAATCAACAGAGTTAATTTTATTTATATATAAATACAAAAAAAATTCAGCAATTCATTCAACTCAATCTAAAAAAATATTCAAAACAAGCAATTTTAAGATAACACCATATGTAAAACAGTCGGCCAAGAAAACAACAACGATATTACATCTTTCTCACATATTCACACACAATCTTGATTAATAATTAAAACTAATCTTTAACATTGTTTATTATACTTCATAATATATAATATTCGTTAGGCAAACTTTCACTCGGATAAAACCCGGGCGAAGCCGGGTACACATCCGCTAGTTTATATATAAAGTCAATTCAAGTTCAACAAAAGAGATTTCAAAATTGTTTGTGTATGGGCAATGGTTTATGTTATAAGTTAAATACATGGTAGTGGGGTATATGCATAATTTGTGTAAGGTATAGAATAGCGTTACAATAACACTACAATGGGTAGATACAACCCGTATCTAGACGACAATTTCCTTGCCGTGATTGGTTAACTGCTAAGTAGAGAATAGCGAGTCACACGGAACTTCCTTTATTGAATTCTATGTGCATAATGGCTTTCTCTCGATTTACTCTGTAAATTACAGAATATTCGGTGGTAGCGTGGGTTTAATATCATCATAATAACGTGATGGTCATTTACCTCAATGCTATCTTTTAACCTTTTGTAGACACTGCTTACATGAAATACACTCATGGACAAAACTTAAGTAAGTTGTACCTTTCAGCATGTATATCGGGATTGAGACAATGACTCTGAAAGATATTACAGTGACCTTTATTGAAGACACACATATATACACTCATGGACAAAACTTAAGGAAGTTGTACCTTTCAGCATGTATATTGGGAATCAGAAAATAACTCTGAAAGATATTACAGTGACCTTTATTGAAGACAAACATATATACACTCATGGACAAAACTTAAGGAAGTTGTACCTTTCAGCATGTATATTGGGAATCAGAAAATAACTCTGAAAGATATTACAGTGACCTTTATTGAAGACACACATATATACACTCATTGACAAAATTTAAGTAAGTTGTACCTTTTAGCATGTATATCGGGATTCAGACAATAATTCTGAAAGATATTACAGTGACCTTTATTAAAGACACACATATATACACTCATGGACAAAACTTAAGGAAGTTGTACCTTTCAGCATGTATATCGGGATTTAGACAATAACTCTGAAAGATATTACAGTGACCTTTATTGAAGACACACATATATACACTCATGGACAAAACTTAAGGAAGTTGTACCTTTCAGCATATATATCAGGATTCAGACAATAACTCTGAAAGATATTACAGTGACCTTTATTGAAGACACACATATATACACTCATGGACAAAACTTAAGGAAGTTGTACTTTTTAACATGTATATCGGGATTCAGACAATAACTCTGAAAGATATTACAGTGACCTTTATTGAAGACACACATATATACACTCATGGACAAAACTTAAGGAAGTTGTACTTTTTAACATGTATATCGGGATTCAGACAATACACATTAAAGACATTACAGTGACCTTTATTGAAGATACACATATATACACTCATGGACAAAACTTAAGGAAGTTGTACTTTTTAACATGTATATCGGGATTCAGACAATACACATTAAAGACATTACAGTGACCTTTATTGAAGATACACGAGATAACACGTGTGAACAAAATTGCCCTCATTTTCTTTTTAAAAATAATCAACTGGCGATATCAAAAACTTTCCATTTTCATGTGTTTTGTTCATTAGTGTATTTCCAGTGGAAGTATTTAAATAATAGAAAGCTACTTCTGTAGGCTTCAGTTCACTGATTATATGGAATATATTCCTTTATATAAAAAAAAGAAATTGCTTTGAAGGATCCAACTTTTATCATAAGAATTTCAAGTTGCATCAATACAAGACTTTTTGGTCGTTGAGATACAACATTTAGTTAGTTCTTTTTAAAATTATTTAGAAGTTTTGCATAATTTTTATATGGAATAGATATATTTTTTTATTTTAGAATCAATTTAAATTCAATGTATAAGTACCTATTGATGATTAGATTTGGGGTTTAATATGTATTTTGGTCATATTTATATTAAATTTAAATTACATTTATTTGTTGTTTTGGTAGGTCAGTGGAAGGATGGTCTAAACCGTTGGTTTTTGACCGCTATGACCCGGGTTCGATTCCCGCATTGGACACTTTTTTTTTAATAAAAAAAAGAAGGATCCAAAATGGTCCCCGATTCTTGTAAAAGCCCAACCTCACCAGCAAGTGCAAGTAACCAAACGGGGTTCTGACACATTTGTAACTGCAAAAGTCCAACTCTTTTTCACATGTGTAGACATGTGGTTCACTTACAGTAAAAGCAGTCGTCTACTTCTACCCACCATGATTATCATGGCTTGTACAACGTGTACTAGGGATAAGCATAAAAAACACACTCTTAATACACCTATTATTTGAGATTTTATTAAATGTTCAAAGTAATTAACACAATTAAAATAATTATACACATTCACTTATACATTTCTACTATATACCACAAATTTCTTTGTTTTAATTTGAGGATTAAAAATGCGTATAATTTAATTAATTGAAGTTTTGTAAATCTCTACCCATTATTTTAATATCTTCATCTTTTGCTTTCTTTAAAACATCGATAAAATGTTTTTTAAAAGTAAATTTTAACTGGCGTTCTTTTTGCTTCTCTAAACCATAAATATCTTTCAAACTTAATTAGGTATTAAAACTTATACTAAATGATCTTTTGGTTTGTTTTTTTACTGTTGAAAATGCTTAGTTTTTAAATATATCTTCTGCTCTACAAGGTGGCTTTAATGATATTCATAAATAGAGTAATAATAAGCTGTTAATTTGATTAAGTACTATTTAATTTTGTATGAAGATAGATTAAAATTTGTATCTCAAGTAATTTTTCGTAAATTTTAACAAATTTCAGTAAATATTTATTTCTTTTATTTAACAGTTGGGAGAGACACGCCATATCCACAATTTGGATAATTGTGTGTATATTTTAAATTATATACAGTTAATACAATTGAACATTGGAAATCATTAAAATTAAACGTTCGATGTCAAATTTTACATATAGCAATTATAAGTAGTAGCTTGAAATATGTACAGTCAACACTTTCGCCTCAAAATATACATCCTGCAGAATCTTTTAAACTTGATGTATTGGTCTTTATTGCAAGCAGCTTGTTTTTTATTAGTCAGGTAAAGTTGGTTTTCTTCCCTTAGATCAGAAGTTAATGGACAGTTTATCAGAAGGTGTTCAGGGGTTTGTTGTTCGTTTCCACAAGTGCATGCAGGTGAACCAATTTTGCCAATTCTAAACAAATATGTGTTGAAGTCACCATGTCCAGTAAAAAATTGAACGTTATAGAAGTTGGGTTGAACATAGTTAGGAATTCTTGAAGTATCAAAGAATCCCTTGAAATTATCATTGGCACCTCCATAGTATTCCTCAAATTTCTGGTTTATAAAATTAGATATCATTTTTCTTTTAGTTGGATCTGATTTTTTGTATCCAATATTCATTTTTAGTATATTTGTTTCAATAAAATCCGTGAGCTTTGGTGTTCTAGCAACAATATGAGTACAGTTTGAAGATGTTGAATTATAAACCTGTGTACTGTGCTTCAAAATTTTGTACTGCAGAGAGTTTAATTTATCTTTGACTTTTTTGGGTATAATGTTGTACCAGATCGTGGAACCATAAGTTAGTGAACTTCGAAGCAGTGTCTTATAGAGTTCTATTCTTCTTTTACTGCCCAGTCCCCATGCTTTCCCGGTTAATCCAATTAGGTATCCACTAGCTCTATTTGTCTTAGTAATAATCTCATCAATATGGGGCACAAAATCCAATTTGTTTTTATTTCTATGATTTTTAAAAGTTATTCCCATAATCTTCAGTTTTTCTACCCGATTGGCAGTGATAGTGTTAGGAATTTTTGCAGCTATTTTGCTATTAAACAAGTATAAGATTTTTGTTTTCTCTTCAGATACGGTCAACTTATTGTTCCCACACCAGTCTAATATTCTCCCCATGACCTTTCCTGTTGTATTCCGAAGTTCTGTCAAGTTGTTTCCCCAACATATCACAGTTAAATCATCCGCATAAGCAATGATTTCACTGTTTGATTCTGAATAGTTATTCTATAAATCGTTTAGAATAATATTCCATATTGTAGGGGATATAGGCCCACCCTGTGGGGACATCCCTTGCTTAATTTTTTGTGGGTTTCATTTGATGAGTATCTAAATCTCACTCTTCTATTATTAAGAAAAGACTGTAGTAGTTTTATTATTGAAGCTTGAACGTTGTCCTCATCTAGTCTTTTCAGCACCATCGGCCACCATGCATTGTCGAACGCTCCACTTATACCAACTGCGATTATAGCTGTATATTCTTTGTTTTTATGTTCTAGAGCTATTTTGACAATTTCATTTAATGCAGAGATAGTAGATCTTGATCTTCTAAATCCATGTAGACGATTGTTAAGCAGATTTGAGTCTTCATGAAATTTTATTAGTTTGTTGTTAATTATTTTCTCAAATATTTTGGAAATGTTTGAGTTGAGACAAATGGGTCTGTAGCTTTTATAAATTTTCATGTCTGTTTTACCTGGTTTGGGAATAATTATTACTTCAGATTTTTTCCATTCATTCGGATAATAATTTAAATCTAAGCATTTTTGAAAAAGTTTCATCAGTATTGGAACTATTAGTTGTTTAGTATGTTTTATCATATTGTTAGAAATATTATCAATTCCAGGCGTTTTCTTTGAGTTTAGCTCATCAATTATTCCATTTACTTCATTGGGCGTTATTATTATATTTTCTTTATTATGAAATCCTAGAGTATAGTTCCTTATGTTTTTGTGGAAGGTTGTGTCTTCATTATCTCTATCATCGGGGAAAAGGTTGTTCAAAAGTTCTACTGTGTCTTCTGGAATCGTTCTTCATCTTTATTCACTTCTAAGATTTCCAAAATTCCCTTTCGGTTAGAACCGTTTTTAATATTTTTGTATACCCTGTATAAATTTCCATATGGGTTTTTTGATTTGATGTCCTCTAAGAAAAACCTCCAAGACATTCTTTTAGCCTTATTTATTTCCCTGACGTATTTGTTTCTTGCACTTTTATACTGTTGTTGAATATGGATAGAGTTGCAAACAAGACACGCTATATCCGATCTGGATAATTGCGCGTGAAACTATTTACAATAATTGTAGTAGAGTAGGTAACAGAATTATCAAAAAGAAAATAAACAATTAAGAGCATTGAATAAACATATACATTAAACAAATAAGCAATAATATAAGCAGATAGAAGAAATCGCAAAGTAGTCGGTTTATTAAGGAGTTTTAAGTTTGATATGTACTTTTAAAGATTTTACTAAGTTTTTGAAAGTTGTTTGACTTATAGATAGAACAAAAAATATTCAACTTTTAATAATTTGTGTAAGGAATTTCTTTGGATGTAAGAAAAATACGTATTACTTCTTAATTCATAGGTTTAATAACTATCAGAATGTTTTATGGTTGACATATTTGACTTATGGATATGACAATTTAATAGATTTGATTATTTTATTATCAATATTTTGAGTATTTCTTTGATTGTAAGGAGAACATGTATTGTGTCTTAATCTATTGGTTGATGGCTATCAGAATTTTTTTTTTTTGCTCATCCCTAGTATACGTTGTACAGGCCATGATAATCATGGTGGGTAGAAGTAGGCGTCTGCTTTTACTGTAAGTGCACCACATGTCTACACATGTGAAAAGCAGTTTTGCTTATCCCTAGTACCCGTTGTACAAGCCATTGATAATCATGATGGGTAGAAGTAGGCGTCTGCTTTTGCTGTAAGTGCACCACATGTCTACACATGTGAAAAGCAGTTTTGCTTATCCCTAGTACACGTGGTAGAAGCCATGATAATCATTGTGGGTAGAAATAGGCGTCTGCTTTTACTGTAAGTGTACCACATGTCTACACACATGAAAAGCAGTTTGACTTTGTACTTACAAATGTGCCAGAGTCCCGTTTGGTTACTTGCAGTCGCTGGTAGAGTTGGACTTTTGCAAGAATCGGGGGCCATTGGAGCATTTTTTTTAAATCAGAAAAAAAAAAGTGCCCAATGCGGGAATCGAACCCGGGTCGTAGCGGTCGAAAACCAACGGTGTAGACAATCCTTCCACCGATCCCCTCAGAATTCCTTGTTTAGGCTAAACCAGGGGTTGACAAATTTATGAGTCTGAAGAGTCAAAAATTACAATTTATAAAATTTCAAAGTTTTTAACGAGCCACAAATTTTTTCTTTCCAACAATAAAGAGTACTTGTATAAATAAGTATTTGCGTATGGAACTATATTTTCTCCTTAAAAATCCTCAGTTCAACTAACCCGGTTGATGGACCTCATCAGGGTTCCTCTCCAGGGATATGGAGGAGCTGTGTCTGTACTCATGTTAGAGTCGGAAGCAAAGGCTTCCATGTTAGGAACAGCCTCAAATTACAGGCAAAAGTCAGACTTTCACCAAAGTGTGCCTGGATCATTGTGCCATGATCAACGAAAGCTGCGCCCATATACCCCATTCTATGAGATCATGAATTCATGAATTTCGAGTAATCTTTACACAAGGGGATAAGAAACAACAACAACTATATAAAGAGCCTCAGTTTCACATTCAAAGAGTCGCATTTGGCTCGCAGTTTGCTGTCCCTTGTGCTAAACGTTTTCTTTAGAGATAAATCAGTTATCTAATGTTATCAACTATACTGTATTCAAATCTGGTGAATTGGTAGGCCACAAGGCTTGGTATTCATTCTGTTACCTCTGATATCATTATATCAACTCTAAATTATGATGCATCAGCCCGCCATCTGTTATGTATATTTGAAACTATTATAGATGCGTATGATTCTTTTGAAAATTAAACAATTTATACTTCCCTTACTGCAATGAAAAATTTAAAATTTAAACATTCATGTTTTATTAATTTCATTTCCTATAAAAGATATTAAAGTTTAAAACATATATAAAATGAGAACACACATCTTATGAACGTATACTTAAAGCATTCCTAGTTTAATGAACACGTTATGTAATAATTTCTCAAAGTGCCATGATGGTCAAAAAACATTATTTTATCAAAGAAGTAAATTAAAGAAGAAGAAGACAAGGATGTAAAAGAGATTAAAACAATTTACATCCTTTAGACCGTTTTAAAAAGAGGAGACAAAGTTTTTTTAAAAAGTTAATTAAAAGAAAAAGCAGTTACCTCGAACAAGAGGCCATGGTAGAATTGGTTAGACAAATACAATGAACTCTACACTCATTAGTATTATCTGACAAGGCAGGGAAGGAATTAACGACTTGGCACCACTGTAAAAACAATAATGTAATCTGGCAACACTGGGCTCATAGAATATCAATAAAAAGGTCTGTCAGTGAATAGAAAATTCACTCATTTTCGTTTAAATGACCGTAATGAAATGTTTGAATGCTTTCATTTTGTTTTAACAGGATTTCTATATCTCTTTATTTAGTTTCTTCCTTTTATTTAATATTTTAAGTATTTTAGTTTTATATATATTTTAAGCATATATTTCTCTCAGATAAATATATCGATTTCTATATCTGTGTATGATTGAAATATATATATTTAAAAAAGTAATACTAATTTAAAATGTATTTTTGTTTAATATAATATTATACAAAATAAAATATTTGAAATATGAAATATTATGTATTTTTGAACATTTAATTTAAAGAAATGGTTGTAATATATATTATTTTAAAATAAACATATGTCACTTTATTTTTGAAATGTTTTCCAATGATGTGTATTAGAAATATACACAAAAGATTAACAAAAGTATTTTAAGAGATATAAAATAACGAACGCCTACTATCAGCGATATTTTAAACATATTTCTGTTTTGAGTAATGAGAAATTTGTTTATAGAGCGTAAGAATGTATTTACGCCGTGCATTGGAAGCCAGAAGTTTACAGTTGGTATTTTATTTTTAATAATAAAAAAAAAAAAAAAATCGTGTAAAGTAGGTTTCATAAAACATATATTTATATTTTACCAAAACATTTTTATGATTCCTTTTTATATTCTAAATAATCTATAATATGTTTATCAATTTATTTATTCCTTTGAGGTGATACAGCAGCATATTTACAATTAGAGAGGAGACAAAATGAATTAAATCTAGAAAAAAGAAGTGAGGACATATCGGTCATTAAAGTCTGAGAGGCAAGGCCTTCAGCCAGTTCAGAGCTTCCGGGGTGACAGAATGGAGATTGGAGATTCCTCCATTGAATACATATCATGAGTGCATACTGTTGCTGCTGTATTGTCCGTGAGGTCAAGAGACGTACGGACCTCTGTGGTGTTGATCTCTTGGCGGAACGACTTGGAAGTCGGACTCGGGCCCCCCCACTACGGCAAAGTGGATCAACTTCGGGGGGTGTTTATCAATAATTAGGGATGATTGATATGGTTAAAGATCATAAATTAGACTCAAAAATGTTTTTTTTTTTTAAATAATTTACTAACTTAATGGGTGTGATCTCTCCTGTTACTGCAATACAATCTTAACACCTGTTTCTTATGCTTTTTACATGGTTTCAATCTGTTCAGTAGGAATTAGAGTCTATTCTCTTCAGATAGCTGTCTTGAGCTCATCACGACTTCTGGGAGAGGGACAAAGACCGCTATTTGTCTTATAAGGACATTCTAAGCTTGTTCTTTCGAATTAAAATCTGGAGACCTGGCTGTCCAGTCCATAATTTTGAATTCCAGTTTTCCTAAAGATATTGTTGCATCATGATTAATACGTCTATTTTTCAAATTATTTATAATAATATTTTCCATATATTTCAAATTTGAATTTTATATTTATTTATTTTTATAAAACAGAATATTATTACGAAATATTATGTACTATAAAATAATTTTTATTTTGATACACTGGATACCCAACCGGGTTTTGTGTCTGGATGCTATATTTATGACGAACTAAATAACTTTGTCCCTATTTCTGCTCCGCGCTTATGGAATTGAAGTCTTGGGGCGATGGCGTCGACCTTTCATATTAAATCTTACTTTTCCTTATTACTAAAAATTGTATATAGTTGCGGAACTACTGGTTTCCTGTGCTGCTCTTTTCCTGATATTGCACCTTGTACGGAGAATCTGTATAAGACTAATGTCTTAATACCTGCTTTAAACTTTGATGTGATAAATAAAGAGATATTCTAGGTGTTACCTAAAAATATAGTTGTCTTATTATTGGATGGTTTAACCTTGTAGGATGGTTGAGACACGTTCTGGGAAGATGCAAGACATGTCTGAGGAGAGAATCAAGACTGAAGGATCTGCCAAACGGCAGCTTGGTGCAACAATATTGAGTCACCAAAGTTCTCTCTGTGGGGATGGGTGTCATCGTACAATGGAACATAATCTTTGCTATCAAAACATGAAACTTGTCTATAAATATATAGAGTTTATGAAAATTCGAAACTATTATAGACGATTATGATTATTTTGAAAATTAAACAATTTCTACTATCCTTACTGTAATGGAAAAATTAATGGCAGGGCCCCTGGCTCATCAGTGGTGAACCCTCCCCGCGGGAAGGGATATATCGGGATCAAGACAATAACTCTGTAAGGTATTACAGTGACTTTTATTGAAGACACACATATATACATTTACGGACAAAACTTAAGAAGTTGTACCTTTTAGCATGTATATCGGGATTCAGACAATAACTCTGAAAGATATTACAGTGACCTTTATTGAAGAAACACATATATACACTCATGCACAAAACTTATTGAAGTTGTACCTTTTACCATGTATATCGGGATTCAGACAATAACTCTGAAAGATATTAAAGTGACGTTTATTGAAGACACATATATATACACTCATGGACAAAACTTAAGGAAGTTGTACCTTTTCGCCTGTATATCAGGATTCAGACAGTAACTCTGAAAGATATTACAGTGACTTTTATTGAAGACACATATATACACTCATGGACAAAACTTAAGGAAGTTGTACCTTTTAGCATGTTTATCGGGATTCAGACAATAACTCTGAAAGATATTACAGTGACCTTTATTGAAGATACACATATATACACTCATGGACAAAACTTAAGGAAGTTGTACCTTTTAGCATGTATATCGGGATTTAGACAATAACTCTGAAATATGTTACAGTGACCTTTATTAAAGACACACATATATACACTCATGGACAAAACTTAAGGAAGTTGTACTTTTTAGTATGTTTATCGGGATTCAGACAATAACTCTGAAAGATATTACAGTGACCTTTATTGAAGACACACATATATACACTCATGGACAAAACTTAAGGAAGTTGTACCTTTCATCATGTATATCAGGATTCAGACAATAACTCTGAAATATATTACAGTGACCTTTATTGAAGACACACATATATACACTCATGGACAAAACTTAAGGAAGTTGTACCTTTTAGCATGTATATCGGGATTCTGACAATAACTCTGAAATATATTACAGTGACCTTTATTGAAGACACACATATATACACTCATGGACAAAACTTAAGGAAGTTGTACCTTTTAGCATGTATATCGGGATTCTGACAATAACTCTGAAATATATTACAGTGACCTTTATTGAAGACACACATATATACACTCATGGACAAAACTTAAGGAAGTTGTACCTTTTAGCATGTATATCAGGATTCAGACAATAACTCTGAAAGATATTACAGTGACCTTTATTGAAGACACACATATATACACTCATGGACATAACTTAAGGAAGTTGTACCTTTTAGCATGTATATCGGGATTCAGACAATAACTCTGAAAGATATTACAGTGACCTTTATTGAAGACACACATATATACACTCATGAACAAAACTTAAGGTAGTTGTACCTTTTAGCATGTATATCGGGATTCAGACAATAACTCTGAAAGATATTACAGCGACCTTTATTGAAGACACACATATATACACTCATGAACAAAACTTAAGGAAGTTGTACCTTTCAGCATGTATATCGGGATTCAGACAATAACTCTGAAAGATATTACAGTGACCTTTATTGAAGACACACATATATACACTCATGAACAAAACTTAAGGAAGTTGTACCTTTCAGCATGTATATCGGGATTCAGACAATAACTCTGAAAGATATTACAGTGACCTTTATTGAAGACACACATATATACACTCATGAACAAAACTTAAGGAAGTTGTACCTTTCAGCATGTATATCGGGATTCAGACAATAACTCTGAAAGATATTACAGTGACCTTTATTGAAGACACACATATATACACTCATGGACAAAACTTAAGGAAGTTGTTTGTACCTTTTAGCATGTATATCGGGATTCAGACAATAACTCTGAAAGATATTACAGTGACCTTTATTGAAGACACATATATACACTCATGGACAAAACTTAAGGAAGTTGTACCTTTCAGCATGTATATCGGGATTCAGACAATAACTCTGAAAGATATTACAGTGACCTTTATTGAAGACACATATATACACTTATGGACAAAACTTAAGGAAGTTGTACCTTTCAGCATGTATATCGGGATTCAGACAATAACTCTGAAATATATTACAGTGACCTTTATTGAAGACACACATATATACACTCATGGACAAAACTTAAGGAAGTTGTACCTTTCAGCATGTATATCGGGATTCTGACAATAACTCTGAAATATATTACAGTGACCTTTATTGAAGACACACATATATACACTCATGGACAAAACTTAAGGAAGTTGTACCTTTCAGCATGTATATCGGGATTCAGACAACAACTCTGAAAGATATTACAGTGACCTTTATTGAAGACACACATATATACACTCATGGACAAAACTTAAGGAAGTTGTACCTTTCAGCATGTATATCGGGATTCAGACAACAACTCTGAAATATATTACAGTAACCTTTATTGAAGACACACATATATACACTCATGGACAAAACTTAAGGAAGTTGTACCTTTCAGCATGTATATCGGGATTCAGACAACAACTCTGAAATATATTACAGTGACCTTTATTGAAGACACACATATATACACTCATGGACAAAACTTAAGGAAGTTGTACCTTTCAGCATGTATATCGGGATTCAGACAATAACTCTGAAAGATATTACAGTGACCTTTATTGAAGTCACACATATATACACTCATGGACAAAACTTAAGGAAGTTGTACCTTTCAGCATGTATATCGGGATTCAGACAATAACTCTGAAAGATATTACAGTGACCTTTATTGAAGTCACACATATATACACTCATGGACAAAACTTAAGGAAGTTGTACCTTTTAGCATGTATATCGGGATTCAGACAACAACTCTGAAAGATATTACAGTGACCTTTATTGAAGACACACATATATACACTCATGGACAAAACTTAAGGAAGTTGTACCTTTTACCATGTATATCGGGATTCAGACAATAACTCTGAAAGATATTACAGTGACCTTTATTGAAGTCACACATATATACACTCATGGACAAAACTTAAGGAAGTTGTACCTTTTACCATGTATATCGGGATTCAGACAATAACTCTGAAAGATATTACAGTGACCTTTATTGAAGTCACACATATATACACTCATGGACAAAACTTAAGGAAGTTGTACCTTTTACCATGTATATCGGGATTCAGACAATAACTCTGAAAGATATTACAGTGACCTTTATTGAAGTCACACATATATACACTCATGGACAAAACTTAAGGAAGTTGTACCTTTCAGCATGTATATCGGGATTCAGACAATAACTCTGAAAGATATTACAGTGACCTTTATTGAAGTCACACATATATACACTCATGGACAAAACTTAAGGAAGTTGTACCTTTTAGCATGTATATCGGGATTCAGACAACAACTCTGAAAGATATTACAGTGACCTTTATTGAAGACACACATATATACACTCATGGACAAAACTTAAGGAAGTTGTACCTTTTACCATGTATATCGGGATTCAGACAATAACTCTGAAAGATATTACAGTGACCTTTATTGAAGACACACATATATACACTCATGGACAAAACTTAAGGAAGTTGTACCTTTTAGCATGTATATCGGGATTCAGACAATAACTCTGAAAGATATTACAGTGACCTTTATTGAAGACACACATATATACACTCATGGACAAAACTTAAGGAAGTTGTACCTTTTAGCATGTATATCGGGATTCAGACAATAACTCTGAAAGATATTACAGTGACCTTTATTGAAGTCACACATATATACACTCATGGACAAAACTTAAGGAAGTTGTACCTTTTAGCATGTATATCGGGATTCAGACAATAACTCTGAAAGATATTACAGTGACCTTTATTGAAGTCACACATATATACACTCATGGACAAAACTTAAGGAAGTTGTACCTTTTAGCATGTATATCGGGATTCAGACAATAACTCTGAAAGATATTACAGTGACCTTTATTGAAGTCACACATATATACACTCATGGACAAAACTTAAGGAAGTTGTACCTTTTAGCATGTATATCGGGATTCAGACAATAACTCTGAAAGATATTACAGTGACCTTTATTGAAGACACACATATATACACTCATGGACAAAACTTAAGGAAGTTGTACCTTTTATCATGTATATCGGGATTCAGACAATAACTCTGAAAGATATTACAGTAACCTTTATTGAAGACACACATATATACACTCATGGACAAAACTTAAGGAAGTTGTACCTTTTAGCATGTATATCGGGATTCAGACAATAACTCTGAAAGATATTACAGTGACCTTTATTGAAGTCACACATATATACACTCATGGACAAAACTTAAGGAAGTTGTACCTTTTAGCATGTATATCGGGATTCAGACAATAACTCTGAAAGATATTACAGTGACCTTTATTGAAGTCACACATATATACACTCATGGACAAAACTTAAGGAAGTTGTACCTTTTAGCATGTATATCGGGATTCAGACAATAACTCTGAAAGATATTACAGTGACCTTTATTGAAGTCACACATATATACACTCATGGACAAAACTTAAGGAAGTTGTACCTTTTAGCATGTATATCGGGATTCAGACAATAACTCTGAAAGATATTACAGTGACCTTTATTGAAGTCACACATATATACACTCATGGACAAAACTTAAGGAAGTTGTACCTTTTAGCATGTATATCGGGATTCAGACAATAACTCTGAAAGATATTACAGTGACCTTTATTGAAGTCACACATATATACACTCATGGACAAAACTTAAGGAAGTTGTACCTTTTAGCATGTATATCGGGATTCAGACAATAACTCTGAAAGATATTACAGTGACCTTTATTGAAGTCACACATATATACACTCATGGACAAAACTTAAGGAAGTTGTACCTTTTAGCATATATATCGGGATTCAGACAATAACTCTGAAAGATATTACAGTGACCTTTATTGAAGTCACACATATATACACTCATGGACAAAACTTAAGGAAGTTGTACCTTTTAGCATATATATCGGGATTCAGACAATAACTCTGAAAGATATTACAGTGACCTCTATTGAAGATACACATATATACACTCATGGACAAAACTTAAGGAAGTTGTACCTTTTAGCATATATATCGGGATTCAGACAATAACTCTGAAAGATATTACAGTGACCTTTATTGAAGATACACATATATACACTCATGGACAAAACTTAAGGAAGTTGTACCTTTTAGCATGTATATCTGGATTCAGACAATAACTCTGAAAGATATTACAGTGACTTTTATTGAAGACACACATATATACACTCATGGACAAAACTTAAGGAAGTTGTACCTTTCAGCATGTATATCGGGATTCAGACAATAACTCTGAAAGATATTACAGTGACCTTTATTGAAGATACACATATATACACTCATGGACAAAACTTAAGGAAGTTGTACCTTTTAGCATATATATCGGGATTCAGACAATAACTCTGAAAGATATTACAGTGACCTTTATTGAAGATACACATATATACACTCATGGACAAAACTTAAGGAAGTTGTACCTTTTAGCATGTATATCTGGATTCAGACAATAACTCTGAAAGATATTACAGTGACTTTTATTGAAGACACACATATATACACTCATGGACAAAACTTAAGGAAGTTGTACCTTTCAGCATGTATATCGGGATTCAGACAATAACTCTGAAAGATATTACAGTGACCTTTATTGAAGACACACATATATACACTCATGGACAAAACTTAAGGAAGTTGTACCTTTCAGCATGTATATCGGGATTCAGACAATAACTCTGAAAGATATTACAGTGATCTTTATTGAAGACACGTCAGATAACTAAGTGTGAGCAACCTATGTCTCCTTCAAAAAATAGACAACCCGCGACATCAAAGACTTTTCACTTCTTTAAGGTTTTTTTCCATGAAGGTATATATGTATGTGACAATATCGTTGCGGGGTTTTTTGTTGTTGGATGCTAATGGTGAGATTTGATTGAAGCGCAGTCGTTGAGTGGTAAGTGAAGCACACAGTTAGGAATAATCAGGACACGTGATGGGGTTTGAAATTAAAAGGCAACTGGGTTGGAGGGAAGAAAGTTTGAGAAGGCGGAGCGATTTTGATTGTTAATTAACTGATCACATGGTGGTGATTGTACTTAGCTATGAGCTGAGTGGGGAGAGGTCCAGGGCCGATGTCACCTCGTTGGAAGCGAAGGAGCAACTGATCCGAACTCGGTGAGAGCCAAGTCGCTACTGCAGGTGTTGTTCCTATGAGAGCCAAAACACTACTGACAATTCTTGTCTTTCGATTTAACACCAAACCTCAGTGTCTCTCTGATTGGTCGAGAGATGTCACATGATCTTTTTCTATTGGTTGACCTACTTAAGGTGCTATCTTCTGATAGGCCGGCGGCTTCCCTTGATGAAAGCTGTGCCCTGCCTGGTAGGAAGTGTCGAGTGTTATTTTTGACTTTATTTACTTCCGTGTTATCAAATACGTCCTATCTTTGCCGGAAGCATTGGATGTCTCTCAAACTTTTATAACTTTTGGTCACTCGACACGTCCTGTTTGTCAGGAAGTATTGAGTGAATCTTGGCTAAAATAACTTCTGCGGTCACCAGAGACGCCCGGTCTCTGCCCCTGCAGTATTGACACAGGGGTGTCCAGAATAGTCGTGCCAATCTTAG
The DNA here is from genome assembly GCA_030710605.1 of Cordylochernes scorpioides. NCBI lineage: Eukaryota > Metazoa > Arthropoda > Arachnida > Pseudoscorpiones > Chernetidae > Cordylochernes > Cordylochernes scorpioides. The sequence goes on from CP092869.1 coordinate 86,801,869, forward strand.
ATCTACTTCCTATATCTTAATGCTACTTGCTTCCCTCCAGTTACCTTGTTCTTTATTAAGTCTTTGAAAATCATACATGGTACATACATAGTGGGTCGGGGTTGCATTTAATTATATACAAATTATGACAGATGCGCCCCCTACATGTGAAGAATTCAAGAAGGGGTTAGCCTGAGAGAATTCTGTAAAATGAAAAATAATTTTTGTGGGAAAATTAGTTGTAGGTATTGAGGGGCTATATACAAGCATTGCTGGTGACATAAGTAAGATAGAATGGGGTTGATGATATAGGTTGAGTATAATTAATAGAAATCAAAAATTTTTTTTAATTGTAAGAAATCAATGAATGTTATGGTACATAGTGGGTAAAACAAAGAAAATGCGCCTAAACGAATTCTACTCGAGATAAGAAATGATATCGAGGGAGTTCTATTAAGGCTTTTGAAATCAAATAAAAATAATATAAAAATAGTTGAATGAAATCAAAATTGAATGTGTTTGGTTGAAAAAGGAAAAATATTTTGTTGCATGGTGACAAAGACAACTGCTTAGTTACTTTTTTGCTCGAATTCTGAGAAAAAGGAATCGAGGAAATTTCATAAGGTGCTTTGAAATCAGAACAAAATGAAATAAGAATAGTTGAATGAAATCAAAATTGAATGTGTTTGGTTGAATGGTGAGAAAAAAAAAAAAGGAAAAATGCCTAACCATATTCTAGTTCGAAATTGGGAATGAAATCGAAGGAATTCTATTAGGGCTTTTGAGAAATCAACATAAAATAAGATAAAATAAAAGTTGAATGAAATCAAAGTGAAGGCTTGGTTGCACAAAAAAAGAAAAAGCCTTGTTGTATGAAAAAAAAAGAAAATGCTTTGTTGCGTTGGTGAAAAAAAAAAGAATTGCCTAATTACTATCCTACTTGAGATTGGGAATGAAATCGAAGGGGTTTTCATTAGGTCTTTTGAGAAATCAAAATAAAAATAAAAATAAGAGTTGAACGAAATCAAAGTGAATGCTTGGTGCGTGGTGAGAAAAAAAGGAAAAATGCCTAATTATTTCTAGCTCGGAATTGGGAATGGAGACCGAGGGAATTTTATTAGGGCTTTTGAGAAATCAAAAATAAAAATAAAATAAAAGTTTTTTTTTTGAGCGAAATCAAAGTTGAGTGCTTGGTTGAATGGTGAAAAAAAAAGGAAAATGCCTAACCTTATTCTAGCTCGGAATTGGGAATGGAGACCGAGGGAATTTTATTAGGGCTTATGAGAAATCAAAAATAAAAATAAAATAAAAGTTTTTTTGAGCGAAATCAAAGTTGAGTGCTTGGTTGAATGGTGAAAAAAAAAAAGGAAAATGCCTAACCTTATTCTAGCTCGGAATTGGGAATGGAAACCGAGGGAATTTTATTAGGGCTTGTGAGAAATCAAAATAAAAATAAAAATAAAAGTTGAACGAAATCAAAGGTGAGTGCTTGAAAAAAGGAAAGATGAAAAATAAAAAGGTTTTAACAATAAAGGGTGATTTAATGTTTTTAGTTTAATCGAAAACCAGTGGGTTTTCGTTGATAATTGATAAATAAAAATGATAATATAAACTAATTGAAAAAAAAAATGATATTTAATGATAAAAAGTGGTAATAAGTTGAATAAATTGATAAATTGATTAAATATTTAACTTTTAATTGAGAGAAAATAATAAAAATGATTGATATGAAAAATAAGATGTATTGGTTGGAACCCTTTGGTATCTACATGCCCTGATCTAAATGTATTGATTGTTCCATTTTGCCCTATAAATGTTTTACTTGCTCAATTATGTGTAACTTTTTGTCTGTGTGTGTGTTGTGAAAAAATGTTAGAAGTTTTTGTGTAAGAAATGTGTGAAACGAATTCTATGTGTTGTCACGATCCTAAGGTCTGGGATGTCTACGCGTAGGTGGAATTTGTGCCTAGTGTGAAAAATGTAAAGTTTGGAAGTCTTTAAAAGAATAAAAGAATAGAAATGTGAACTCATTTGGAGTGTCTGTGTGTCTTAAGTTTCTTGTGAGAATATAATTGAACTATGTTTTTTGTAAAAGTCGATATGTAGCTCGTATTGGGATCCAAACTGAACGACACTTAGAGAAGCCCACAGTTGACCTCAATTCAGCTGTTGGTCGAGGGGCCCCACGGTAATTAGAAACCGGAAGCAGGGGGGCGATGTGGAGAAACAAAGTCCCTCCCCGGGGTGATTCCCAATTTATCCCCCGTCTATTTACTTTTGGTGCGGCTCAGATCTTGTTTTTGGAGCATGACTTCTCTGGCATCGGTTGGTCATCCTTCAATTACTGCTATCTTTTCGGAGTTTATTTAGATTTTCTGCGAAGATGGTTCCTAAAATTATGAGAAGTTTTATAAATACTTGTCCACAATGAAGAATTGCTTGTCCACAATGAAGAATTGCTTGTCCACAATGAAAAACTGTTTGTCCAAAATTAAAAAATGCTTGTCCTAAATTAAAAACTACCTCTTGTAGTTCGAAGATTTTCTGATCGGGCATAGCATAGATAAACAAGTATTTAATGAACAAAATTGGGATACAGTTGTATGGCAGAAGTAACAAACAAAGGATAAGAATCAGATGAAATATAGGATATTGCCCCATGTTCGTCCACATTTTTGTAACTGGGGACTCTGAAATATTCGCTTGAACCTTATGAATTGTAGAGTTTGAATGATTGGTAGGTTCGCAGTTCTCCTGTTTGATATCTTTAGGGAGTGGTGTGATAGGATTGAGCTGGTTGTCAGGTTTGCAGTTTTCCTGTTTGATCGTCAATGGTTTTATTAGAGATATGTCGGCGGTAATTGGTTTAGGTTGAAATGTGTGATCTTTTCTCTGACGTGGATGTGGTAATTTTGGCATTGTTTGTGTTATGTGTACGCTGTGTTTTATGTACGAATTTTGTTTTGTTTGGGTACCTGTGTCGGTATTTTTACGTGCAGGTTGTTTGTATTCATCGATTCTTCTAGCGAATCGGCAGGTGGGGCAGGTTTTTACCTGTTTTGCGATGTCTTGTGTCATGTTCTGCCAATAATATTGTGCTGAGATGAGTCTCGTCATCTTGGAGATGTTTGGGTGGTGGTGTTGTGTGTGTACGGACTTAAGAAGTCTGGTTGTAAATGAATTTGGGACTATAGTTTTAAGTACTCCTTTTCGGGAGACGGTGCGCAGTTTATTGGGATCCATAGTCACGCGGGATTTTCCCGGTGGAGAAGATTGTTGGTTCTTTATGAGTGGCGCATCTAGAAAGCCACAAAATGGGATACGAGTTACAACGCCTGTTTCATATTGTTGTACTCCATTTATGCTACGGACCTCATATTCGTATCTTGACAATCTTAACCTCCATCGAAACAATCTGCCTGACGGAGCTTTGATCTCTTTCAACCACTGCAATGCGGGATGGTCAGAAAATATTGTAAACTTTCTGTCCATTAGACAGGTGCGGAAATTATCCACACTTTCCACAATGGCTAGGCATTGTAGTTCCAAGTCTGAATAATTTCGCTCGTGACTACGCAGAGATCGGCTGAAATGTTGGACGGTGTATGTCTTCCCATCAGGGTAGACTTGTTTAAGAACGCCTGTAATGCTGAATGTTGAGGTGTTACAGTACACCTGGCATGGCAGACCTTCCTGGTAAAGGTGTAATGTGTGGTGTGTGGTAAGGTTTTCTTTCAGGTTAGTGAACGCTTTCTGGCATTCGTCATCCCAGACCCACATGATATCCTTTTTTAGAAGGTTGGTAAGTGGCGTCCGCAAGCGGGCGTGGTCTGGAATGAATTCTTTATAGACGTTCACAGTTTTTAGGAAAGATCGTAATGTTTTTCGATTGTGTGGTTGTTTGGTGGCGTGAATTTTTTCTATGTTTTGTGTAGATGGGATGATTGTATTATCCTTAACGGTTGTGCATGCGCTTGTTTGTTGTTGTTGTCTTTTGGCGTGCGTGTTGCGTTTGTTGTGCGGGTTGTGCGTGTTTGTTGTGTGGTGGCGTATGGGTGCGTGTATGTTGTGAGATACATTTGCGTGTTTATGGTGTTGCGAAATATGGTCATGTGTGGATTTTGTGTGGTAAGTGGGTGAACTGTGTCGGTGTACGGACACTTTTTTGGGCATTATTGGAATTGTAGGTTGGGGTCGTGGTGGCTTTACATGTTGTGGGCATATAGTACTGGTAATTGGGTTGAGTGAAAAGTTGTGTGGTGTGAGATTATAATGGTGGTATGTAAACATTTGGGGTTTGGGCAATGAATGCAGGCAAGGTTTTCCATGTGTGAAAGCTTTGGGTGCTGTGCGAGTCCTTTGGGACAGGTTTTGGCCTAGCCCGTGCTTGCATTCATTTGATACATGTTTAAAGTGGTAGATAGTATTAGACAATGGGACGCCAAGTTGGAAAATAGTGCCGCGATTATAATTTAGTTTTAATTTATATTGATAAAGGGTTTTTAAGGTAAGAACTCCAAATGGCAAGGATGCATTTACCACGTGGAAGTTCTCTCTACGGGTTATTTGGCCTATTATCAGAGGGAAAGTTAAATGTCCTATTATTTTCGTAAAACTATTTAGGGGGAATAGATCAAGGGAAGGTTTTTTAATACTTAAATTGGGGAGTTGTGCTTTTAATCTATTGTATAAATGATACGGCAATATGTTCGAACCTGCGTCTGGTTCAATGAGAAAGGTACATGGTAGGTCCTGGGTCAGATACAAGTCCAAAGTTAATTTGATGGTGTCATTGGGTGGATTGCCTACCTTAGTCTCGAAAAGTCTCCATTGTGGCGTCTTCGGCTTGGTGTGGCTGGCTTGGAATATCTGTTGAACCGGATCGGGACCTTTTGCACTGTCCGCGCGATTGAAAGGGAAATCTAGTCATTTGTACTGCTTCCATTCGAGTGGATCGTGTTGTCGGTACACTGGGTCCGTGTCTCGTGGGTTGCTTCCGTGTGTACTGGTACGGCATGGCGGGTGGCGATAACTCGGTGGGCGTCAGGTTGTTCGGACACGTACCGGCGGTGCGGGCGGCGGTTGTCCCGAGGGTGGCGTTCCGGAAGACCGCTTCCAGTTGCGTGGATCTCGCCCCTTGTAGCGCGGCGGTCAGTTCTAAAATTACCGTCGCCAGGGTATGTCTTGTCGCTTCGTTCGTTGTCAGTCTCTTTCCGCTCGTTGCCAGTTTGTTCTCTCTTGGTTTGTCATTGCCTTTTGTTGTGCTGGCGCCTGGGTTAATTTCCATCTTCATCCTGATTAAGCTCTATAATCTTTATCCTGTCGACTTAACCGTTCTGTGACAATATCGTTGCGGGGTTTTTTGTTGTTGGATGCTAATGGTGAGATTTGATTGAAGCGCAGTCGTTGAGTGGTAAGTGAAGCACACAGTTAGGAATAATCAGGACACGTGATGGGGTTTGAAATTAAAAGGCAACTGGGTTGGAGGGAAGAAAGTTTGAGAAGGCGGAGCGATTTTGATTGTTAATTAACTGATCACATGGTGGTGATTGTACTTAGCTATGAGCTGAGTGGGGAGAGGTCCAGGGCCGATGTCACCTCGTTGGAAGCGAAGGAGCAACTGATCCGAACTCGGTGAGAGCCAAGTCGCTACTGCAGGTGTTGTTCCTATGAGAGCCAAAACACTACTGACAATTCTTGTCTTTCGATTTAACACCAAACCTCAGTGTCTCTCTGATTGGTCGAGAGATGTCACATGATCTTTTTCTATTGGTTGACCTACTTAAGGTGCTATCTTCTGATAGGCCGGCGGCTTCCCTTGATGAAAGCTGTGCCCTGCCTGGTAGGAAGTGTCGAGTGTTATTTTTGACTTTATTTACTTCCGTGTTATCAAATACGTCCTATCTTTGCCGGAAGCATTGGATGTCTCTCAAACTTTTATAACTTTTGGTCACTCGACACGTCCTGTTTGTCAGGAAGTATTGAGTGAATCTTGGCTAAAATAACTTCTGCGGTCACCAGAGACGCCCGGTCTCTGCCCCTGCAGTATTGACACAGGGGTGTCCAGAATAGTCGTGCCAATCTTAGATCTACTTCCTATATCTTAATGCTACTTGCTTCCCTCCAGTTACCTTGTTCTTTATTAAGTCTTTGAAAATCATACATGGTACATACATAGTGGGTCGGGGTTGCATTTAATTATATACAAATTATGACATGTACAATGAACATCTCAGTAATTGTAATATTTAGCATTTAATAATTCTATATAAAACAGATATTAAATTAGGAAGCCTAATGAAAATCAAACTAAATTACATATACCATTTTAATATGCAAATTAAAATATAAATATATATTAAAAGGTTTCAAAGAAACCAATATACACTCGTAATTACATATTCTCAATTCTGTGAAGATCAAAAGAAATGTGTTTAATTCAATTTATCCCAATACAATTTAATTTAATTTTTTGATTATTTCTTCATTATGGGGTATACGTGTACATCAAAGAATATAATATGATTGAGAAAAGGATTAATAAAGAATATGGAATTAGAAATTAATTTAAATAGAAAAATAAATCACCTTTTCCTATATTGAGAAATCAGTCTTTTATTACACTGTATATTCTAATTTCAAGTTAATCAGTGAATAGATTGATGCATCTCACCAATCAGGTTTCTTCAAAGCAATCAAGAATTAGCATCCTTTGATGCTTCTTTGGACCAATTGGTATACACTCATAGACAAAGCTTAAGAAAGTGGAATATTTTGATATCGCTGGTCTAAGTTTTTGAAGGAGACAGAGATAATTTTGTTCAGACTTGGTTATCTTGTGTGTCTTCACACAATAAAGGTCACTGTAATATCTTTCAGAGTTATTTTCTGATTTCCTATATACATGCTAAAAGGTACAACTTACTAAGTTTTGTCCATTAGTGTATTGTCTGAATCCTGATATACATGCTAAAAGGTACGACTTCCTTAAGTTTTGTCCATGAATGTATCTTTCAGAGTTATTGTCTGAATCCCGATATACATGCTGAAAAGTACAACTTCCTTAAATTTTGTACATGATTGTAAGGCTGTTGTTGGGTTCTGTTCTGCTTGGAGTATAAGATCCATCTATGCCACCTTCCTGCGGTGAATCTGTATAAGACCGGTGGTCTTAATAAAGCTGTATAGGTGTGTATATATTTATACCTATCAGAAATACTGGTCATTGTAAAACCTGATTGGATTCTCAGTTTAGATTAATGACCTTCTGCAAGCGAGGAGAATGTTGCATCAGTCAACGTGAACGAACTAGGCTTAAAAGCTCAGTAGTGTCAATTAGGGTATTTCTCCATCCTTTTTTATATTTGAAATTAATTGAATTTAATTGAAGAAATAATGTGATAGAGGAAGACCTGTATTGAATGGCTAAAAAGGATAAAGAAAACTACCAGATGGTCACTAGATGAGCTACGAATAAGGGTCTCTACTGGATCAAAATGGCGGTTATTTGTCGATATAGTTACCAAAGGTCTAGCTCGACTTGATGGATACTAACAACAATCGTTTGGATTGAAATAATCAAATAGTTCATTTTTGCCTGTAGAAGGGCGGCTCCAGCCCGAAAGCTCGCGTATATCATAATAAAAGAAACACATTGCGAAATGTTGTATTTTTATTTTTATTATTTGTAGCGCAAATTTTTTCGTTTACTTCAAATAATATAATAAAGAAAGAAATTTTAATATACAGTTAACCTCCCTTTAGCGGACACCCGGCTAGCGGACGCCTCTCTATAAAGGACAGTTTTCATTACAAAATTACCATTTTACTATATAGCAACTCTCCAGTAAGAGGACACCTCTCGCTAAAGAACAGTTTTCATTTGCAAAATTACCATTTTACTATATAGCAACTCTCCAGTAAGAGGACACCTCTCTATAAAGAACAGTTTTCATTTGCAAAATTACCATTTTACTATATAGCAACTCTCCATTAAGAGGATACCTCTCTCTAAAGAACAGTTTTCATTTACAAAATTACCATTTTACTATATAGCAACTCTCCAGTAAGTGGATACCTCTCTATAAAGGACAGTTTTTCATTTTCAAAATTACCATTTTACTATATAGAAACTCTCCGGTAAGAGGACACCTCTCGCTAAAGAACAGTTTTCATTTACAAAATTACCATTTTACTATATAGCAACTCTGCAGTAAGAGGACACCTCTCGCTAAAGGACAGTTTTCATTTTCAAAATGAACATTTTTACTATTTATCAACTCTCCAGTAAGAGGACACCTCTCGCTAAAGAACAGTTTTTTTTACAAAATTACCATTTTACTATATAGCAACTCTGCAGTAAGAGGACACCTCTTGCTAAAGGACAGTTTTCATTTTCAAAATGAACATTTTTACTATTTATCAACTCTCCAGTAAGAGGACACCTCTTCCTAAAGAACAGTTTTCATTTACAAAATGACCATTTTTACTATTTAGAAACTCTCCGGTAAGAGAACATCTCTCCTTAAAGGATACTTTGGTTCTGCAATTAGGTGTTGTCCTTTACAGGGTGGTTCTACTGTATATACTTTCAACGTGTGATTGTATATTACCATTAGTATTCTCTCTCTTTCTTCTATCTCTCTCTCTCTCTATCTCTCATTGGCAGTGATTATCATGATATTTTCTTTATATACCTTGGAGATAATGAAAACTTCAATGAGATGTTGAAGGTCTGTATGACTTTTTAAATACCAGAGAGAATTATCAGAGATTCAATCACTTTTGTAAATATATTTATGACTATCTGTCTAACCTGAAAGGATC
>CP092869.1:86810773-86902352 GCA_030710605.1 Cordylochernes scorpioides
TTTTATTTTTAATTAAATAGGATGAAATATTGAGAATTTAGTGAATAGAAGGTTATTTTGTGATGTTTGGAAGTTGCCTCAAGGCTAAAATCTCATTTAAAATGGATATTTTATTTTAGTGTTGCCCAAATGATAGATTAATTAGGTAAATGGGCCTTCGTTGAAAGAGCTTAGAGTAGTCCTTTTTTTTTACAGGGAGCTCTCTTTGATTCTGTGACTTGATGGAAAATAAAGTCTTTTGTATAGAATTTATTATTAAGAATTGAATAGGGGGAAATGTATACAAATGATTAGAATTTTGACTCTTTCTCTCTTTATAGATTTAAATATAATGTGTTAGATAAATAAGTGAGATATCCAATATTGATAAAATTTTAATATTGTAGAGCATGTTAATAATTGGAATATATGCAAAATTTCAAAATTAAATGCACATGTAATTGAATTTATGATTTATATAAAATCGTTTGTGTTTAGTGTGTGTGTGTGTGTGTATTTTACTTTTTAAACTGTTTGTTTGACAATTAAAAAAAGTAACATGATATTTATAAATTCTTTTGATATATATTAGATAAATAATTGTTTATGTTTATTAAAAAATATATATATTTTTAAAATTGTTTTTATCTCTTTTCCATATTTACAATGTCAATTTGTACCTTATCTTAAAATATCGTAACGTAATTAAAAATGTCAAAAAAATAGTACAAATGTAACATTGTACTGGGATAAGGTGCATAAATTAAGAAAAAGGCATCTCCTTATCGTGCAACTGAAAGTTGCTGATGGCTTGCGCCATCTATCGGAATAAATATCAACTATTCTCGTTGATATCTTAAAATCAACGAGAATAGTTGATATTTATTCCGATAGATGGCGCAAGCCATCAGCAACTTTCAGTTGCACGATAAGGAGATGCCTTTTTCGTAATTAAAAATGTTATATATGTAATAAAAATGCAGATTATACAAATTTCGAAAGTATATCAAAGATTTTTATTTGCATAACACGAAAAAATGGTCAAAAGAGACAGAATTGTTTTTATCTCTTTTCCATATTTACGAAGTTAATTTATATCTTATCTAAAAATATCGTAACGTAATTTTAAATGTTATATATGTGTAAGAAAAAATGCATATTATGTAAAATACTAAAAGATAGCAAAGATTTTTATTTGCATAACACGCAAAAATGATCAAATGAGACAAAATGTGCATATGCCTAACGTGAAAAAAATAGCAAAGAAGCAAATATTTGCAGATGCATGGCATACAAAAATTTGCAAAATTGGCTAAAATTTATATACGCATACTTTATTGAATATGCAAAGATATGCAAAAAAAGGGCAAAGATATGCAAATATTTTCAAAAAAGAGGTCATTATTTATTATATGCATTTTACATGCATTAAATAATTTAAATAATATTAATCAAATGAATATATATTTCTCTCCGTTGAATATAAGCAAAAATATTTAAAACTTAATTCTGTTGACGTTATATGTGGCGCTGAGTTTGTTGTTGACACACTTTAAAATGTTATAACACCTTGATAAAGGTTGGCATTCAGCTAACTGAAATATTGGTAAAATAAATGATATTTTGATCCAATATATGCCTTTTTATTTAAAGATTTATTTATGGATTGCTCTATTTTCAAATATATATATGTTATATACAAATTATCTAATTTAAAATTATAATTTCTAGAAAAAAATACTCTGTTTAAATCGACCGCCAGAGATGTCACGGTTTTCCCTTTATAATCTCATTGTTGTTGTTTACTGTTGGCCGGCTCAAATCTTTTAATACGTATGTAAATATGTAATCTTTTATTTTATTCTCTACACGCCTCAAATCAGGTATTTCTTCTTTAATTATGTTTATTAGCTCAATTAAAGCTATTTTTTATCTAAACTATAATTATTGATATTACCACGAGTGCAATATTACAAATATACTTATGTATCCTCAAACAACCTAAGAAAATTCTGTATCAAACAAATGATCAATAATTCTCTATAAAAATATCAGCAGAAATTTTTAAAATAATATATAAATATAGTTCTGAAAATAGAGCAATCCATACTTAAACCATTAGATAATAAAAAGGCATATATTGGGTTTAATAAAATATTTATTTGCCAATATTTCGGTTGGCTGAACGCCAACCTTTATCAAGGCATTACAATTTTGTATAAAGAAACTCAGCGCCGCTTAGTGTTATAATATCACAGTTGAAAAGTTAGCTGAACGCCAAATTTTAGATTCCATTTTAGAAATTTGCATATTTGCTTCATTTTTAGGATATATTCTCACTATCCTGGCTCCCACTGTAAATATAGCTTTGTATATACCTTTAGTGAACGGTATAAAGAAAACAATGCATTATTAAAGAGTTGTGCAAATTGATAGGAATACGATAGTTCGAAGATGTTCGAATGACTATGCAAATCATTACATATTTACAACCAATGAATGAACATCTAACGTAACAGCGCATCTTAACTCAGCTACTGAAAGTTATATGAGAGAGATTGAAAATTCTTTATTAAATCATTCTTATATGGTTATATAAGGTTAAATACATACAAAATACAAATAGAGAGAGAGAGATTGAGACTAATTTATTACAATGTTCATATGAGATTATATATGGTTAAATAATAAATAAATAAATAAATAAAGTTTTTCTCTAAAAAGTGTAGCGAATGGTCAGTCTATTTGCATATTTTTATTTACAACTTCAATAAATGACAACAGTAAAAGTAAACAAAGATATTTACATTTGCTATCTTGACTCCTGGTCAATGCTGTGGCCCTTGCCGTTATGGTCCCCTGATGTCCTGTAGCTCTCCAGCAGTCTTTCTATGGCCTCTCCTAGTGGCTCCTCGATAAAATGATCCCCTGGCCTTGATCCATTCTTGTCTGTCAGGTCTCCTGTCATCTGTTCTAGGTCGTTCTCCTGGATCTCTTCTATGGTCGTCGTATCCCTGTGCTCCATGTCCGGTGAATAAATAAATAATAATAATAATATATATATATATATGTCATAATATATGCTCTTCCAGGATTAATAAAACAAACCAACAGCCAACGAGAGAGAGATAGACAACTAACTTACGACCATTTTTTGGCCACATTCCTGAGGGGGCCGTCACCACCTGGCGACTTTCCTGGTTAGCCCCGGTTGTGTACACAGGGAAAAACAGTCGTTCAGCTGATAACGTCTCGCTCGCTCTCTCTCGGCTGGCTGCCTGGATGATTGCTCTAACAACTCGTCGTGTGATTATTTCTCTCCTCACCACATTTACCACTATATTGCCACATATATATATTTACAACAGACATGAGAGAGATTGAGATTGACACTGAAATATTATAACATCCATATAAGATTACATAAAATGAATGAATAAGATTAATAATGATAGATATATGAAAAAGAGAGAGAGAAGATAAATTTAAACTTCAGGTTTTACCATCTTTGTGAATTAAATCCCGTTTATTAACAGTAACTATGTCTCACAAACAGGTTTGCGCAAACTATGCAAATATATCAGCATTTGAAAGTGAATAAGCAATTAGGATAAAAAGAAGCTGGTTGCTTTAATAGAAGAATCGTTCATCATTTTGAAAAGGAGCGATGCAACTATTCGGCCATGTTGGCAGTAGTGTATGAACTATGGCTAAATACAGTATCAAGAAGGACGACCTATAGCGATGAGATTGAACGTGGGTACTGAGAAAATGTCAGTACTCTATACTAACCCATTACAACTATACGATATATGGGGGTCGGTGGTCAAGTGGTCTAAACCGTTGGTTTTCGACTGCTACGACCCGGGATCGAATCCCGCTTTGGGAACTTTTTTATATTAAAAAAAAAATATTTCAATGGTCACCGATTCTTGCAAAAATCCAATATAGAGGGCTATAGAGAAGAAACAGGGTGAAGTAAGCTATAGACAGGGTGAAGGGGGCTAAGTGAAGACGTGACAGGGACTATAGAGAAGAGGCAGGGTGAAGGGGGCTATAGACAGGGTGAAGGGGGCTATAGAGAAGATGAGACAGGGTGTAGAGGGCTATAGTGAAGACGTGACAGGGGCTATAGAGAAGAGGAAGGGTGAAGGGTGCCATAGACAGGGTGAAGAGGGCTATAGAGAAGACGTGACAGGGGCTATAGAGAAGAGGAAGGGTGAAGGGGGCTATAGAGAAGATTAGACAGGGTGAAGAGGCTATAGACAGGGCGAAGAGGGCTATAGAGAAGACGTGACAGGGGCTATAGAGAAGAGGAAGGGTGAAGGGGGCTATAGAGAAGACGTGACAGGAGCTATGGAGAAGAGAGAGGGTGAAGAGGGCTATAGAGAAGGTGAGACAGGGTGAATAAGGCTATAGAGAATAGGCAGGGTGAAGGGGGCTATAGAAGCGATGAGACAGGGTGAAGAGGGATATAGACAGGGTAAAGAGGGCTATAGAGAAGATGAGACAGGGTGAAGAGGGCTATAGAGAAGATGAGTCAGGATGAAGGGGGCTATAGTGAAGACGTGACAAGGGCTATAGAGATGAGACAGGGTTAAGAAACTATAAAGAAAACCAGCAGAAACGGGTTCTAAAAGTAACCAACAGATTGAATCTTCCAAACATTGTCAGGAACAAATTTAATAAGAACAACCGCTTCTCGAATATTTCATCCGAAAAGAAATTAAATTACATTTTAACTATTTTTTTTTTGTTAAAAAATAAATGTAATATCTTTTTATTTGCTTTCAAATCACTGTTGGTTATTTTAATTAATTTTTTACAAGCGTATTTCGTGGTGCAACGAGCCATAGTTACCTCTGATTTTGAAAAGAAACATTTAATGATTAAAAACTTTGGAGTTTTTTTTTTGTATAGAGAGGTTTGTATAGGTGAATTTTAACGGGGTCTATATATAATGAACTATTTTCATGAATTACATCTTGTACATTATGAAAATCATATTATTTCTATAAAGTTTATGATAAATCATTTAACATATATATATATAGAAGCTATTGTATTGGATCGTTTTTGAAGACAACTCTCAGATTTATGAAAATTAAACTTTAAACATTTTTAGATATAGAGAGAGTTAATTACCTCGTATTTAAGGCAACAAAAGATTCATCTAATTTACATACATCGTTCTAACCAGATTCAACTTGTACAAAACAGACGACAAAGAAAAAATAAACAAATTAATAATAGAGGGTAAGTTCCTATTTTTCACAAGCTTTCACACTCAAAGAATATTCAACTTCTTGTTTCATATTGGCCATCCAAAATCTAACCACCTGTTATTGTTATATCAATTAAAAAAAGGAGGGCCTGGCTCATCAGTGATAAACCCTTTATCAGTTTGACCTTGTTTAACTTGCTCTATACACTAGTGTCTTATGCATTCACAGACAAAGTTCAAGGAAGTGGAAAGTCTTTGATGTCGCCTGTCGTCTATTTTTTTTTTTTTTTTAAGAAGACAGGAAATACTATTCATAATTGGTTATCTCGTGTGTCTTCAATAAAGGTCCCAGCGGTTTCATCAGTTTAATCTACCATACCGCTTTTATATTGCATTTTTCAATTTTCCTTTTATAGTGATACTGATGCTAGACTCTTGGAAGGGGTATTTTAAGCGAACTATGGATATAAACTATATAAATAAAAGATAAGTGGGTCAGGTGTTGATATTAAAAATAAAGAAGGCATCTTCTGACCACGAGCACATGTGCTTTTTAGATGGTAGAGCGCCATCTAGTGGTGAAACGCGTTCGTAGATGGCTTTTCTTGATTTATCAAGAAATTGGGTTGGTCAAATATCACGGAAAAAGCTAAATAAACGTTTAGTCTATTTTTGCTCCACTAGATGGCGCTGTGCCATCTAAAAAGCACATGTGCTCGTGGTCAGGAGATGCCTTCTTTATTTTTAATATATATATATTATTTAAAAAGGCATATATTGTATTAAAATATCATTTATTTTACTAATATTTCAGTTGGCTGAATGCCAACCTTTTTCAAAGTATTATAATAATAATGGACACACATTAATATGTTGCATTAGCGCCTCCTCTGTTATCAATGGTATATTAAACTGACGAAACCGCTGGGAGGATCACCACTGATGAGCCAGGCCCTCCCATTAATTTTTACATTGCAGTAAGGACAGTAGAAATTGTTTATTTTTTAAAAAAGAATCAAACGCGTCTATAATAATATCGAATTTTGACACCTTAATATGTTATAATACCTTGAAAAAGATTGGCGTTCAGCTAACTGAATCATTGGTAAAATAAATGATATTTTGATCCAATATATGTCTTTTTAATTAAAGGTTTATTTATGGATTGCTCTATTTTCAATGTAGGACACTTTATTTTCATTTTAACATTACTCTTCACAATTCATCCTTTCATACTTCATTCTTTAAGGTTATAAATAATCGTTATTTCTCTTTAAAATAAATTTCGATTTTTCGTTCAAAAGAAACACATGCGGGATGGTTTTCAAATGTCGTTCTACAATTATAAGCCGCATTATATTATATATATATTATATAAAAAAAATAAAGAGTGAGATTTTCTGCTGTTGACTTTGGAATATTTTTTTCTAATTATTTTTTGGATACATGAGTATCATTATGATATTGTTCTTTGCAGTTGCGGAAATGATAAAAGAGTTTTGATCATGGATTTCTTTATTTGAGCTGAGGGAATATATAAAAAAAACATAATTTGATAAAAAGCCTGGCTTGAGGCGAGTAGAACAAGGAAAACAAAAGATTATTTATTTAATGTACAAAAGTTTTGAGCCGGCCATTGGGATAGAGAAAATATCTTTATTTACGGGGCTGCTAACCAAAATGAATTATTTTTGAGCCCCGATGGACGCATAAAGCGGAATATAGATAAAGCACAGTTGGAGGGGCCTGGGGATGGGTGGCCAGGGGATCATCGTCAGGTGAGACCAGGAGAGCCAGGATGTAAAGGAGGATCAGGGGGAGCAGGGTGGTGATCCGCGGAGTTCAGGGGGAGGCAGAGACGGGTTCAATAGTGTTGAGCCCAGGGGTGACTGTGGAGAGCAGACATACCGCAATGATTAAAGTATATGATTTTTAAGCCCAAAATAATGTAGCAAACAGACAAGCCGCAATGCACAATATCAAAGTATCAAGGTGCTGCACGCAACCAAGGCTGTTCAAAAAGGTTAGATTCCCCAGGCCAGGGAAAATAAAAGAAAGACAGCTGTTGTTTAAATAAGAATATTAGATAAAGCGAGAATGATTCAGCAACTGAGCCATTGGGATAAAACAACAACGAGTTTTTATAGGGGAAAAGTGACCTCTGGCGGTCGATTTAGCAGAGTATTTGAATCTATGAAATTATAATATCAAATAAAATAATATTTTTATATAATATATTTACACGTGTGATAGTATTATATATTAAAATAATATGAGTTCACGGTAGTATTCCCAAATTAAGAAAGAGGAACAATCTCTACCTGACAACAATGTATTGTTGTATTGTCCACTAATTGTGCAGGCTGCGTTCTTATTGTTCTTTTTTTCTATCTTCTGCAATAAATGACCCCAATTCTTTCAACGCCATCTCTTAGTTAACGTTACATATTTACCTGTTATAGCAATTATAGCAAATATATATATACTAGCGGATGTACCCGGCTTCGCCCAGGTTTTTCTCGAGGGAATGTTTGTAGTCTAGTAATAAGAAAATATACTACACCTAAAAACTATCAGAGAAAAGAGAAACCACGGAAGGTGAACAGAAAAATGCTTACAATGGATGTTATGTTTACGATATCAAGTTAAATAAAAACAAAGATAAAATTTGCATATGTTGGTCACTATAAATTTGTATATTTGTTAGGCGAAATTAGAAACATGATAAAACAATTGGGTATTTAAAAACAAATGTAGAAATAAAAGTTGAAGTATAATAAACAATGTTAAAGATTAGTTTTAATTATTAATCAAGATTGTGTGTGAATATGTGAGAAAGATGTAATATCGTTGTTGTTTTCTTGGCCGACTGTTTTACATATGGTGTTATCTTAAAATTGCTTGTTTTGAATATTTTTTAGATTGAGATTATTAGCTAGTATGTAAAAAATTAACTCTGTTGAAATTTAATTTTGTATTTATATATAAATAAAATTAACTCTGTTGATTTTTTTTATTTAATCGATTACAGCGAAGTTACGCATGTTAATGTTAGGAAATATATTTTGATGTTAAGCAAAACCTGCTCCATCTCGTTTTACATAAATGTTGAAAATTTGGTTGAAATTGATGCATTGTAAAGAAAGTTTTTAGTGATGTCCACTTATGAAATTTCCATTTTATTAATATAGATATTACAATACATATCTATTATGAATATACCATTATGCAAACTATTTATAGGGAATACTAGTATGTAAGTACTACTATACTAGAACTATACTATACTAGAATACTAGTATAATGCTGTTCAACGGGATAATACTCTATGTACAATCTCTAAATAATATTTATATAAAGGTTTTTCAATTATTTTGTATAAAGATGATTCAGAGATTGTACATAGAGTATTAATCAGGCCGTTGAAGAACAGTATATTTGCTCGAAAACTTGCAAATTTGATATTAAAAGAAACTTTTTATTTGATTTTTATTTTTCCCCTTTCAAATATGTATATACTAGCCGAATGGCCCAGGCAACGCCCGGGTTTTACCCGATTAAATGCTTTTATCAAATACTATTCGTTACAATTATAAATTGGCGCCATGGATGTCATTCTTGTATAATATATAAATGAGTTTTAATAATTGTAAAAAAAAAAAAAATGCATCGGCCGGGAATCGAACACGGGCCGCCCCCGTGGCAGGCGAGTATTTTACCACAGAAATACCGATGCTTATAAGAAATCGCCATATTTGGGTATTTATTCCATTCACAAAAGCAAACGGTGACAGAATTAAGAATTGATTGATGACTCTGATGCTTGTATATTTTAATATCAGTGTATAAACACCATATAGATTTAACCTAAGTTAAAATATCATTTACTTATCACAAGTAAACAACATGGTACAGGTAATATTTGGTGTAAAATGGGTGCCGTTTCCATGTTAGTCACTCTGGAAACGGACCTGAATTTGGTCGAATTATCCAAAGGTCCAGAAATATGGTCGGACTTATGTTTATAGTTTGCCTAAATACCATAAACCATGATTCCACATTACAGTATCAGATATATATTCAGAATCGTTTAATACAATAGTTAAGCTCTAAAAGTAGTATGTGTTCCTGTCTTTTTTTTTTTTTTATTAAACATAGTTCGTTTAAAATATACTCATAGACAAAACTTAAGAATCGAAAGTCTCAATGTCTTTGGTCGTCTATATTTTTGAAGGAGATAGAAACAATTTTGTTCATACTGGTTATCTAGTGTGTCTTCAATAAAGGTCACTGTAATATCTTTCAGAGTTATTGTCTGAATTCTGATATACATGTTAAAATGTACGACTTCCTTAAGTTTTGTCTCCATGAGTGTATACATACTTGGTTATCTCGTATGTCTTTAATAAAGGTCACTGTAATATCTTTCAGAGTTATTGTGAGAATTCCGATATACATGCTGAAAGGTACAACTTCCTTTTGTCCATGAGTGTATATATGTGTGTCTTCAATAAAGGTCACTGTAATATATTTCAGAGTTATTGTCTAAATTCCGATATAAATGCTAAAAGGTACAACTTTCTCGAGTTTTGTCTCCATGAGTGTATAAAGGTGTGTCTTCAATAAAGGTCACTGTAATATCTTTCAGAGTTATTGTCTGAATCCCGATATACATGCTAAAAGGTACAACTTCCTTAAGTTTTGTCTCCATGAGTGTATACATACTTGGTTATCTCGTATGTCTTCAATAAAAGTTACTGTAATATCTTTCAGAGTTATTGTCTGAATCCCGATATACATGATAAAATGTACAACTCCCTTAAATTTTGTCCATGAGTGTATATATGTGTGTCGTCAATACAGGTCACTGTAATATCTTTCAGAGTTATTGTCTGAATCCCGATATACATGATAAAATGTACAACTTCCTTAAGATTTTGTCTCCATGAGTGTATACATACTTGGTTATCTCGTATGTCTTCAATAAAGGTCACTGTAATATATTTTAGAGTTATTGTCTGAATTCCGATATACATGCTAAAAGGTACAACTTCCTTGAGTTTTGTCTCCATCAGTGTATAAAGGTGTGTCTTCAATAAAGGTCCTTGTAATATCTTTCATAGTTATTGTCTGAATCCCGATATACATGCTAAAAGGTACAACTTCCTTAAGTTTTGTCTCCATGAGTGTATACACACTTGGTTATTTCGTGTGTCTTCAATAAAGATCACTGTTATATATTTCAGAGTTATTGTCTGAATTCCGATATAAATGCTAAAAGGTACAACTTCCTTAAGTTTTGTCCATGAGTGTATATATGTGTGTCTTCAATAAAGGTCACAGTAATATCTTTCAGAGTTATTGTCTGAATCCCGATATACATGATAAAATGTACAACTTCCTTGAGTTTTGTCCATGAGTGTATATTGGTTATCTCGTGAATGTAATTATTTATTAGATACATATTTCCATTCTAAAGAAGCATTTGCAGCGAACATAGCTCACTTGAGAATTACGCAACTTACTGCAAGTTTAAAATAAATGAAAATCTCGTTAGGGATGAACGTACAGCACTTCAAAATAAAGAGATGATAGTGAGATAAATCAAACTTTAGAAACTTACTGCAAGTTTTTAAAATAAATAAAATATTGTTAAAGAGATGAACGTATAGCGATAGTATAAAAATAAATCAAACTTTAAATCTAAATAACTCTGTATTTTTAGAATATGATGGTTTAAAAAAGAATCACATTGGTGATAGGTGTTAACAATGAAAAATTTCCAAAATTCAACAACAACAAAAGCCTTTATTGAGGACCTCTCGTCCTATATAGGATTCGCCAGTTTACAGAGTAATTGAAGAGAAAATAACTAAGAATACAGAGAGAAACCTATAAGTAGTAGGTATAGTATAGTATTTTCTACACTGTGACTATATTTACATATAATTATTTACATCAATTAGATTATGTATATAGGTTCCCTTTCTATTCAGCCGTCTTTCAAAATTTGAACAACGCAAACGCTCCAGCTCTGTTTCTCACCACCTCATTCAACAGGAGCTCCAAGAGAGTCCCTCAAGGCCTATTTCACTAAGGAACACTTCTCGCTCGTTTTTCAGCCCCATACATGAGATTATATGGTGATGTAGCCCCGGCTCCATTCTTGTCCCGCAAATCTCTCATGTCCATCCGTCTGTTTTAAATATTCTGAGGCGATCATCAGTAAAGAGAATTTTCTAAAAATCAGGGGATTAGAAGAGAGTAAAAGTATGAAAACAAGGAATTATGAAGGTGGAATATACGGGAATCTAGAACTCTATAGGTAAAATATGGTGGTTTCATGGGCAAAATAAGAGAATATGAAGGAAAGAAGGATAAGCAACTACTGAATAAGACAATTATGAAAGTGGGGGATTTCAGAATCTGAGGATGACGTAAAAAATGCTACAAGCTTTTTTAGATTCTATAGAAAACTTACCACAGAAACCGAGTATGAAATATACCAGAATAAAATAAACCAGAAGATGCCAAAGATAATAGATACCAGAATCTGAGGCTTGAAGAGTAGAAAATACGGCCATAATTAGAGTGAAATATACTACATATTTTATTCTGAAGGTATAATAAGTTTGAAAGATACTAATATACCTGGGAGATATCAAGGGTGAAGAACACTATGATTTGGCGGATTCTAAAGGTAAAAGGAATCCAGAATATGAAGATTTAAAGGGAAATGATACCAAATTATAAGGAATCCAAAGGCAGAAGATACCAGACTATGGGCATTCTATAGGTAGAAGATACCAGAAAATTAGGATTCAAAGGGTAGAAGATACCAGAATATGGAATTCCAAGGGCGTATAAAACCAGATTATGGGGGCTTCAAGGGTAGAAGATACCAGAATATGGGGATTCCAAAGGTAGAAGATACCAGAATATGGGTATTCCAAGGGTAGAAGATACCAGACTATGAGGATTACAAGTGTAGAATATACCAGAAAATTGGGATTCAAAAGGTATAAGATACCAGAATATGGGGATTCCAAAGGCGGAAGATACCCGAATATGGGGATTCCAAGGGTGTATAAAACCAGAATATGGGGACTCCAAGGGTAGAAGATACCAAACTATGGGGATACCAAGGGTAGAAGATACCAAACTATGGGGATACCAAGGGTAGAAGATACCAGATTATGGAGATTCTAAGAGTAGAAGATACCAGATTATGGAGATTCCAAGGGTAGAAGATACCAGACTATGGAGATTCTAAGAGTAGAAGATACCAGACTATGGAGATTCCAAGGGTAGAAGATACCAGACTATGGAGATTCCAAGGGTAGAAGATACCAGACTATGGAGATTCTAAGAGTAGAAGATACCAGACTATGGAGATTCCAAGGGTAGAAGATACCAGACTATGGAGATTCCAAGGGTAGAAGATACCAGACTATGGAGATTCCAAGGGTAGAAGATACCAGACTATGGAGATTCTAAGAGTAGAAGATACCAGACTATGGAGATTCCAAGGGTAGAAGATACCAGACTATGGAGATTCCAAGGGTAGAAGATACCAGACTATGGAGATTCTAAGAGTAGAAGATACCAGACTATGGAGATTCCAAGGGTAGAAGATACCAGACTATGGAGATTCCAAGGGTAGAAGATACCAGACTATGGAGATTCCAAGGGTAGAAGATACCAGACTATGGAGATTCTAAGAGTAGAAGATACCAGATTATGGAGATTCCAAGGGTAGAAGATACCAGACTATGGAGATTCTAAGAGTAGAAGATACCAGACTATGGAGATTCCAAGGGTAGAAGATACCAGACTATGGAGATTCCAAGGGTAGAAGATACCAGACTATGGAGATTCCAAGGGTAGAATATACCAGACTATGGAGATTCTAAGAGTAGAAGATACCAGACTATGGAGATTCCAAGGGTAGAAGATACCAGACTATGGAGATTCCAAGGGTAGAAGATACCAGACTATGGAGATTCTAAGAGTAGAAGATACCAGACTATGGAGATTCCAAGGGTAGAAGATACCAGACTATGGAGATTCTAAGAGTAGAAGATACCAAACTATGGAGATTCCAAGGGTAGAAGATAACAGACTATGGAGATTCCAAGGGTAGAAGATACCAAACTATGGAGATTCCAAGGGTAGAAGATACCAGAATATGGAATTGAAAGGGCGTATAAAACCAGATTATGGGGACTTCAAGGATAGAAGATACAAGAATATTGAGATTCAGAGGGCAGAAGATACCAGAATTTGGGGATATCGAGGGCTCAAGATACCCGAATATGGGGCTTACCTGGGTAGAAGATACCAGAATATATGGATTACAAGGGTAGAATATGAAGATTCCAAGGGCGGAAGACTATGGGATTCCAAGGGTAGAAGATAACAGACTATGGGGATTCCAAGGACAGAAGATAACAGACTAAGGGGATTCCAAGGGTAGAAGATACCAGACTATGGATATTTCAAAGGTAGAAGATACCAGAATATGGGGATTCCGAAGATAGAAGATACCAGAATATGGGGATTCCTAGGGTAGAATATACCAGAATATGGAGATTTCAAGGGTAGAAGGTATCAGACTATAGGGATTCCAAGGGTAGAAGATACCAGACTATGGAATTGAAAGGGCGTATAAAACCAGATTATGGGGACTTCAAGGATAGAAGATACAATAATATTGAGATTCAAAGGGCAGAAGATACCAGAATTTGGGGATTCCAAGGGCTCAAGAAACCCGAATATGGGGCTTACAAGGGTAGAAGATACCAGAATATGGGGAATACAAAGGTAGAATATGGAGATTCCAAGGGCGGAAGACTATGGGATTCCAAGGGCAGAAGCAGCTGTTCGAAGTAATTGAGTTGAAACTCAGTAATTATGGGGTTGGCGTTACCATTAATATTGCATTAAGTAGGGGGATCCCCGTCATGACGTTAATGGCTCACGTGACATGTAACTCGGTTAGTTTTGATAATTGGTTATGTGAGATTCAACGTCAGATGTCATCGGAGACCTGCCGCGCTTTATTGACATTTGGAGAGGCAGAGATTCAGACGACACATTTTACAATCTATTTACATATTCCTTATTTTGTATTGGCTACCAAAAGATTCCTAAATTCTTTATTTTTTTCGGAAAAAGAAAACATTAAAGCAGGAACTTTTCTTTTACATATTAATCAAACTTCTAATGTACTTACTGCGTGAAAGAATCTTGGGAAGGCTTAGCTAATCATTGGTGAAATCTCCCAGCGTTTTCGCCAATTTAATCTACCAGACCGCTTCTTTTAGAGCTCTAATACTGTACACCTATCCCCCGATTTACACGGTAGATACGTTCCTGAGAAAAACCGTGTAAATCGAAAATAAAAAAAAAATAAAAATTAGAAATACAGACACAGTGTGCGTGTGCAGCAAGTCAGCACATAAACTCGGGATTCCTCGTGAGATGTATACACAGCGCATGTGTTCAATCACAGTAGCATTTAGTATAGTGCGATAAAAACAAAAAAAAAACTTATTTGGAAAACCGTGTAAAAGCGAAAACGTGTAAAACAAGTACCGTGTAAATAGAAGGATAGGTGTATTGGATGATTCTGCTTATTTATCCTACACTGAAAGATGGAATTTCAGAAATGCTCTTCAGTCAAACTAAAGACATAAGCTTTCAGAAAAGTAGAATTACCTAAAAATATTTGCATCTAGTAATGCTCTTTCGTAAACAATAAAAACACAGCCAGTTATTTTGGTTATTTTTAAAAGAGAGATATTCTCTAATATTCTACATATATATATGTTATGAATATTTTGTTTTGTTGTTGAAAAAGATAGAGAATTGAAGGTGCATTCGTGAAAATAGGAAAGATAATTATTTACTTATCAAGTAGTTTTTATTTTGAACTACTTGAAGCAAATTACACATAAAATTATTTTTCACAGTAATATAGAATTTATAAAATGAATCCCCCCCCTATATTCGTGAATTTAAAATAGGTAGGTTAACTATATATTGTTGCACCAGGTTGCGGCTTGGCAAACTCTTCAACCTTGATTCTCTCCTGTGCTGGGTCTTGTATCTTACCAGAGCGTGTTTCAACCATCCTTCAAATTTATATAAGTGGAGATAACTCTACTTTAAGTAGCTTCCAGAATCATTTATTTATTTCTCACATCAAAGAGAGCAGTGAAGTCACACAGTGTACCTAAATACAAATAATGATTATATAATACATATATTCTGTTTATAATATATATATATATTCTGTTTAATAAAATAAATAAATATAAAATATAAATTTGAATTTAAAATATATGAAAATTAATATTACAAATTTAAAAAAAAAATAGGTTCATTAGCCATGATGCAACAATATATTTATAACAAATATTCAAAGTATTCTAAATCTATGGTCAAAAATAAAAGAATAGTCAATGATGAAAGTAAAATACATGTTTTTGAAAAATACAATATTTGCATTTTAGATTATATTATATATATATAGTAAGGAAAACTAACTTTTGGGGAAAGAGTTTCTTCATTTATTTTGAGATGTTGCAAACTTTCGAGCAGATTTTGCTCTTCAACGCGCAAATCCAAAAGCAAAAGACAAGAGATGTTATTGGTGTGTGCACGCGCGGACGTTGATCAGACTATATTACATTTGATTTCAGATTTACCCGTTGAAAAGCAAAATTTCCTCGAAAAACTTGTAAAACCTCAAAATAAAGAAACCCTTTAACCCTAAAATCTAATTTTCCGTATTCGAATATTTTCCCGGTAATTTGTTCGCATTCTCTAATATATGTATCAAAAAAGAGGCACCTCTCCCTTTAAAAATATATCAAATATTGCATTCCTTGAAATGAACCAGGCGATAAGGAAGATGGGTGTCTTTTTTTATATAAAATGAGCACGAACTTTCGGGTAAAAACCCTTCTACAGGTGGCTATCACATAGCAAGATGGATACCAATGGCAAGAGCTTCTCAAATATATTTAGTAGAGGTAATTTGTATAAACAGCGTGAAAAGAAAGAAGATTCAAAGTAGACAAAAATGCTAATAAATTCTATATACAGTTACGAGCGTCATTTTTCATCTCCTAATAATCAGTTTTCATCTCTGTCACCGTTTGCTTTTTTTTTTTTGGAATGGCGCCCTCCTATTGGTTGGCTACGGTCACGCCACCTTTGCCCCCTCCATCATGCCCCCCCCCCCCCCACTCGCTATTTCGTCTTTGTAACTATTGTGTTGGAGCGGGTCGCTCCCTAAATAAATGCATATATTAGATAATAACCAAATGGAATCCTCTCTCTCTTTTTCCCAGTAATGGACGCCTACGGAAGCCAACAGTACATAGACAGATAAAGCACATAGGCTATAGTTATTAACTAACATATGCAATTATTTAAGGCCTCAATTTATAATTGTAACAAATAGTATTTGAATCAAAACATTCAATCGGGTAAAACACGGGCGTTGCCCGGGTCATTCGGCTAGTAAATATATATGGAGAAAAGGCTCGAGATAACACAGAAACTATTACATTAAAGCTTTAAGAGATACCAGCAAGGAAAACACCATAGATATCAGGAATGTCTACTTTGCATCTTCTTTCTTTTCACGATGTTCATACAAATTACCTCTGCGATATATATTTGAGAAGCTCTTGCCACATTGGTATCCATCTTGCTATGTGATAGCCGCCTGTAGAAGGGTTTTTACCCGAAAGCTCGTGCTCGTTTTATATATAAAAGACACCCATCTTCCTTATCGCCTGGTTCATTTCAAAGTTCACTAGGAAGAGTTCTTTGCAATCCTATTGCATTCTGTTCATCATCTCAATACAAAACGTAGAGTTGATGAAAACGAATAAGCGACAACATCAATTTTGACAAATTCAGACAAAATTCAAACCTGTATATATCATTCGTTATTGCTTTCTTAATGTTTTGTATTGATGTCATAACTTTAAATGTATTGTTTTAATGCATTTTTAAAGGGAGAGGTGCCACTTTTATACATGAATATCATCCTTCCTCAATTCTCTGTTGTATTCTGATATACATTCATAGACAAAACTTAAGAAAGTTTCCTATTTTAAACATAAACCACTCCTTATTTGCATATATAACGGTGGATTTCTCAAACATGTAAATTCTAACGTTCTACTTTATAAAACTTCTACTCACCATGATTATCATGGCCTGTACCACATATATACTATGGATAATAATAAAAACTTCATTAAAAATAATGAGAGAGATAGAGAGAAAATATAATAATAATAAATACATGCTAAAATGTACAACTTCCTTAAGTTTTGTCCATGAGTGTATATATGTGTGTCTTCAATAAAGGTTACTGTAATATCTTTCAGAGATATTGTTTGAATCCCGATAAACATGCTAAAATGTACAACTTCCTTAAGTTTTGTCTATGGGTGTATATATGTGTGTCTTCAATAAAGTTCACTGTAATATCTTTCAGAGTTATTGTCTGAATCCTGATATACATGCTAAAAGGTACAACTTCCTTAAGTTTTGTCCATGAGTGTATATATGTGTGTCTTCAATAAAGGTCACTGTAATATCTTTCAGAGTTATTGTCTGAATCCCGATAAACATGCTAAAATGTACAACTTCCTTAAGTTTTGTCTATGGGTGTATATATGTGTGTCTTCAATAAAGGTCACTGTAATATCTTTCAGAGTTATTGTCTGAATCCCAATATACATGCTAAATGGTACAACTTCCTTAAGTTTTGTTCATGGGTGTATATATGTGTATCTTCAAAAAAGGTCACTGTAATATCTTTCAGAGTTATTGTCTGAATCCCGATATACATGGTAAAAGGTACAACTTTCTTAAGTTTTGTTCATGAGTGTATATATGCGTGTTTTCAATAAAGGTCACTGTAATATCTTTCAGAGTTATTGTCTCAATCCCGATATACATGGTAAAAGGTACAACTTCCTTAAGTTTTGTTCATAGGTTTATCTTATATATTCAAAAAATTGAATCGAAAATAGTTTTATTCAATATTTCGGTTGATAATTCTTTATCAAGGTTCATACCTTATTGGTGTATCTATAGATATGAACTATAGGTTTTAGCATTACAAAGGTTAAGGCTTAGCCAAATCATATCAAATTATAAATAATAACTTTTTATTATCTAATTTATATGCTCTTTATATCATCATATACTCCTGTAGAAGGAATTGTGATACTCGAAAGCTTTAATATTGTTACACCAGGTTGCGGCTTGGCAGACTCTTCAGCCTGGATTCTCTCCTGTGCTGGGTCTTGCATCTTACCAGAGCGTGTTTCAACCATCCTACAAATTTATAAAAGGGAATAACGAGATAAGTCTTCTTTAAGTAGCCACCAGAATCCCCTATTTATTTTCTCACATCAAAGAGAGCAGTCAAGTCACAGTGTACCTAAATACAAATGATGATAAATTAATAATCTGTTTTAAATAAATATCATAGAATATTTTATATAAAAATAAATAAATAAATATATAATTTAAATTTCAAATATATTAAAACTAATATAAGAAATACGCCATTAATCATGATGTAACACTTCCCCCTCTCCAGAGGTCGTCACGTCCTCGTGATTGACCTAATCAATTCTTTCAAAATAGGGTTTGATTCTTGAGACATGGACAATCAATGGGTCTTGGCCAGGATTATCTTTTGGTTCAATTAAGTAATTTACGTTGGACAGCTTCTTTAATATTCTATATGGGCCAAAATATTTTCTCAGTAGTTTCTCACACTTTCCTATTTTCCTAATTGGTGTCCAAACTGCTACTAATTCTCCTGGTTCGTAGCTTCTTTCCATGTGTTTCTTGTCATAGTTCTTTTTCATTCTTTCTTGAGTCTTTATTGTGTTGTTAATAACTAATTTTCTTGTTCTGTTTATTTTGTCTAAGTGATGTTTTATGTATTCATCATAATCATCTTTGTCAATGTCCACCGAGATATTCCTGTCGTCCAAAAGAGACGTGGGTTCTCTTCCAAACATCAGGAAAAAGGGAGAATATCCTGTAGTTTCCTGAATTGTAGTATTGTAAGCGTGAGTGATGAATGGGAGTATTTCGTCCCAATTTTTCTGATCAGTGTTCACATACATACTGAGCATATTGATCAATGTTCTATTTAACCGCTCTGTCAATCCATTAGTCTGGGGATGATAGCTCGTTGTGAAGCAATGTTTAATCTTGCACGTTTTCATCACCTCTTTCATTAAATTACTGGTAAATTGAGACCCTCTGTCACTAATAAGATATTGTGGGGCTCCGTGCCGAAGAAAAATATCCTCTACTAGAAATTTAGAAACTTCTTTCACTGTTGCTTCCGAGACTGCTCTTGTTTCTGCATATCTAGTGTAGTAGTCCGACAGCACGATTATCCATTTTTTCCTGTTTTTCGTAGATGGTAGTGGACCAACAAAGTCAATTCCAATTCTTTCGAAAGGAAAGTTGGCTGGGGGGATGGGCTGTAGTAGTCCAGAAGGTAATTGGTTTGAGCCTTTCCTACTTTGGCAAAGGTGACACGTCCTAACGAATTCTGAGACATCCTTTAGCATGGATGGCCAAAAGTATTTACTCTTTATTCGGTACATGGTTCTGGCGACGCCCAGATGGCCATTCGACATATGATTGTGATATTCTTTCATAATTTCTCTCTTTTTATTCTCTGGAACCACAAGCAACCACGCCCTGCCTTCAGGGTTCGGGTTTTTCTTAAAGAGGCATCCATCTTCTTCTTTAAAGTTTTGCGCAATTGATCGCCTGCTTCCATTAAGGTTTTTCTTAACACTTTCGATAAATTTATCCTCTTCGTCTGTTATTTGATTTAAAAATAGCCTTTCAAAATCCTCATCCCAATCAGTTTCTGGTAAGGGCCCCCTAGATAAGCCATCGGCGTCCAGATGCTTCTTTCCCGATTTATGTATTATATCGAAGTCATATTCTTGAATTTTCAATGCCCATCTTGCCAATCGACCTGTTGGATCCTTCAAGTTTTTGAGCCAGCATAAGGCGTGATGGTCTGTTACTATTTTAAAGTGTCTTCCATAAAGGTAGGGTCGTAATTTTGACATTGACCAGACAACGGCCAGACATTCTTTTTCAGTGGTTGAATAATTTTGCTCCGCTTTACTTAGGGTACGACTCAAATATGAGATCACCTTCTCTTCACCACCGATGTCTTGGACAAGTGTTGCACCTATGCCGATGTTGGACGCATCAGTATGAACATAAGTAGGTGCATTTGGATTGAAGTGACCTAAAATTGGTGGACTTAATAGTGCTGTTTTTAGGGTTTGAAACGCTTCCTCTTGTCTTTCTGTCCAGGTAAATGATACACTTTTTTTTATAAGGTTGGTCAAAGGGTCAGCAATTTTTGAAAAGTCTTTGATAAATTTTCTATAATATGAACACATTCCCAAAAAGGATTGTACTTCTTTGACCTTTTTGGGTCGAGGAAAATTTCTGACAGCTTTGATGTTATGTTCCGCGGGTTTTATACCATGTTTGCTCGTTATATAGCCGAGAATCTCCAATTCTTCAAAAGCAAATCGGCATTTTTTGTCGTTTAACCTTAAATTAGATTCACGAAAACATCTAAAAACAGCTTCAAGTCTTTTGAGGTGCGTTGGAAAATCCGGGCTATATATGATAACATCATCCAGATAACACAAACAAATTTGCCATCTCAGATTTCCAAGCATATTCTCCATATTTCTCTCAAAGGTAGCAGGCGCGTTACAAAGTCCAAAAGGCATCACGTTGAATTCATATAATCCATGCGCTGTAGTGAAAGCTGTTTTCTCTTTGTCTCTTTCTTCGACTTCAACTTGCCAATATCCAGATCTGAGGTCTATTGCTGAGAAGTGTGTAGATCCTTGGAGAGTATCCATAACTTCGTCTATTCTAGGGATCGGATAGACATCTTTTACTGTCACATTATTCAGTTTTCTGTAGTCCACACAAAATCTGTATTTACCATCTCGCTTCTTGACCAATATTACTGGAAAAGACCAGGGGCTAGAAGATGGCCTAATTATGCCTTCTGTAAGCATCTCGTCAATTTGCTCTTTTATAATATCTCGTTCTTTAGCACTTACCCGGTAAGGCTTGTGTTTAATTGGCTTCGCGTCTTCTGTGTCTATCCGATGTTTTGCCAAATTGGTTCTCCCTAATCTCGATGAAAAAAGATCTCCATACCTTTCTAAAACTTGTTTTAACTCCTTCTGTTCCTTTGGTGAAAGATTTTCGTTTATTTGGAATCTAGGTTCTTCGTTCTTTTCTACCTCTCTTTCTCGACTCACATTTATTTTCGCTGGACTACTTCCAAAAGCCAATGTTTGGTTTTTCATTATTTTTAACGGTCGAGGATACGGATTAGTTATCCAGATGTGTGTTTCCCTATTTATAACATTGATCAAGCTTCTTGCTAGACGAAGTCCATTTGTTTGAAACATTTTGCTGCTCTCCTCGATAATATATTCTCCATCCTCTGTTTCTACCAATGCCTTGATCAATTTCATGGAACATTCCGGTACAATGGAATCCTTGGCACTCTTTATTTTCAACATTTCAAAATTGATTTCGTCATGATTATTCGTCAAATCATATTTTATAGTTTCTTGCTTACAATCTATTTTTGCGTTCATTTTCTTAAGGAAATCTCTCCCAAGAATTAATGTCCGTAAATGCGTTTTCAATATCACAAAGTTGTGTGATAATGTTTCGTCATCAATTTTTATATTTAAAAATATACTTCCTACCATGTCCAATTTTTTTCCATCGGGTCCTGCACAAATTTTTGCGAGTTTACTTATACCATGGCCTGTATCGAGGGCCGTTCTGAGGTCGACCACTGAGAGGTCAGCACCTGTATCAACCAAAGCTTCAAAAGTCCCTATATTGTCCACATTAATTTTTAATTTGTATTTAGGGTCCAACTTCTTGATTCCGTTTATGGTCGACTTGCTTTGATTGACAGATTCAGGCGCGACGCTTAGTTTAAATCTTCCAACACGGAATATCTATTCCGGGTAGGAATATTTGTCTGTGTGCTATGACATACATCAGCATAAAGCCGAGGTCCTGATTTCTCTGATATTTCATTCATTTGGCATTTTTCTTCGACCTTCTCTTGGGTATCTGCTGGATCCTCTTCTAGGATTCTTATAAACTTGACCCTACAATAACGGGCCACGTGCCCTGGCTTGTTACATTTAAAGCAGATTGGTCTTCCATCTTCCGTCCTATTTTTGCTCACTTCTTGGCTTTTATTGTAAGTGTTTCTCTGAAGGTTTGGTTTCGGCACAAAGTTAGGATTATAAGGACGTCTAGGGGTAGAGGGCTGGGGAAAGTTGTTTCGATACTGTCTGGGGGTAGGATGGGAGTCGTTCTTGTAATTATTGGAAACAGGGGCTTGGGGCCTGGAAGTGGTCTGGTAGTTTCGTGCGGCAGTCGGCGGCACGTACCTCGATTGTTGTTGGGGTCTAGAATAGCGTGGACCGTTATATAGGTTTCTGGATTTCTCCACACGTTCCCGATACTTCTTTTCAAAAGAATCCATTTTCTTGCACACGACAAGAAGGACATCGGTCGTTTTAGGAGGGTTCAGGTAGAGCGCGAATGAGTACTCTTTTTTCAGTCCTCCAATAACATGTTCAATTTTTGTTTCTTCTTCCATTGCGGGGTCAACCTTGTTGCACAACACTAGAATGTCTTCCGCGAACCTGATTGCTGGTTCATTCCAGTGTTGCATTCTGTTGAGCTTCATTCTAAGTTCTTCTTTATTCGCGTCCAAAGAAAAATCCTGAATGAGGCGGATTTTAATATTTTCCCAGCTCGTGAAACTAGCTTTGTGTAAATTCAACCAGGTTTTAGCGCTTCCCGTCATGTTCATGGCGGCATAACGAGAGATAATGTAGTCTGCCCAATGGTACAAGAAGCCAATTTCTTCAAGAGATTCAATCCATGGGCGAGGGTCTTCCGTTCCATCATACTTGGGGATGTCGATGTTGGGATTCAGGACAACTGGGTCGGAACTAGCATCTCTACCAATTGTTACACCAGGTTGCGGCTTGGCAGACTCTTCAGCCTGGATTCTCTCCTGTGCTGGGTCTTGCATCTTACCAGAGCGTGTTTCAACCATCCTACAAATTTATAAAAGGGAATAACGAGATAAGTCTTCTTTAAGTAGCCACCAGAATCCCCTATTTATTTTCTCACATCAAAGAGAGCAGTCAAGTCACAGTGTACCTAAATACAAATGATGATAAATTAATAATCTGTTTTAAATAAATATCATAGAATATTTTATATAAAAATAAATAAATAAATATATAATTTAAATTTCAAATATATTAAAACTAATATAAGAAATACGCCATTAATCATGATGTAACAATATAAAATAAAAAATACTTATATTCGAAAGCCATTTTGTTTATATTATGAATAACACACACGATATTTATTGGCAAATATCTAGGTTATAAAATATAGAATTTGCTACTTTCTTTTAGCTTCATGAAAAATAAAGTTCAAAATATAGAAATATGTCGAACCTCTCTGTAAAGGACACCTAAATGCAGAGCCAAACTGTCTTTTAGGGAGAGGTATCCTCTTAAAGGAGAGTTGCTAAATAGTAAAAATGGTAATTTTGAAAATGAAAACTGTCCTTTGTAGAGAGGTGCCCTCTTACAGGAGAGTTGCTAAATAGTAAAAATGGTAATTTTGCAAATGAAAACTGTCCTTTATGGAGAGGTGTCCTCTTACAGGAGAGTTGCTAAATAGTAAAAATGGTAATTTTGAAAATGAAAACTGTCCTTTATAGAGAGGTGTCCTCTTACAGGAGAGTTGCTAAATAGTAAAAATGATAATTTTGAAAATGAAAACTGTCCTTTATAGAGAGGTGTCCTCTTACAGGAGAGTTGCTAAATAGTAAAAATGGTAATTTTGAAAATGAAAACTGTCCTTTATAGAGAGGTGTCCTCTTACAGGAGAGTTGCTAAATAGTAAAAATGGTAATTTTGAAAATGAAAACTGTCCTTTATGGAGAGGTGTCCTCTTACAGGAGAGTTGCTAAATAGTAAAAATGGTAATTTTGAAAATGAAAACTGTCCTTTATAGAGAGGTGTCCTCTTACAGGAGAGTTGCTAAATAGTAAAAATGATAATTTTGAAAATGAAAACTGTCCTTTATAGAGAGGTGTCCTCTTACAGGAGAGTTGCTAAATAGTAAAAATGGTAATTTTGAAAATGAAAACTGTCCTTTATAGAGAGGTGTCCTCTTACAGGAGAGTTGCTAAATAGTAAAAATGGTAATTTTGAAAGTGAAAACTGTCCTTTATAGAGAGGTGTCCGCTAGCGGGGTGTCAACTAAAGGGAGGTTCTACTGTAATATATTTTTATGATAGTGACCAAATTTTACATTGAGAAAGGTGTAAACCTAAATTCCTCAGCCTAGATTTGAAAAGCAAAAGCTTTTTTTCTTATTTTTATGAAGATTATAGTATTTTGTATTCTACCAAATATTTTAACTGCTTGAAATATTGGTTTACGAGTAATATACACATGATATAAATTATATTTTGATCCAATATATGCCTTTTTAATTAAAAAGAAAAATATATAAGCCTATATATATATATATATAAGCATATATATAATTAAGCCATATATAGCCAAAACTACTCTAAAAGAAACATATTTTCGTTATTCTCAATAAAATTATTCTTATAATGTTCTTTTGCATATAAACGATAGGCTATTTGTGTTCTAGGTTCTAAAATATATTTCTATTAAATGTGTAAAAAAAACCTAAATATTTGTATGTTTTTATCTATTTTAAAACATATCTTTATTATATTTGAACGCTTAAACATTAATAATAGTTAAATATATTAAAATATCCCTTATAAAGTATACAATTAATAAATAAATTGTTTATTTAAACAATAATAATTTGTTTATGAGAAATATAATAACAATAAAATAACAATTTAAAATATATCTTTTGTTATTAAAAGTCAATTCTAATTTTTACTAGCTTTCTAAAAATGGTTTTGACATGACAATCGCCTGCAGAAATTTAAAAAAGGTGCATTACAAAAAAAAAAGCAGACGTGTACCCTACAGGTCTTAAAACCCATGACATTCTAGAAAAACAAGAGATGTCTCAAGGGAAAATATAAAAAAAAAATCTCATTTTTAAAAAAAGATTACACAGCGCTTTTGTTTCAGGCCTAAATAGAAAAAAAAAGCGGGAAAACTAAGAGTGAATGACAATTTTTTTAAACTCATATTGATAGGTGGAAGTTGGACCTTTCTTCAATAATTATAGTGTTGATGATTTTGTATCTTTGATAGATTTTTTCTTGTTCCTTTTTTCTATAGAAAAGTTAATCCAAACTTCTAATAGATATTTCCTACAAATATTTAGTTGTTTTTTGACACATTTAATAGAAATATATTTTAGCAACTAAAATACAAATAACCTATCGTTTATATGAAAAAGAACATTATAGGAATAATTATACTGAGAGAGAAAATATGTTTAAATATTAAAATATAATTATTTTTACGCCGCTAAAATTTGCCATTGCAGAATTAAAATGCGATCGAGTGTCAAATATTATAATATTGTAGCAAAATATTCCTTATTTTATGAATAGATTAATAATTTTGATCATTAGAATTCTGCTGTATTTGATCATATTGATGATTATGCTATGGTGGTACAGTCGTGGCTAAAATCTTGAAAATATAATAATCAAAATATGAATAATAAAAATAGCTTTAATTGAGCTTATGAGATATATAAAAACATAATTTGAGAAAGGTACTGCCTGGCTTAAGGCGTAAGAATAAAAAAGATGAAAAACAAAAGAATATTTACATAATTACAAACATGTTTGAGCCGACCAGCGGGGAAGAACAACAACAATGAGTTTTTATATGCAAAGTGTGACCTCTGGCGGTCGATTTAACAGAATATTTTTATCTATGAAATATATTTTTAAATAAAATATATATATATAATATTTTAAATAATATCTTAATATAAAATATATATATATATCAATTATTAAAACTATATATTCAAATTATTCTACTTAGTTCGCGAGCAGCGCCTCTAGCGGTGAAGATAGGAGGTAATATCAGCTGACCTAATGTACATGTAAAGTTTGGAGCGGGACATAAGAGTGACATCCACGGCGCCAATTTATAATTGTAACAAATAGTATTTGAATAAAACATTCAATCGGGTAAAACACGGGCGTTACCCGGGTCATTCGGCTAGTATTCTATAAAATTTGCTTTGTTTTTGCATTTAATAAATATTTGTGTCATTCTGAAGTTTGTCATACCTAATTTTCTACGTGGCATTTTGGTGGAGATGCTGGGTAGATTAGGGAAAACAAACTGAAAATCGCCGAGAAGACTTTGAGGCCATGGGTGCTGTGATCTACATTTTCCAAGACTGACTCCAGGATTCCACCGCCGTGTCAAAACAAGGACTTACTACAAGATGACGATGTTCTTATAGACGATACGACGACAAAGCTGTTCTTCACGCTGCAAGAAATAGGTCGCAAAATTACAAGGGTTAAGAGTAGATTTTAGATATAATATATAGAGTTTGCATATAATAAAACGGAAATATGTTGAATTTAGAGTAGTTTTGGATATAAAAGGCTTTAAAATATGTAATTTGTTTTATATGGAACTGAAATATGTTAACTTTAGAGTAGTTTTGGCTTTTGAAAGCTTAAATATATTGAATGTACATTAAATGAATATATTTACTCAGAGTAGTGTTTGCTATAAATGGTTTAAAATACACCAATACCTCGCTTTGCGTCGTTTCGTTTTGCGTTTTTTTCGAAGTTGCGTCGCTGCTTAATTTTTACTGATTTTCACTGTGCGTCGTTAGATTTTCGAAGTTGCGTTGTTTTGGATTCGAGTCTTCAATTTTTTTTTGGAATTTTTTTTCCTAAAATATGGCAACACCTTTGTTTTTGATTGCGCCATGTCATCAAAATTTGGGTATTACCTTTCTAACTAAAAATCAACGCAAATTTAATACAATTTTTCTATAGAAAATATATTTTCACTTTGCGTCGTTTCAATTTGCGTCGTGTTTTTTTGGAACGTAACCCCGACGCAAAGCGAGGTATGGGTGTATATAAAAATTGCATTAAATATAACAGAAAAATATTTATTTTATAATAATTTGGCTATATATGGCTTAATTATATATAGAATATTTGATTTTAATTAAATATAAAGAGAAATAGAATTTCATAGTTGAATTATTGAATACAAACTGACGAATCTCAGTTTAACAAGAAGTTTCATACTACAAAGACTTCTGTTCTAAAATATATCTACATACTAAACTATACCAATGAAATGTAATTAAGTGCAGGAGATAATGAAAGGCATGTGGAGCAATTAGTGGTTCTGATGAATTGGCTGAATATGGAATTTGAGTTCCGGAATATAATTTGATATATAGCACGCTGCCTGTTATAGCATTGTTATAGTGGCTATACGATTTCTATATTTTGTATATATATTTAACTTGTCTATAGCGCCCCCTCTTGGGACTCACCAAAATAGGATGCTATAGACAGGTCACTTTTAATGTAAATCGCATCGTACTACGTATTTAAAATCGGGGGCTATAGAGAGGGAGACGCTATTTAGAGGGGGCGCTATAGACAGGTCACTTTTAATGTAAATCGCATCGTACTACGTATTTAAAATCGGGCGCTATAGAGAGGGAGACGCTATTTAGAGGGGGCGCTATAGACAGGTCTACGATTTCTATATTTCACTCACAATAACTTAATGAAACACCTTCTTTAACAAATTAAATTTATAAATTAAATTGCCATTTATCAATAAAATTTGTAACAAATATATATCCTGGCAAGAAAGATCTGTAGAAATAATATTGTAACAAAAAATTTATTAATTTTATTATTTTTATTAACAGAGTGGTAATTTTTATGTTTATTAAAAATAAAGAAGGCATCTCCTGATTTATTCCCAATTACTTGAAGCAAATTATACATAAATTTATTTATCACAGTAATATAGAATTTATAAAATAAATTATATATTCGTGATTTAAAAAAAAAGGTAGGTTAACTATACATATTTACAGAAAAATTCAAAGTGTTCTAAATCTATGGTCAAAAATAAAAGAATAGTCAATGATGAAAATAAAATACATGTTTTAAAAATATATATATATATTTGCATTTTATATTATATAATATACAATATATAATCTAAAAACTCAAATATCTCTATATTTTAAATATATATATTATTTTTATTCATTGATAATTTTACTTTTGTTATCATCGTTTTTAGAATGGCTTTCAGTTTTGTTATAAATATGCGTAGTTAACATATCTATCTTTTTGAATCACTAATATAGGGGATTAACTTTATAAATTATATATTTTGTGAAAATAACTAATGTGTAATATTTCCTCAAGTAATTGAAAATAAAAGCTACTCGACGGTAAATAATTATCTTTTTTTTTTATCACGACTGCACCTTCAACCCTTTATTTTATCGATCCTTTGTCTTATCAACCCTTTATCTAACAACAAACAAATTATTCATAACATATATATATTCAATAAAATGAATATAAAGATATAAACAAACAAACACACGATCTATATGGTATCAAACTTGTAAGAAGACCATTTATTGCCATGGTAGGAAAAGTCACTACAGACCACGTTCCAAGCTAATGGCTCCTGGTTTATTCAGAGTTTCCCTCTTTTTTTTTTCTAGACAGACGAGACTCACCTTTTCTTCCTCACAACCTCTATTCTACAATCTTATCTTTCATTCTTGATTTGCCGACTCTATGTTTTAAACATTTTTAATTCCGATGTCACTTTCTTAGCTTCAATTTCATCTTTAAATATAGATAAATAATTCTCCCTGATTTGAAATTAAACGAAAAACATGGTGAAGGAAGACGAGTTTCTTTTATTGATGCATAGGTGCAAGCTTTCGGGTAAAAACCCTTCAACAGGCGAGAAATGAAGGAGTAATAGCGAATTTAAATATAGATGAAGAATTATTCCATTCTTCATTTCTCGCCTGTTGAAGGGTTTTTACCCGAAAGCTTGCACCTATGCATCAATAAAAGAAACTCGTCTTCCATCACCATGTTTTTAGTTTAATTTCATCTTTAGATAATAAAAAAGCATATATTGGATTAAATATACCATATATACCATGTAGATCAGACATCTCCTTATATGGTATTAAGCTTGCAAGAAGAGCATTTATTGCCAATTTATCAATAAGTCAATCCAATATAAATGCTTATTAATTTACTCAAATAGAAAATATTAATTAGTTCTCTTAAATATTATCTATTTTTTCAATATAAAATTTTGCCTTTCTTGAATTCCTAAGCTAATAGTATATGTATATATATAATGAAAGAATTTAAAAGCACGAATGTTTCTTTTATACATAATACAAGCTTCTACTGCCCTCACTGCGATGAAAAATGGCGCATTATTGCTTTGTGTTAATTTATGTCTAACTGACCATGTCTTTATTGTTTGCGGAAGAGCATTGCTCGATGCAAAATATTTGAATGTAATTCTACTGTCCTATAAGCTTATGTCCATAGTTTTCTTGAAACCAATTTCTGAGATTCCACCCTTCAGTGCTGCGTATATAAGCAGAATCATTCAATACAGTATTAGAGCTCTGAGAAGCGGTCTGGTGGATTAAATTGGCGGAACCGCTGGGAGAGTTCACCACTGATGAGTCAAGCCCTCCCAATATATATTTTTCATCGCAGTAAGGGCAGTAGAAGTTTGTATTATGTATAAAAGAAACATTCGTGCTTTTAAATTCTTCGATTTTATATGTATAGATGGCGCGTTATTGCTTTGTGTTAATAGTATATGTGTTTTACAGGCTGTTGAACACCTCTTCAACGAGGAGAACAATCTACGCATTCAATCTTTCAAGGTAAATATTCTTCTTATCTTGAAAAAATAAGCAAATTTTAGCTACATGGTCAAAAGATATTCTTTCATCTTAATGATACACTTTATAATATTAAAAAAAAGGCATCTCCTTATCGTGCAACTGAAAGTTACTGATAGCTATCTCCATCTATCGGAATAAATATCAACTATGCATTGATTTTTTTTAATTATTCGAGAATTGGACAAATACCCATTCTTGATTAATAAGGAAAAGTTAACTATGTATTTGACCAATTCTGGAATATTTAAAAAAATCAATGAATAGTGGATATTTATTCCGATAGATGGCGTTAGCCATCAGCAACTTTCAGTTACACGATAAGGAGATGTATTTTTCTTAATTTATACACCTTATCAAAGTACAATTCAACATTTGTACAATTTTTTTTTCTTCACTTTGTAATATATACCAAACGAGACATCCCACCCTTTAAATACGCATTAAAATAATGTATTATTTTCACAACTCTAGTGAAAAAAAGAGTTATAATACTAGTTTTAGAAAATTCAAACAAAAAGCTAACCTGTATGGCATGGTTTCGAGCTATTGCCATCTTCAGTACAGAGGCGGCTTCGATTTTATAACATTTTACGAGATGGGTTGATCGAATTTTCCAAAATGGGCTCTTTGTCTGAATTTGCCCAAACTGGTATTGTGGGTCAACTTTACTAACCATCCATACATTTTTTACTGGGGTTTTAAACATAATACTTTGCTTTTAAGGCATATTTAAAGGGAGAGTTACCTCTTTTGATGTATATATTTTATATATAAAAAAAGAGATTCGATTTTCTGCTTAAAATTTAGATCATGTTGAGGATTATGGTAATGCAATCGTGGTAACAGAATGATATTAAAGAAAATAGTTTTGATCAGAGATTTCTTTATTTGAGCTGAGAAATATATATGAAAAACATAGTTTGATAAAAGTAATGCCTGGCTTAAGGCGAGTAGAACAAGGAAAACAAAATATTATTTACATAATGTACAAAAGTTTTGAGCCGGCCATCGGGAAAGAGAAAATATCTTTATTTTACGGGGCTGCTAACCAAAATGAATGATTTTTGAGCCCCGATGGACGCATAAAGCGGAATATATACAAAGCATAGTTGGAGGGGCCTGGGGATGGGTGGCCAGGGGATCATCGCCAGGTGAGGCCAGGAGAGCCGGGATGTAGAGGAGGGACCGGGGGGGGGAGCAGGGTGGTGATCCGCGGAGTTCAGGGGGTGGCAGAGACGGGTTCAATGGTGTTGAGCCCAGGGGTGACCGTGGAGAGCAGACAGACCGCAATGATTAAAGTATATGATTTTTAAGCACAAAAGGTGTAGCAGGCAGACAAGCCGCAATGCACAATGTCAAAGTATCAAGGTGCTGCACGCAACCAAGGCTGTTCAAAAAGGTTAGATTCCCCAGGCCAGGGAAAATAAAAGAAAGACAGCTGTTGTTTAAAAAAGAATATTAGATAAAGCGAGAATGATTCAGCAACTGATGGGAAAAGATAGATTATTTTTTATTTTATTTATTTATTTATTATTATTATTTTTTTAATTATTTTTTGTATTATTATTATTTTTTTTTTGTAAAAATGAATATATTAAAGTTTTATATAAGATTACTGGTGAGGGTACCAGTGCTAAGACGACCAACCAGAAAAGTACACCATAGATTGCATAGCGCGTTCAAATGGGTCGCTGCGTAAGTCGATTTCTCGAGCAGCCCGCGCCGTCGAATCGCCAAACCATTTGCCCTCTGTCCTTGGGTTACAGAGACAGCGTCAGGGGCGATCACATACGCAGGGCAGGTCGCGAAACCGATCTTAAACAGCGGCACAGGCCAGAGTTACGTCTACGAGCAGCCGCCAATGACCGGTGTTAACCATGAGGTGAGGAGTCCGAGTCACTCAGGTGATCGGAATCCTCCGCGCGGACGCGTGGCTTAAGTCTATCAGAGGCCTTTAGGAACTCCAGGCAGGCTCGCCAAGTGCTCCTGTTGAAAATAAAGCCTTTGAGTGACCGCGGAGTGTACCCTAATTCTTCTGCACAGGTGGAAAGAAGGGGGAATCTAAGGGCATCAAGGCTGCTGCACTCAAGCACGATGTGAGACAGAGTTTCTTCCCTGTCGGCGTCGCAGTAAGGGCAGGAAGGATCGTCAATGACGCCTATCCTGTGGGCGAAACTGTCCGTCCACGTGTGTCCCGTTAGCAGGCCTACCACAATGTGCTCGCTAGGGACGATGTACGCATACCTTTTGTCTAAAAGACTCATTGGAGTAAGGCCAAAGCGGGTGTGGATAGAAGGAGCTAGAGAGAGGAATCTGCTTTCCCATGCTTCACGCGCCCGGCCGTAGATTGCCGATTTTACAAACGACAAAGGAGCGAGTTTGTAACAGCTTGGGTCAGCAGACTCAGCACCCCGCTTTGCGAGTGTGTCCGCAATGTCATTACCCACGTTCCCACTGTGGCCCTTGATCCATTGTATGGTGCATCTGTTCCCATTGCGATTCAATCGCGAAATCAGTAGCAGAGCTCTGTCGATAAGGTAATTACCAGTCTTAGAGTTCAGAACTGACTTCACGACTGAGAGGTTGTCCAGGAAGAATCCTAAGGTTAGATGATTTGGTAAAGTGGTTGCGTTTTCAAGAGCCTTAACCAATCCAAGGGCTTCCGCCTGAAAGACAGAACAATGAGGGGACAGAACATGAGATTCACGTATTTCAGGTGCACAATCGAGACAAGAGAACCTGTACACGCCGGCGCCAACTCCATCTCTGGTTTTGGAACCATCTGTATAGTATGCCACGTGGAAGAAAAAAGCAGGAATATTACTGGGAGCGGAGTAATAGGGGGGGGTAGGGGAGAGGATGTGGAAAGGGAGGAGGCTCGAGTGGAATTTCAGCGTCAACCAATCCATACTTTTTAAGGTATAGCTCAGTTTTAGCAAAGATTTCCAGATCGAGAGGAAGGACTCTAGAGAGGGAGATTAGAGCAGCGTTGCTGGTTGATCTGAAAGCTCTACAAGCTCTCACTAGGAAAGGCCTTTGAG
The DNA here is from genome assembly GCA_030710605.1 of Cordylochernes scorpioides. Lineage (NCBI taxonomy): Eukaryota > Metazoa > Arthropoda > Arachnida > Pseudoscorpiones > Chernetidae > Cordylochernes > Cordylochernes scorpioides. The sequence continues at coordinate 86,844,137 of CP092869.1, forward strand.
CACTCAGTAGAACATTCAAGGAGCGTTGAGAAAGATTAGGAAACCATACCGCCGAGGCATAGGCAATGGCCGGAACAACCACTTGCAGATACAGAGTTCTCAAGGCGCGGTAACCAAAACCAAAGTTGAGATTAGCGGCTGCGGTCAAACGCGGCAACATGCCGCGGACCTTGGCGCAGACTTCAACTACGTGCTGGTAGAAAGATAGACGTTGATCAAATCTCACTCCCAGCACCTTAATTGAGTCGCACCATTGGATTGGCCGTCCGTGGATAACCAGATCCCGGCGCGGTTCAGGCAGTCTCCCGTGTGGTCTGAGGAGAACCATAGCCTGGCACTTCCCCACGCTGAGTTCCAGTTTATGCAAACTGCACCACCTAGCGATCATATCTATGGTGTATTGGGCCGCGGGAAGTTGACTAGGTCGGCATCCCGAGACCACCACGACCAGATCATCCGCGTAGGCTTGCGGGAAAACATTATTCCTGTAGTCCAGCGTGAGGAGTTCATCAAAGACAATATTCCAAAGGAATGGGCCGAGAACTGAACCCTGGGGACATCCTTTGGAAATTCGTCTCGACACAGTACAACCATTCATAGATAGTCTCACAACACGGTTACATAGAAACGAGTTTATCAGGTGATACATGTTTCTGGGACAGACGCTTTTGTGCAACGCTCTCAAGATACTGGAATGGAGCATGTTGTGAAAAGCGCCTTTAACATCAAAAGAAAGAAGAAGACAAGATTTCCTATTTTTAATCGTCCGGGTAATAGTAGATTTTAGATTTAAGAGTGCGGCTGTAGTAGATCTACAAGGCTTAAATCCGAACTGGTTTGGAGGCGCTTTACACATCCTATCGGCCATCCACGACAGCCTAGCAAGAATTAGACGCTCAAGGATCTTGCCCAAACCAGGCAGCATCGTGATTGGACGGTGTGATGCGAGAAAGTCCTCCCCACTTCGCTTGGGGACGAGAACGACGTCCCCCAGCTTCCATGTAGATGGAAAGTGGCCAGTGGTTAAACACTTGTTGAAAATACTTAGAAAAAACGTCCGAAAATGTTTAACTAGTTTTACGATAAGAACAACGATATTTTATAGGGGAAGCATGACCTCTGGCGGTCGATTTAACAGAGTATTTGTATCTATGAAATATAATTTTTTAAATATAATAATATATTTTTATATAACATTTATATGTTATGATTATTTTGTTTTGTTGTTGAAAAAGATAGAGAATTGAAGGTGCAGTCGTGAAAATAGGAAAGATAATTATTTACCCATCAAGTAGTTATTATTTTGAATTACTTGAAGCAAATTACACATAAAATTATTTTTCACAGTAATATGGAATTTATAAAATGAATTTTATATTCGTGAATTAAAAAATAGGTAGCTTAACTATACATATTTACAACAAATATTCAAAGTGTTATGTTCTAAATCTATGGTAAAAAATGTAGAACAGTCAATGATGAAAATAAAATGCAAATATTTTATTTTTTAAAAACATGTTTTTTTAGTTTCATCATTGACTATTTTTGTATTTTTGACCATAGATTCAGAACATAACACTTTGAAAATTGTTGTAAATATGTAAAGTTAACTTACCTATTATTTTTTTAATTCATGAAAACAGGATTCATTTTATAAATTTTATATTACTGTGATAAATATTTAATGCACAATTTGGTTCAAGTAATTTAAAATAAAAACTACTTGATAAGTAAATAACTATCCTTCTTATTTTCACGACTGCACCGTGGATTCTTTATCATTCCAACATCAAAAAAACATTATAATTATAACATATATATAGCTTAGAATTACGGAAGGATGTTGTTTATTTACCAAAAAATGGTATTTATACAAGTATTATATAATACAATATAATGCGGCTTATAATTGTAAAACGACATTTGAAAATTATCCCGCATGTGTTTCTTTTCCACGAAAAATCGAAATTTATTTTTAAGGAGAAATAACGATTATTTCTAACCTTAGGGATGAAGTATGAAAGGATGAATCGTTAAGAGTAATGATAAACGGAAAAATAAAAGTATCCAGGGATGGGAAACAAACCCACAGTATTCCGCTTACCGGGCAGATGCCATGTCCACTAGGCTTACTCTTTACAATTCATCCTTTCATACTTCATTCCTAAGGTTAGAAATAATCGTTATTTCTCCTTAAAATAAATTTCGATTTTTTCGTGCAAAAGAAACCATAATTTTCAAATGTCGTTCTACATGTAATATATACTGGTAAAATGTATTTTAAAATTGCCATCTGGTTTATCAATTCAGTACAAAAGGTAAAGGTAATGATAAAGAATGAGCCATAATACCAGTTTTTGTATGAAATATTTGTTATAGTATTTTATCAAACTCCAATATTAACAACAACAAAGCCTTTATTTAGAGCCTCTCGCCCTATACAGGATTCGCCAGTTCACAAGGGATGGGGAGAACACTGTGTGGCCTTTTTCCGGGATCCTGTGGAATCCAAATATCGCCACCGCTATATACCTATTCTTTGATATTTCATTAATTAGTGCCGGAAATGAAGGACAAAGTTGCCCCGTTTTATCGTTTAGTTTTCGTCTTTCCTCAGACAGAGCAGCACAATCAAATAAGTAGTGCAACATCTCCATTGTTATTCCTGATCCACCGAAAGTGCATTTCAGGTCTTCGCCCCTCATTAAAATCAGATAAACTACAATATTTGACATAAGCTTTTAGAACAAAAGAATTACATATAAATATAAAGCTTATAAAAGTCAAATGACGAATAACAATTCTATAGAACGCTTGAGACCGAGTTAAACCTTGAATGGTTGTCATATGTTTTAATAAAAAAACACATTGCAATTCTTCAATTTACATTTATATATATGCTAAATATTTAATTTAAAAGGCATATTTTTGATCAAAATATCATTTATTTTATTAATATTTCAGTTAGCTGAACGCCAACCTTTATCAAGGTATTATAACATATTAATGTATGTCAACAACAAACTCAGCGCCACATAACGTCAACAGAATTAAGTTTAAAATATATGCTAAATCTAAAAAAAAATAAGTTTAATTTGAAAAAAAATACAAAACAAAATGAAGTTTTCTCTCTAAAATATTATTCTATTATTTAAAATTATATTTTATATAAAAAAGCTTTAAAAAAAGATCGTTTGGCAATATTAAAGTGAAATCTAAGAACACGTTGTTTAATTACAAATGATTTTTATTGATTTTTTCCCTCACTGACCGTCCAAGATTACGAACACGGCGGAACAAATATATCCCCTTCTCCCCATGGTTTACATTTAATAAAGGCATTTTTGCCTAGAGCTCTCTATCCCAATATTGTACCGTTCCCAATGTTATCGATTTGATCTTTTATTTATCATCATCGATTTCTATCGTCTGCCATTTTAACAAGCAATTTTAAGGCTTATCGATATTTTTGAATGGTTTTAGTTTAGTTTATAACGATCTTTTGATGCTTTATTTTATATTATAAAATAACTAACTTTACAAATAGGTTATATAAATATTTATTTATATTGAAATTGAATTTGATAACCAATTTTTTAAAATTTAAAATTAGGGTTAAGAACAATAAATTTGTAGTTTTGAATATGAAATATGTTTATATACGTTATACTGTTTTGAAATTACAAAATATTTTCTTACAATGAGTTTCTTTTTATTACAATTTTTACAATTTAAAATTTCAGTTGTAAATATCCACGCTGTATGTATTTGTATATATTTCTTGTAGGATATAGTCGATGTTTTATTAAGCCCATTGAAGAGCGATTATCACTTGAAAGCTAGCGTTTTGTAATAAAAAGAAACTCATTGTAAGAAAATATTTTGTAATTTTATAACTTTTTTCACGTTATACTGTCCTTATCGGATTAAGGATTAAGGATTCAATCCTTCAGTGTTGCATATAAAATCAGAATGATCCAATACAGTATTAGAGCTCTAAAGAAGCGGTCTGGTAGATTAAATTGGCGTAACCGCTGGGCGGTTTCAACACTGATAAGTCAAGCTCTCCCAATATATTTTCATCGCAGTAAGGACAGTAGAAGTTTGATTTATTTGTGAAAAAGAAACATTAGCGTCTTAATGTTTTCATTTTTTATATATATAACTATGATTTAAAAAAATATTATTTACCTAAAAAGAGAATTATTAATTATAATTTACAGAGAATAAAGAAAAAAAAATCTACAATACATTTTCTTAATTAAAGTCTTGAACACAAATTTTAATTTTTAACAAACGCAAGTCCTTCATAATAACAATGGGGGGGCTTTAAGATTCAACAACAATGCCATTGGGGAATTGAATTCACAATCAAATATAGGTTTCAATTTACATTTACCCATATATCTATTTATCAAGATGTGTCTTCGCACATTTATTTAGCTTCCTTTCACAATTTTAATTATCATTTACATAAAGAACAAGATGATTCTAAATATAGTTTATAAAGGTCTATTTTCATTGTATCGTCTGCACACATCTATACACTAATGGATTTTAGGCTTACAAAGCAATAGAATCCCATTTTCTATCCAGAAACCATTTAAATTACCTTTAAAATTTCAATTAATTGTGTCTAGTAGAATTTATATAATTCAAGTATGAAGAAAAAAAGAAAATTGTGCTTAAACCTGATTGGTTGATTTTAAATTGCTGCTTTTAATATGTTAAATAGGCGAAATTTTGACGCATGCGTAGATTGGTGTTTATAGAAGTCGCTGTTTGTGTTAACGGCCGACTGCTTGACTTAATCAGAATTAGGCCTAATAAACGTTTGGAATGAAAAATTAAAGATTTTCTCTCATGCAGGTTCTCAATAAATGAAGAATTTACTGAGTATATTTATTATGGAAATATATTTAGAGATCTATACGATATTTATATATTTTAAGAAAAATAAGCCATTCTCTGATTGTTGAAAAATTTATAATGTTTTTTACTGTAGGTGTACCACACGTCTACACTTGTAAAAAGAATTAAAGCGGTGGAAGACTCGAGTTGTTTTTGTGGACATAAAGAACAAACCTCAATACATCTTTTACTAGATTGTCCTGTTTTTCAAGAATACAGAATCGAAAATAATTTAATAGTAACAGATCCAAATATTTTTATTTTCAGTAAAGAAATGTATATTAAGTTCAATACCTTTTGTAGATATATTTTAAATTATATAGCAACACAAATATCTTTTAAGAAACTGATAATTTATATTATGTTGATTGTACATATTGCCAGACATTTCTTTCTTTTGTACACGGTTCTTTTTTCTCTCTATTTCTCATTGTTAACATCATATGACTATTCTATTCACGGCCTAAAATTATTGTAAATATATGTAATATTGTTGCAATGTGCCGACGTATGGATAAGCTGGCAGTCGTGAACGTAAGGCGAGTGTTGGTGTTCTTCCCACACGCGGACAACAAGAAGCAGAGGCAGGGCTAGATGTTAGCACATAGAGGGATCGGGGACAGCCCACGGGACAGAGGTAGAGGCCATGACACCAACTTCGATGCTTATCGCCGAGACTTGGAGAGACAGCCTGCGTGAGAGAGACAGCCTGAAGCGAACTCTCGAGAAACACCCCTTAGAACATCTGGTGATCCCCTGTCAAAAACTTGTCTTGTTTTCATGGAAGTCGTCAATAAGAATGTCCCTCGGGACCGGCCCCACATGGGCGTTGGCATTTTCCTCCCCTCTGTCCAACTGTCCCCAGCTGACCGCTCTTTGGATTTTTATTTAGACGTCACCATTTTTAGTTTAAATACAAATAAGGGTGTACAGGTTATATTAATAAAGATATAGCATATATACAAAATATGGGGTGGTAGTAAATAGAAAGTGTCATCATTATACAGTATAAAATATACTATTCTATATACAGTTACGAGCGTCATGCGTCATTCTTCAATTCTTCATCTCTGTCACCGTTTGCTTTTTTTTGGAATGGCGCTCTCCTATTGGTTGGCTACGATCACGTAACGATTGCTGTAACTATTGTGTTGGAGAGGTTCGCTCCTTAAATAAATGCATATATTAGTTAATAACTAAATGGAATCCTCTCTTTCTTTTTCCCAGTAAGAGACGCCTACGGAAGCCAACAGTACATAGACAGATAAAGCACATAGGCTATAGTTATTAACTAATATATGCATACATTTAAGGCGCCAGTTTATAATTGTAACAAATAGTATTTGAAACAAAACATTCAATCGGGTAAAACACGGGCGTTGCCCGGGTCATTCGGCTAGTACATATATGTATAGACAAATGGCACACATGTATGACAGTGCAAGTGTCCCTAGGGGGACATAGCGCTTTAAATTGAAATAAAATATGTCTAAACTTGTAAAAAGCAGTTGGACTTTTGCACTTACAAATGTGCCAGAGCCCCGTTTGGATACTTGCACTTGCTAGTGGGGTTGAACTTTTGCAAGAATTGGGAGGCATTGAAGCATTTTATTTTATTTTTTAATTAGAAAAAAAAAGTGCCAAATGCGGGATTTGTTCCTGAATCGTAGCGGTCGAAAACCAACGGTTTAGACCAACTCTCACCGACCCCCTTTACAACAATGTAAAAAAATTAAAATGGCAAAATCATTATTATTGGTGAAACATCCAAGAAATTTTGATAATTTAAACCTTCAGGCCACAAAATTTATATAAATTTATATATTTATAAAAAATAAAACTATCAGAATATTAATAATTATTTGTGTGTATACGAGGTGTGTTCAAAAAGTATCGCGACTTTTGTGTTTTTTTCAAAAATTATTTATTTATTCATGAATACTTATTTTGTCCCCTTCAAAGTAATCCCCATGAGATATTATACACGTGTGCCAACGGTTTTTCTAATCTTCGAAGCACTTCAAAAAATCATTTTTTAAAATCTTTTTCAGCTCCTCCTTCGATGCCGTCTTTATCTCGTCAAGAGTAGCGTAACGTCGTCCTTTCATGGGCCTCTTCAGTTTAGGGAACAAGAAAAAGTCACAGGGGGCCAGATCTGGGGAACACGGTGGCTGTGGCATCATTAGTGTGTTGTTTTTGGCCAAAAAGTCGCGCACAAGCAACGATGTGTGAGCTGGGGCGATATCGTGGTGCAAAAGCCAATTTTTGTTCTTCCGCAAATCCGGGCGTTTCTGGCGGATTGCTTCGCTTAAATTGCGCATAACTTGCAGGTAATATTCCTTATTGACCGTTCTACCCTGTGGCAAGAACTCATGATGCACCACGCCCCTGCAATCGAAGAAAACTGTCAGCAAAACTTTCACATTCGACCGAACTTGGCGCGCTTTTTTCGGTCTTGGTTCGTGCGGCAGCTTCCATTGAGATGATTGAGCTTTTGTTTCCACGTCATAACCATAAACCCACGCTTCGTCTCCAGGTATGACCCTCTGGAGCAAATTTGGGTCGTCGCGGACAGAGTCCAACATCTTATTAGCAATGTTCATGCGATGCTGTTTTTGGTCGCAATTGAGCAATTTTGGTACGAATTTCGCGGCGACCCGTCTCATGCCCAAATCATTGATAAAATTCGAATGTCACGAGCCAATCGATATGTTTAGGTCCTCAGCAACTTCTCTAACGGTGATTCGACGATTGGCCAATATTATTTTCTCCACTTCATTAATTTTGTTGAAGTGCTCGGGCGTCCGGCACGCTCTTCGTCGTTCACATCTTCTCGGCCTTCTGAGAACTTTTTGTACCACCGATAAACGTTGCTTCGGTCCAAGGTAGCTTCTCCGTATGCCACAGTCAACATTCGGAATGCATCCGCGCTCTTAATTTCGTTTTTCATACAAAATTTGATACAGGTTCTTTGATCCATTTTTTAATAGGTAAAAATCGAAGACGATCCAAAACACCTGCAAGCAAAGCAGCTGTCAACAATTAAGTGAACATTCAAAATGGCCGAACTTGTCGGCATAAGTGAGAGACATGAGTACCAACATAAAGCCACAAAAAGATCGAAATTCGAATATACGTAACCCGCGAAAATTCAAAAGTCGCGATACCTCATGAACACACCTCGTACATGTTATGAATAATTTGTTTGTTGATAGATAAAGGGTTGATAAGACAAAGGATCGATAAGATAAAGGGTTGAAGGTGCAGTCGTGATAAAAAAAAAAAATTATTTACCGTCAAGTAGCTTTTATTTTCAATTACTTGAGGAAATATTACACATTAGTTATTTTCACATTATATAGAATTTATAAAGTTAATCCTATATTTTAGTGATTCAAAAAGATAGATATATTAACTACGCATATTTACAACAAAACTGAAAGTCATTCTAAAAACGATGATAACCAAAAGTAAAAATATCAATGAATAAAAATAAAATATATATTTTTTTTAAATATAGAAATATTTGAATTTTTAGATTATATAATATATATATATATATTTAATCCCAGTATAATATCTATTACTTTAGCTGGAAACAGTCTGATGCACGCCAACACATGTCAATGTGACAACGTAACATGATAATGTAACAAAGGTTTTTTAATTATTTTGAATAAATAATATTTAGAGATTGTACATAGAGTATCAGCCCATTAAAGAACAGCATATTTGCTTTAAAGCTTGCAAATTCAAATTAAAAGAAACTTTTTAACCTGATTTTTATTTTCCTTTTTCAAAAAAATAAATAAATATAAACATTAAAATACAGTGGTACCTCGACATACGAGTTTAATTCGTTCCGCAACCTTGCTCGTATCTTGAATTACTCGTATCTCGAAGCAAATTTCCCCATACAAAATTCCCATTTAAAATCACAGATTGATATCTTCAACACTACCGAACCGAACTCGTATCTCGAATTTCGCTCGTAACTCAAAGCAAAAAATCACTTGCTCGTCGGCTCGTATCTCGAAAAACTCGTATGTTGGGGCGCTCGTATGTCGAGGTACCACTGTATATGAAAAACGAAAGAAAAAAATAAAAGATAAAAATATCAGGTGTTGAAATCAATATTAAAAATGGCATATCCTGACCAGGAGCACATGTGCTTTACAGAAGACAGAACGCCATCTGGTGGAACAGAAATTAATTAAACATTGATTTAGCCTGTTCCTTGATATTTGGCCAACCCAATATCTTGATAAATCAAGAAAAGCCATCCACGAACGCGTTTCGCGCTTTTGGCGCTCGTTAGCGTGGAGTAGGCTGAACCACTGCGACCAAAAAAGATTTTTTTGGTCCTAGTGGCTTCTTGAAAAATCAAGAAATGGGTATTTAATGGGAACAGGCTAAATCAATGTTTAGTTGATTTCTGTTACAACAGATGGCGCTCTGCCTTCTGTAAAGCACATGTGCTCCTGGTCAGGATATGCCATTTTTAATATTAAAATATATGAAAAATAATATTATAAATAATATTAAAATTAGACGCATTAACCATGATACAATACTATTCAGTAGAAATCATTGTAAAAACTAGAAACTTAGAGAATAATAAAAATAAATCAATACTTTCATCGTGTATTCAACTCTAGTAAATACTTGAAAAATAGATTATTACCAAAAGTTTAGCCCCGATTGCAAATGTGAGAAGGAATTACTTGTTTTATATATTTGAAAAAAAAAGGAAATTTTTTCCTTAAAGTTCGAAAAAAAAAATTAAAAAGAAGAATATTTATATAATAATTAATTTAGAGATATATTTGGTTTTATTTACAATTTGTGAAATACGCTGATAAAATCATAAATTATTTACATAATGTACATGCGCGCCATCTATATTCAAAATTTAAAACTATTTAACGCGGATCTTTTTAAAATTTATAAATAAACGGTTCCGTACTACACAGAGACAATATAGAAATGCTCTTTAATCCAGAAAAGAAAACAAGAACACATATTTGGGAAACACCTTGTGTTAATATAGGCATTAATGCCCTTGAATCCTGAAAAGAAGAAGCAAAACGAAGATTGGGTCACACCTTGGGATAATATAGGCAATAATGTATCTTCATCCCGAAAAGAAGAAACAGAACGAAGATTTAGACCACAACAGAGATCATAATAGTCATTAATGCTCTTGTATTCCTAAAATAAGAAGCTGAATAAGATTTGAGGACCTTCACAGGGATTATAATAGGAATTAATGCCTTTTCATCGGAAAAATATGAAGCAGACCGAAGATTGGGTCACATCTTGTGTAATATAGGCATTAATAACTTTGAATCCTGAAAAGAAGAACAAAATAAAGATTTGGACCACAACAGGGATAACATAGGCATTAATGTCTCTTTATCCCGAAAAGAAGCAGAGGGAAGATTGTGTCACACCTTGGGTTAATATGCATAAATGCCCTTGTATTCCGAAAAGAAGAAGTAGAATAAGGATTTAGACCACAACAGGGATTATAATAGGCAATAAAATCTCTTCATCCCGAAAAGAGGAAGCAAAACGAAGATTGGGTCACACTTTGGGTTAATATAGGCATTAATGCTCTTTCCTCCCGAAAAGAAGAAGCAGAACGAAGATTGGGCTACACCTTGGGATAATATAGGCATTAATGTCCCTTCATCCAGAAAAGAAAAACAATAAAAAAGATTTGACGAACACCTTTGAATAATATAGGCATTAATGCCCTTTTATCAAGAAAAAATAAGTAGATTAAAAATTTGGGCCACACCTTGGAATAAGATAGGAATTAATGACCTCTTCATCCCGAAAAGAAAAATCAGAAAAAAAAATTTGGGTGCCTCAACAGAGATGAAATAGACATTAATGCTCTTGTAATCCGAGAATAGAATAAAAATGTTGGCCATACCTTGAGATAATAAAGACATTAATTCCTTTGAAGCCCGAAAAAGAAGAAACAGGATAAAAATTTGGGTCACACTTTAGGATGATATAGAAATTACTCGAAATGCCCTCTCATCCCGAAAATCAAAGTCACAGTCAAAGCGATGTTTATCAGCTTATAGCACAAGCCTACATCACGGTATACAAATACCTAGTTACATATTGGACGGATATCATATGCAACAGGGATAAGAGTATGCAACAATTCACATCTTAGAAACTTACAAACTTTTCCTCAATTATTTAAGAACAATGCAATCATCAGACAAGCAGTGGATGCCTTTCACGCCAATGTATCAAGCTGTTTGTTCTCAATGGTAATGAAGTCTATTCTCTCTCATCCTATTGGATGGATCTAATCAACCAATCACAGCAAGGGAAAGCAAGTCTCTCAGCAGGAAATTCCTAGGCGTCTGCTAATTAGACCTCACCTTAACAAAATATTGACCTTCCCTTCTGGTCCATATCACATCTTCTTTCAATAGCTACAAATCTCTTTGTTGTAATTCTCATCAACCTTTGCCTTGATTCTTTAGTTTCAAGGAAATCTCAATATATTCATCAAATAATGTTCTATATCATTTGAGTTTATTCATTTCTGATTGGTATTAGCAAATTCTGTGGAATTGTATCTTAGAATCAATCTGTATAGAGTAAACCCATTCTATTAGAATTTTCTAAACCCGTTCTATTAGCATTTTATACCTAAAGGTAACTGTCGTCTGTAAGTATTGTATGTGCTTGTATTAACATGTAATTGTATTAATCAATTTGATTGTTCTCTATTTTATCTTTGATTATTTATTTCTGATAATATAACCCTCTCTTATTCATTTTGTTACTAATGGGAAATCTCGGCACTAGCTTCCTTGTTTACTTACCCTAACCCAGTGATTCTCAACCTTTTTTTTTGTTGCGGCATTATTTTAAAGATTTGAAAATTTGGCGGCACAATTTTAGAATTTCGCGGCACACTTTTGCTAACTTGAATGCAAGAAAATTCAAATTATGTATCAATATTTCTATGCAAAATATAAGTAATATACATCTCTAACATTCAATTTGCTAATTTCGTTATTTTAAAAAGTAAAAAAATGAAAAAGAAAAAAAGAAAAACCAATACAAACGTGAACATAATCATATGACTAAAATTCGGCGGCACATTTTTAGAATTTCGCGGCACACAAAATTACCGCGGCACAGTGGTTGAGAATCACTGCCCTAACCTAACCAGTTAACGTTAAGTATCGAACTTTCTTTTCGGTTTTATAGCCTGTATCATTATATAAGGTATAAAATGAAAGGATTTAAAAGCACGATTGTTTCTTTTATACATAATACAAACTTCTACTATCCTTACTGCATTGAAAAATATATTGGGAGGGCTTGGCTCATCAGTGGTGAACCCTCGCAGCGGTTTCGCCAATTTAATCCACCAGACCGCTTATGAATTTATATATGGAGCCAATATATTTTTTTCATCGCAGTAAGGGCAGTAGAAGTTTGTATTATGTATAAAAGAAACATTCGTGCTTTTAAATCCTTTCATTTGATATGTATAGATGGCGCGTTATTGCTTTGTGTTTTTATATAAGGTAATTTTAAAGTGTCAAATCATAAAGGTACTGATTATTAATCGGATCCTTGTATCTAGTTAATGATCTGTTTGAGGATGAGCAGAGAATTGTGTCAGATAACGTAAATTAATGTTAGGTTTAAATTGATTGAAAGTGTAGTCTGATATTTTGGTCATCTTATATAATACACTGTCGTTTTATCCCTAGTACACGTGGTACAGGCCATGATAATCATGTTGGGTAGAAGTTAGCGACTGCTTTTACTATAATTACACCACATGTCTACACATGTGAAAAGAACTCGACTTTTACATTTATAAGTATGCCAAAGCTCAGTTTAGTGTTACTTGCACACGCTTCTTAGGTTGGCTTTTTGCAAGAATCGGGGGCCATGAGAGCATTTTATTTTTAATTAGGAAAAAAAAGTGCCCAATGTGGGATTCGAACCCGGGTCGTAGCGGTCGAAAAACAACGGTTTAGACCATTCATCTACCGATCCTACTGTCTTTTAATAATCTATTTATTTATATATACATCATGATCGATGGAGAATAACATTATACATTCTTAACAGTGGCGCTCTGCCATCTAAAAAGCACATGTGCTCGTGGTCAAGAGATGCCTTCTTTATTTTTAATATCAACACCTGACCCACTTATCTTTTTTTTTTTTCTATTGTTTTTTCATGTGTTAAGCGTCTTTACGCAAATATGGCCTTATATACCCATTTCTTGTTTTCTCGGGAAGCCATTGGGACCAAAAAGATTTTTTGGTCGCAGTGGTTACAGCCTACTCCACGCTGACGAGCGCCAACAGCGCGAAACGCGTTCGTGGATGGCTTTCTTGATTTATCAAGAAATTGGGTTGGCCAAATATCACGGAGCAAGATAAATAAACGTTTAGTTTATTTTTTCTCCACTAGATGGCGCTCTGCCATCTAAAAAGAACATGTGCTCGTGGTCAGGAGATGCCTTCTTTATTTTTAATATCAACACCTGACCCACTTATCTTTTATTTTTTTAAATTGTTTTTTCATTCTTAAGAGTATATATACAGATTTTTCTCAAAATCTAAAAAGAGCTAAAGAAAAGCTGGAACAATGTTGAGGTAGATTCCTTTATTGTTGTAATCTAAGTTACTATAGGCACTCAACCAAACTATAACCAGATGTAAATTGCCAATAAACGCCATAGTGAAGCATCAGGATATTTGTAAACGATGGCTTCAAGAGGCAGACAGAATTTCAAAGGAGCATATTCTGATTCCCATGTCGCCAGGAAGAAAAGAATCTTAGAGAACCCAATGCCCAACTACGTGTTAAACGGTGTAGCTATGGTATGTGGTAGTAATGATCTGGGACAGTTAGGTCTTGGGACAGAAATCTTGGAAAAAAGAATTCCTGTGGCTCTAGAAAATCTACCACCTATTGTAGACATCGCTGCAGGTGAAGCCCATACTCTATTACTAACAGCGGAAGGTCACATCTACTCCTGCGGATGGAACGAAGATGGTAGCCTTGGAAGACCAAGCAACGATCAAAATGAATGTCTACCGATGCCTATAGAGAAACTAAACAATTCAGAACAGATTGTCCAAATCTCTGCTGGATCATCACATTCGGCAGCGCTAACTACAACAGGAAAAGTCTATGCTTGGGGAACTTTTAGAGATTCGGATGGAAGACTTGGATTGAAACCTTCAACCGAGAATGTACATCATGAACCAATCCTCTTAATGGATAATCCAAAGCAGTTTGTCATTGCGATTGCCTCTGGAGACGATCATCTAGTTTGTCTGACCAGTTCTGGAAAAATACTCACTTGTGGTTGCGGGGAAAATGGACGCCTCGGCAGACTTTCGTCCCGTTCTTTGACGCGTTTGCATAATCTAGACCTGCAGCCATTACAGACTCTAAAAGAACGATGTATTGATATATGGACAGGTAGTGCTTTTACCTTAGTTGGAACATCTTGTAGGAATATCTATGGATTTGGTCAGAATGTTTATAGTCAGCTTGGTAAACAGAGAGGCCGAACTGGCGATGTCTTTTATCCTAAAGCTCTAAGTTTCCTGTATGGACTTAATTGGAAAATGTTTTCAGGTGGTGCTAATCATACGTTATGTTTAAGTATGGACGGTGAAGTATGGAGTTTAGGACAAAAGGAAATGGCAAATCTTAATTTAGAGAATACAGAAGAATTTCATGATTATCTAGCTCGTATTCCAGGATTGGAGGAAGTGGTATGTATGAGTGTGTGTGCTGGGAAGGATTGTAGCTTTGCGGTAGGTTCTGATGGAACTGTATGGACTTGGGGAAGAGGTGGGTCCAACTTAGGACTGGGACAGATAGATCTGGACTATGAGGGACGACCTACGCCTATTAGTTCCCTAAATGGCCGTCGGGTAGCGCGAGTAGCTGCTGGAGTCTCCCATACCATCCTATTGGCTAGCGGTTGACATCTCTTTCAGCCATTGGAGAAATAAACAGGAATATCATACAGAACTGAATCCTAGATAATCAAATCATCTTATCTGGTATTCCGATGATATCAGATCTTGTGGATATTCTTGGATCCTCTAACACCACATTTATATATCTAAAAAGACAAAGGTCGCCTCTCCCGTCAAAATAGACGCCATCTTTGTTTTCCAAACTGGTGTTGTGGCTTCGTCACCGACCCGAGGCCGCTAGTTGCGGCGACGGTCAATAGATGGCGTCTAGTTTTGACGTCTATTTTGACGGGAGAGGCGACCTTTGTCTCTTTAGATCAATTTCCATCTATAACCACATATATAGATAAATATTTAGGATGTATTTATAAAATAAACAAGAAGTCAAAGAGACACACAATATAATAATTTACCATGTTTTATGCATTAAAATGTAGTATATAACTGAATGTAACCAAGGAGATACAGGAGGATTCGTTTTCTTTACATGAGACAATGCCCTTTTTGTGGCCGTAATCGCTAATCGCTATTTTTCAAAGGTAATTTCCCAACGTCAAAATTACAACACATATACATACACCATGAAAAACCCTTTAAGAAATTTGTACCTTTTACCATGTATATCGGGATTCAGACAATAACTCTGAAAGATATTTCTGTAAACTTTATTGAAGAAACACGAAAAAAAACCAAGTGCGAACAAAAATTATGGATGCTGTACCTTTTAGCATGTACATCGGGATTCAGACAAAACTCTGTATGATATTACAGTGACCATTATTGAAGACACGCGAAAAATAACCAAGTATGAACAAAATTTAAGGATGCTCTACATTTTAGCATGTATATCGGGATTCAGATAATAACTCTGAAAGATATTACAGTGACCGTTATTGTAGATACACTAAATAACCAAGAGTAAAAAAATTGCATCTGTCTCCTTAAAAAAACAGGATGGCAATCTCAAAGACTTTACACTTTCTTAAGTTTTATCCATCAGTATGTATAGTCATTTATATATAAAGTCAAATCAAGTTCAACAAAAGACATTTTAAAATTGTTTATGTAGGCACAATGGTGTATGTTATAAGGCCAATATACGATGGTGCATACATATTAACACAAAACAATAACGCGCCATCTATACATATAGAATGAAAGGATTTAAAAGCACGAATGTTTCTTTTATACATAATACAAACTTCTACTGTCCTTACTGCGATGAAAAAATATATTGGGAGGCAGAATCGTTCAATACAGTATTAGAGCTCTGAGAAGGGGTCTGGTGGATTAAATTGGCGAAACCGCTGGGAGGGTTCACCACTGATGAGCCAAGCCCTCCCAATATATTTTTTCATCGCAGTAAGGGCAGTAGAAGTTAGTATTATGTATAAAAGAAACATTCGCGCTTTTAAACACATATTATACATAATTTATTAATTAAACATTTTTTAATATGTTTATTTTTTAATCGGGACTCACAGGCCATCCTGTATATAGGAAATGAGAATATTAAACCACGATTGTTTCTTACCCGCATATGAAAATATACTTCTCATATCTTTACTGGGTTGAATAAATTTTGGAAGTGCTTTGCTCATTAGTAGTTAAATTGGCGAAATTGATGGAAGGGTTTACTATTTAGAGCCAAGCCCTCACAATATCTTTTCATCGCAGTAAGGACAGTAGAATTTCTATTGTATGTTTAAATAGAAACAAGAGTGATTTAATATTTTCATTTCTTATAATTTACAAATATGTTTGAAAGTATGGAATAGCGTTATATAAAGCATACTTTAGTAAATTAAATTTAATTGCCATCTATCGTTAAAACCCTTTACACAAATAAATTTACTGGCAATGCGTTTCTTTTAAATATCATCAAATATTATCTCTACAGACCTTACTGCAATGATATGAGTTATTAAGTTAAGCCCTCTCATTCAATAACTCATATCATTGCCGTAAGGTCTGTAGAGATAATATTTGATGATATTTAAAAGAAACGCATTGCCAGTAAATTTATTTGTGTAAAGCATACTTTGTTTATACGAGGTGTGTTAAAAAAGTATCGCGACTTTTGAATTTTCGCGGGTTACGTATATTCGAATTTCGATCTTTTTGTGGCTTTATGTTGGTACTCATGTCTCTCACTTATGCCGACAAGCTCGGCCATTTTGAATGTTCACTCAATTGTTGACAGCTGCTTTGCTTGCAGGTGTTTTGGATCGTCTTCGATTTTTACCTATTAAAAAAATGGATCAAAGAACCTGTATCAACCTTTGTGTGAAAAACGAAATTAAGTGCGCGGATGCATTTCGAATGTTGACTGTGGCATACGGCGAAGCTACCTTGGACCGAAGCAACATTTATCGGTGGTACAAAATGTTCTCAGAAGGCCGAGAAGATGTGAACGACGAAGAGCGTGTTGGACGCCCGAGCACTTCAACAACAGACGAAAAAATTAATGAAGTGGAGAAAATGTTATTGGCCAATCGTCGAATCACCGTTAGAGAAGTTGCTGAGGACCTAAACATATCGATTGGCTCGTGCCATTCGATTTTTATCAATGATTTGGGCATGAGACGGGTCGCCGCGAAATTCGTACCAAAATTGCTCAATTGCGACCAAAACAGCATCGCATGAACATTGCTAATGAGATGTTGGACTCTGTCCGCGACGACCCAAATTTGCTCCAGGGGGTCATAACTGGTGACGAAGCGTGGGATTATGGTTATGACGTGGAAACCAAAGCTCAATCATCTCAATGGAAGCTACCGCACGAACCAAGACCGAAAAAAGCGCGCCAAATTCGGTCGAATGTGAAAGTTTTGCTGACAGTTTTCTTCGATTGCAGGGGCGTGGTGCACATGAGTTCTTGCCACAGGGTAGAACGGTCAATAAGGAATATCACCTGCAAGTTATGCGCAATTTGTGCAAAGCAATCCGCCAGAAACGCCCGGATTTGTGGAAGAACAAAAATTGGCTTTTGCACCACGATAACGCCCCTGCTCACACATCGTTGCTTGTGCGCGACTTTTTGGCCAAAAACAACACACTAATGATCCCGCAGCCACCGTATTCCCCAGATCTGGCCCCCTGGGACTTTTTCTTGTTCTCTAAACTGAAGAGGCCCATGAAAGGACGACGTTACGCTACGCTTGACGAGATAAAGACGGCATCGAAGGAGGAGCTGAAAAAGATTTTTTAAAATGATTTTTTGAAGTGCTTCGAAGATTGGAAAAACCGTTGGCACAAGTTTATAATATCTCATGGGGATTACTTTGAAGGGGACAAAATAGGTATTCATGAATAAATAAATAATATTTGAAAAAACACAAAAGTCGCGATACTTTTTTAACATACCTCGTATATATTATTAAATATAGTTTTATAATTGTATGTAATTCTACTGTTCTCAAAGCTTATGTTCATAGTTAATCTAAAATACCTATACCTAGAGTCTAGCATCAGTATCAGTATGAAGGGAAAACCGAAAATTGCAATATAACAACGGTATGGTAGATTAAACTGACGAAACTGCTGGAGGGTTTACCACTCGCGAGAGCCTGTCTGAACTCAATACGATTGATAGGATCCAGATGTCCCTTCGGAAAAGACCTCGTCTGGTGTATATATTTTCTTTACTGTTTTAAACTCTGTAAACTCTCTCTTTGACTGTTGACTAAATGTCAATAAACCATTTTAATTGTCAAAATTGTCACTGATGAGCCAGGCCCTCCTATTAATTTTTCCATTGCATTAAGGGCCGTAGAAATTGTTTAATTTTTAAAAGAATCATACGCGTCTATAATAGTTTCGAATCTTTATAAAGCATACTACAATATGTAGATAGAATCAGTACAATATTTTAATTTACAAGTATGAAGGCATATAATAGCGTTACAATAACACTACAATGGGTAGATACCATCCGTATCTAGACGACAATATCCTTGCCGTGATTGGCTAACTGCTAAGTAGGGAATAGCGAGTCACACGGAACTTCCTATATTGAATTCTATGTGCATAATGGCTTTCTCTCGATTTACTCTGTAAATTACAGAATATTCGGTGGTAGCGTGGGTTTAATACCATCATCATAACGTGATGGTCATTTACCTCAATGCCATCTTTTAACCTCCTGTAGGCACTGCTTACATGAAATACACTCATGGACATACCCTTAAGGAAATTCAAAGTCTTTGATGTGGCCGGTAATTTATTTTTATTTTTAAGGAGATATAGACAATTTTGTTCACACTTGGTTATCTCGTATGTCTTCAATAAAGGTCACTGTAATATCTTTCAGAGTTATTGTCTGAATCTCGATATACATGCTAAAAGGTACAACTCTCTTAAGTTTTGTCCATGAGTGTATATATGTGTGTCTTCAATAAATATCACTGTAATATCTTTCAGAGTAATTGTCTGAATCCCGATATACATGCTAAAAGGTACAACTTCCTTAAGTTTTGTCCATGAGTGTATATATGTGTGTCTTCAATAAAGGTCAATGTAATATCTTTCAGAGTTATTGTCTGAATCCCGATATACATGCTGAGAGGTACAACTTCCTTAAGTTTTGTCCATGAGTGTATATATGTGTGTCTTCAATAAAGTTCACTGTAATATCTTTCAGAGTTATTATCTGAATCCCAATATACATGGTGAATGGTACAACTTCCTTAAGTTTTGTTCATACTTGAGTGTAAATTAAATTTTTTGTATTTTACTCTCCTCAAATCTTAAGCTTTCTCTTCATAGTTGCTCAAAATACGTTTCACAAGGGTTTATATTAAAAATCTCATACAAACAAAACAGCGAAATATAATAATAGAGCGGTATGAAAGATTAAACTTGTGAAACCGCTGGGAATGTTCTCCACTGATGAGCCAGGCCCTCTCATTTGTATAATTGCAGTAAGGGCAGTATAAAATTACTTTGTTTATATTTAAATAAAGCAATTCTAGAATGTAGTAGATGTAATATGTTTTGTTTATGTTTATTATTGGTAAATGATATATTTTTATATAAAAGACTTATTTTATTTATCTTAAGTGAACAACGTGCAACATGCTAATAATGTAAAATTAGATGTATATAAAATATTTATAAAAAACAAGAATGGTAGTCGATGGTCAAATATATTTAAACATATTATATCATATTACAGTAGGTAATTAACTGTAACATATAATTGAGGTCAAAGGAAAAGCTATTCGCCTTTTCACATCTTGTTTCCTTTAAAAACTGTTAAACATTTCATATATTCCTATTATGCTAATTTTAATGTAAGTATCTAAAAAACAGGGGGGTCGGTGGAAGGATGGTTTAAACCGTTGGTTTTTGACCGCTACGACCCGGGTTCGATTCCCGCATTGGGCACTTTTTTTATATAAAAAAAAAATGCTCCAATGGCCCCCGATTCTTGTAAAAGTCCAATCCCACCAGCAAGTGCAAGTAACTAAACGGGGCTATGTCACATTTGTAAGTGCAAAGTCGAACTGCTTTTCACATGTGTAGACATATGGTGTACTTACAGTAAAAGCAGTCGTCTACTTCTACCCACCATGATTATAATGGCTTGTACTACGTGTACTAGGAATAAGCATTAAAAAAACCTTAATACTCCTATTATTTGTGAGATTTTTATTAAATGTTTAAAGTAATTAACACAATTAAAGTAATTATACACACATTCACTTATACACAATTCACCCTTTCATACCTCATCCAAAGGGTTAGAAATAATCGTTATTTCACCTTGAAATAAATTTTGATTTATCGTTGAAAAGAAACACATGCGTGATAGTTTTCAAATGTCGTTTTACAATCATAAGCCGCATTATATTATATTGTATTATAAATTACTTTATGTATTATTTACGAACGGAAAAATATGTCCAGGGTAGCCTAGTGGACATGGCATCTGCCCGGTAAGCGGAACACTGTGGGTTCGATTCCCATCCCTGGACACTTTTATTTTTCCGTTTATCATTACTCTTCACAATTCACCCTTTCATACCTCATCCAAAAGGTTAGAAAATATCGTTATTTCTCCTTAAAATAAATTTTGATTCATCGTTGAAAAGAAACACATGCGAGATAATTTTCAAATGTCGTTTTACATTTCTACTAAATAAGTGGAACATGAGTCCAGACCAGAACTGCGACTGTGGACAAATACAAACAATGCACCATATCCTAAGGGACTGTCCTCGAAGATTCTTCCAGGGAACACTTGGGGATATCCACCGGTGCACAGAGGAGGCCCTGGAGTGGATTCGTCACCTCGACATTCCACTCTAGAGAAACTTGCCAACATTGTTGTATTGTGCTGTAAAAAACAATATCATACGCAATATATATACCACAAATTTCTTTGTTTTAATTTGAGGATTAAAAATGCGTATAATTTAATTAATTGAAGGTTTTCAAAATCCCTACCCATTATTTTAATATCGTCATCTTTTGCTTTCTTTAAAACATCGATAAAATGTTTTTTAAAAGTAAATTTTAACTGGCGTTCTTTTTGCCTCTCTAAACCACAAAAATCTTTCTCAAACTTAATTAGGTATAAAAACTTATACTAAATGATCTTTTGGTTTTTTTTTTTTTACTTTTGAAAATGCTTAGTTTTAAAATGTATCTTCTGCTCTCTAGGTGGTTTTAATAGTATTCATAAATAGAGTAATAATAAGCTGTTAAATTAATTAGGTACTATTTAATTTTGTATGAAGATAGATTAAAATTTGTTTCTCGTTTAATTTTTCGTAATATTTAAAAAAATTCAGTAAATCTTGGTTCATATTTATTTATTACCAGTTGCAAATAAGACACACTATATCCGATCTGTAAAATTTCGCGTAAAATTTCGCGGTAACAGAATTATCAAAAAGAAAACAAACAATTAATAAAAAGAGCATTAAATAAACATATACATTAAACAAATAAGCAACAACATAAGCAGATAGAAGAAATCGCAAGGTAGTCAGTTTATATAGGAGTTTTAAGTTTGAAATTTACTTTTAAAGATTTTACTAAGTTTTTGAAAGTTGTTTGACTTATAGATAGAACAAAAAATATTCAACTTTTAATAATATGTGTAAAGAATTTCTTTATATGTAAGATAAATACGTTTTACTTCTTAATTCATCGGTTTAATAACTATCAGAATGTTTTATTGTTGACATATTTGACTTATGGATATGACAATTTAATAGATTTGATTATTTTATTATTAATAATATATTTGAGTATTTCTTTGGTTGTAAGTAGAACATGTATTGCGTCTTAATCTATTGGTTGATGGCTATCAGAATTCTTTTTTTTTTTTGCTTATCCCTAGTATACATGGTACAAGCCATGATAATCATGGTCGGTAGAATTATGCGTCTACTTTTACTGTAAGTGCACCACATGTCTACACATGTGAAAAGCAGTTTTGCTTATCCCTAGTACCCGTTGTACAAGCCATGATAATCATGATAGGTAGAAGTAGGCAACTGCTTTTACTATAAGTGCACCACATGTCTACACACGTGAAAAGCAGTTTGACTTTGCACTTACAAATGTGCCAGAGCCCCGTTTGGTTACTTGCACTCGCTGGTAAGGTTGGACTTTTGCAAGAATCGGGGGCCATTGAAGCATTTTTTTTAAATCAGAAAAAAAGTGCCCAATGCGGGAATCGAACCCGGGTCGTAGCGGTCGAAAACCAACGATTTAGACCATCCTTCCACCGACCTCCTCAGAATTCCTTGTTTAGGCTAAACCAGGGGTTGACAAATTTATGAGTCTGAAGAGTCAAAAATTACAATTTATAAAATTTCAAAGTTTTTAACGAGCCACAATTTTTTCCTTTCCAACAATAAATAGTACTTGTATAAATAAGTATTTACGTATGGAACTATATTTTCTCCTTAAAATCCTGAGTTTAACTGACCCGGTTGATGGACCTCAGCAAAGGTCCCTCTCCAGAGATACGGAGAAGCTACGCCTGTACTCATGTTAGAGTCAGCAGCTAAGGCTTCCATGTTAAGAACAGCCTCAAATTACAGGCAAAGTCAGACTTTCACTAAAGTGTGCTTGGATCATGATGCCATGATCAACGAAAGCTGCACCCATACACCCCATTCAATGAGATCATGAACTTATGGAATTCGAGTAATATTTACACAAGGGGATAAGAAACAACAACAATATAAAGAGCCTCAGTTTCACATTCAAAGAGTCGCATGTGGCTCGCAGTTTGCCGTCCCTTGTGCTAAACGTTTATTATAGAGATAAATCAGTTAGCTAATGTTATCAACTATACTGTATTCAAATCTTGTGTATTGGTAGGCCACAAGGCTTGGTATTCATTCTTTTACCTCTGATATCATTATATCAACTCTAAATTATGATGCATCAGCCCGCCATCTGTAATGAATATTTGAAAATATTATAGACGTGTATGTGTCTTTTGAAAATTAAACAATTTATAATTCCCTTACTGCAATGGGGGGAAAAATTAAAAACATTAAACATTCATGTTTTATTAATTTCATTTCCTATAAAAGATATTAAAGTTTAAAACATATATAAAATGAGAACACACATCTTATGAACGTATACTTAAAGCATTCCGAGTTTAATGAACTCGTTACGTAATAATTTCTCAAAGTGTCATGATGGTCAAAAAACATTATTTTATCAAAGAAGTAAATTAAAGAAGAAGAAGACAAGGATGTAAAAGAGATTAAAACAATTTACATCCTTTAGACCGTTTTAAAAAGAGGAGACAAAGTTTTTTTCAAAAAGTTAATTAAAAGAAAAAGCAGTTACCTCGAACAAGAGGCCATGGTAGAATTGGTTAGACAAATACAATGAACTCTACACTCATTAGTATTATCTGACAAGGCAGGGAAGGAATTAACGACTTGGCACCACTGTAAAAACAATAATGTAATCTGGCAACACTGGGCTCATAGAATATCAATAAAAAGGTCTGTCAGTGAATAGAAAATTCACTCATTTTCGTTTAAATGACCGTAATGAAATGTTTGAATGCTTTCATTTTGTTTTAACAGGATTTCTATATCTCTTTATTTAGTTTCTTCCTTTTATTTAATATTTTAAGTATTTTAGTTTTATATATATTTTAAGCATATATTTCTCTCAAAGGAATAAATTTATTTCTATATCTGTGTATGATTGAAATATATATATTTTAAAAAGTAATACTAATTCAAAATGTATTTTTGTTTAATATAATATTATACGAAATGAAATATTTGAAATATGAAATATTATGTATTTTGAACATTTAATTTAAAGAAATGGTTGAAATATATATTATTTTAAAATAAAAACATATATATTACTTTATTTTTGAAATGTTTTCCAATGATGTGTATTAGAAATATACACACAAAAGATTAACAAAAGTATTTTAAGAGATATAAAATAACGAACGCCTACTATCAGCGATATTTTAAACATATTTCTGTTTTGAGTAATGAGAAATTTGTTTATAGAGCGTAAAGATGTATTTACACCGTGAATTGGAAGCCAGAAGTTAACAGTTGGTATTTAATTTTTAATAATAAATCGTGTAAAGTAGGTTTCATAAAACATATATTTATATTTTACCAAAACATTTTTATGATTCCTTTTTATATTGTAAATAATTAATACATACAGTTATCAGTGTCATAATCAAGCAACAATTCTTAATCAATTGTGTCACCGTTTGCTTTTGTGAATGGAATAAATACCCAAATATGGCCATTTTTTTTATAACCATCGGTGGTTCAGTGGTAGAATGCTCGCCTGCCACGTGGGCGGCCCGGGTTCGATTCCCGGCTGATGCATTTTTTTTTTTACAATTTTTAAACTCATTTATATTATTATCCCTATATATATATAAGTCAGCGTATATATGTATGTATGTTTGTCAACTATACACGTCCACAATACGTAACTAATCTGACTGGAATTTTGACAGTATATAAAGTAGAATCTGGAAAAACTCTTAGTGAAAATTTCAGGTCTCTATCCCGAATATCCGTCGTGTCATCTGCAAATTTGCTCTTTCGCTCGCGCCTCTAGCGGTAAAAATGGGGGGTAATACCAGCTGACCTAAGGTACATGTAAAGTTTGGAGCGGGACGTTTCACAAGAGTGACATCCACGGCTACAATTTAGAATTGTAACGAATAGTATTTGAATAATTTTTTTTATCGGGTAAAACCCGGGCGTTGCCCGGGTCATTCGGCTAGTCTATAATTTGTTTATCAATAATTAGGGATAATTGATATGGTTAAAGAGATCAGAAATTAGACTCACAAATGTTTTTTTTTAAAATAATTTACTAACTTAATGGGTGTGATCTCTCCTGTTACTGCAATACAATCTTAACACCTGTTTCTTATGCTCTTCACATGTTTATTGATCAGTTCAGTAGGAATTATAATTTACTAGCCGAATGACCCGGGCAACGCCCGTGTTTTACCCGATTGAATGTTTTTATTCAAATACTATTTGTTACAATTATAAATTGGCGCCTTAAATAAATGCATATTTTAGTTAATAACTATAGCCTATGTGCTTTATCTGTCTATGTACTGTTGGCTTCCGTAGGCGTCTCTTACTGGGAAAAAGAAAGAGAGGATTCCATTTAGTTATTAACTAATATATGCATTTATTTAAGGAGCTACCCGCTCCAACACAATAGTTACAAAAACGAAAAAGCGAGTGGGAGGGGGAGGGGGGGCATGATGGGGAGGGGGGGGGGGCAAAGGTGGCGTGATCGTGGCCAACCAATAGGAGAGCGCCATTCCAAAAAAAAAAAAGGCAAACGGTGACAGAGATGAAAAATGAAGAATTAAGAACGCATGACGCTCGTAACTGTATATAGAATAGAATTCCGATAACAGTCTTGAGCTCATCACGACTTCTGGGAGATGGACAAAGACCGCTATTTGTCTTATAAGGACATTCTAAGCTTGTTCTTTCGAATTAAAATCTGGAGACCTGACTGTCCAGTCCATTTTTTGAATTCCAGTGTCTTAAATATATTGTTGCATCATGATTAATACGTCTATTTTTCAAATTATTTATAACAATATTTTTCATATATTTCAAATTTGAATTTTATATTTATTTAGTTTTATAAAACAGAATATTATTATGAAATATTATGTACTATAAAATAATTTTTATTTTGGTACACTGGATACCCAACCGGGTTTTGTGTCTGGATGCTATATTTATGGCGAACTAAATAACTTAGTCCCTATTTCTGCTCCGCGCTTATGGAATTGAAGACTTGGGGCGATGACGTCGACCTTTCATATTAAATCTTACTTTTCCTTATTACTAATAATTGTATATAGTTGCGGAACTACTGGTTTCCTGTGCTGCTCTTTTCCTGATATTGCACCTTGTACGGAGAATCTGTATAAGACTAATGTCTTAATAAAGGCTTTGTGTGTGTGTGTGTGTGTGTGTGTGTGATACCCAACCTGCTTTAAACTTTGATGAGATAAATAAAAAGATATTCTAGGTGTTGCCTAAAAATATAGTTGTCTTATTATTGACTGGTTTAACCTTGTAGGATGGTTGAGATAGGTTCTGGAAAGATGCTAAGACGTGTCTGAGGAGAGAATCAAGACTGAAGAATCTGCCAAACCGCAGCCTGGTGCAACAATATTGGGTCACCAAAGTTCTCTCTGTGGGGATGGGTGTCATCGTACAATGGAACATAATCTGTGCTATCAAAACATGAAACTTGTCTATAAGCATATAGAGTTTGTGAAAATTCGAAACTATTATAGACGATTATAATTCTTTTGAAAATTAAACAATTTCTACTGCCCTTACCGTAATGGAAAAATTAATGGCAGGGCCTGGCTCATCAGTGGTGAACCCTTCCCGCGGGGAGGGATATATCGGGATTAAGACAATAACTCTGTAAGGTATTAAAGTGACCTTTATTGAAGACCATACATATATACACTCATGGACAAAATTTAAGGAAGTTGTACCTTTTAGCATGTATATCGCGATTCAGACAATAACTCTGAAAGATATTACAGTGACCTTTATTGAAGATACACATATATTCACTCATGGACAAAACTTAAGGAAGTTGTACCTTTTACCATGTATATCAGGATTCAGACAGTAACTCTGAAAGATATTACAGTGACCTTTATTGAAGACACACATATATACACTCATGGACAAAACTTAAGTAATTTGTACCTTCTAGCATGTATATCGGGATTCAGACAATAACTCTGAAAGATATTACAGTGACCATATTGAAGACACACATATATACACTCATGGACAAAACTTAAAGAAGTTGTACCATTTAGTATGTATACCGGGATTCAGACAATAACTCTGAAAGATATTACAGTGACCTTTATTGACGACCATACATATATACACTCATGGACAAAACTTAAAGAAGTTGTACCTTTTAGTATGTATATTGGTATTGAGACAATAACTCTGAAAGATATTACAGTGACCTTTATTAAAGACACACCAGATAACTAAGTGTGAGCAACCTATGTCTCCTTCAAAAAATAGACAACCCGCGACATCAAAGACTTTTCACTTCTTTAAGGTTTTTCCATAAAGATATATACACTGGTCCGCAAATTTAAAGGAACAACATATTTTTTTCATTTATCTCAAATTTTATTGAACATTTATCAATGAAATTTTATACACAAATTTATTATCCCCATATTGATTAGAATACCCGAAATCAAAAAAATCTAACAGGTATTTTATGCAAATTAGCCGGTCAACTTATGATCTTCTTGCAGTCAGTGTATAAATATCTTGGAAATTGTTGTTAATATGGGGTGTGATCGCCTTTAACTGATAGACAGGCTCTACATAGGCGACCCATACTAAGAATTAGGGAGTTTATCAGCCCCTGTGGAATCAACGCCCACTCTTGTGTTAAGGCTGTTTCTAGCTCATGAGTGTTTCTAGGAGGGGGTTGGAGGGATGAAATCCGCCGTCCTAGGTTGTCCTATACATGCTCTATGGCATTTAGGTCTGGAGATCGAGCTGGCCAATTCATCCGAGCAATTGCATGGCTTTGGAGAAAGGTGTCGACCACATCAGCCCTATGTGGACGGGCATTATCATCCATTAGAAGAAAGTTTTCTCCCATTTCAACTGATACAATACGCAGAAGGCTTCACATGAAGGGCCTCTATGCTCGACGACCCATAATGTGTGTGCCGTTGACACCACCTCAAAAGAGAGCAAGGGAACTTTGGCGCAGACAACATGTCGCTTTGAATCAAGATGAATGGAGCCATATAATGTTCACTGATGAGTTCAGATTCTCTCTAAACAGCTATTATCGTCGTGTCTTTGTCTGGAGAGAGGTAGGAACCCTAAATAATCCCCGAAATATGGTTGAAAGGGATCCCTGCAGAAGCCAATGTTTTATGGTCTGGGCTGGAATCTTCTTGGGCGGTCACACAGCACTCCGCATTTTTCGGCAAGGAACCCTGACTGGACAGAGGTATCGGGACGAAATTTTGGCAGCATATGTGATGCCTCAATCATTAGAAATGGTGGAAAACCTTCTTATAATAGATGATAATGCCCGTCCACATAGGGCTGGTGTGGTCGACACTTTTCTCCAAAACCATGCAATTGCTCGGATGAATTGGCCAGCTCGATCCCCAGACCTAAATCCCATTGAGCATGTATGGGACAACATAGGACGGCGGATCTCATCCCTCCAACCCCCTCCTAGAAACACTCATGAGCTAGAAACAGTTTTAACACAAGAGTGGGCGTTGATTCCACAGGAGCTGTGATAAACTCCTTAATTCTTAGTATGGGTCACCGATGTAGAGCCTGTCTATCAGTTGAAGGCGATCACACCCCATATTAACAACAATATCTAAGATATTTATACACTGACTGCAAGAAGATCATTGCTTGACCGGCTAATTTGCATAAAATACGTGTTAGAATTCTTTGATTTCGGATATTCTAATCAATAATGGAATAATAAATTTGTGTATAAAATTTCATTGATAAATGTTCAATATAATTTGAGATAAATGAAAAAAGATGTTGTTCCTTTAATTTTGCGGACCAGTGTACAAAGAATTTCTCAGTAAAATTCATATTTAGCATTCAATAATTCTATATAAAACAGATATTAAATTAGGAAGCCTAATGAGAATCAAACGAAATTACATATACCCTTTTAATATGCAAATTAAAATATAAATATATATTAAAAGGTTTCTAAGAAACCAATATACACTCGTAATTACATATTCTCAATTCTGTGAAAAGATCAAAAGAAATGTGCTTAATTCAATTTATCTCAATACACTTTAATTTAATTTTTTGATTATTTCTTCATTATGGAGTATACGTGTACATCAAAGAATATAATTTGGATGAGAAAAGGATTAATAAATAATATGAAATTAGAAATTAATTTGAATAGGAAAATAAATCACCTTTTCCTATATTGAAAAATCAGTCTTTAATTACATTGCATATTCTAATTTCAAGTTAATCAGTGAATAGATTGATGCATCTCACCAATCAGGTTTCTTCAAAGCAATCAAGAATTAGCATCCTTTAATGCTTCTTTTGATCAATTTATATACACTCATAGACAAAGCTTAAGAAAGTGGAAAAATCTTTGATATCGCTGGTCTAAGTTTTTGAAGGAGACAGAGATAATTTTGTTCAGACTTGGTTATCTTGTTTGTCTTCACACAATAAAGGTCACTGTAATATCTTTCAGGGTTATTTTCTGAATTCCGATATACATGCTAAAAGATACAACTTCCTTAAGTTTTGTCCATGAATGTATCTTTCAGAGTTATTGTCTGAATCCCGATATATACATGCTGAAAAGTACAACTTCCTTAAATTTTGTACATGATTGTAAGGCTGTTGTTGGGTTCTGTTCTGCTTGGAGTATAGGATCCATCTATGCCACCTTCCTGCGGTGAATCTGTATAAGACCGGTGGTCTTAATAAAGCTGTATAGGTGTGTATATATTTCTACCCACCAGAAATACTGGTCGTTGTAAAACCTGATTGGATTCTCAGTTTAGGTTAATGACCTTCTGCAAGCGAGGAGAATGTTGCATCAGTCAACATGGTATCAAAATTCGAAACTATTATAGACGCGTATGATTCTTTATGAAAATAATTTATACTACCCTTATATATAGTGGTATATTAAAAATAATGAAGACATTTCCTGACCACGAACACATGTGCTTTTTAGATTGCAGAGCGCCATCTAGTGGAGCATAAATAAACTAAACGTTTATTTAGCTTGCTCCGTGGTATTTGGCCAATCATATAGTGGTATATATAATTGTTTTTGTATAACAATTATTTATTTAATTTATTATTATCCTTAGTACACACACAACACGTGGTACAGTCCATGATAATCTTGGTGGGTAGAAGTTAGCGACTGGTTTTTACTGTAAGTGTACCACATGTCTACACAATTGAAAAGCAGTTCGACTTTTGCACTTACAAATATTCTAGAGTTCCGTTTGATTACTTGTACTTGCTGGTGGGGTTGGACTTTTACAAGAAACGGGTGCCATTGGATCATTTTTTAAATATAAAAAAGTGCCTAATTCGGGATTCGATCACGGGTCGTAGCGGTCGAAAACGAATGGTTTTAGATAACTCATCAAAAGACCCTCGTTGGTTTTGACGTAAATGTACATAATTATCCTTAGCAAGTATATCGTGTTTTGTACAACGACTGTAGTAATCTTCTCAGTAATATTCAGACGACAACACGAAATAAAAGAAGAGGAGTTTCTTTAATAGACATATATCGATGCAAGCTTTCGGGCGAAAAAACCCTTCTACAGGCGTGATTACGGCGACAAACGTGTTTTGTATGTTAAAATAAATAAATATATATAATCAAAATTCATTATTTTTTAACAAAATATCAAAAATAATATCATTTAAAATTTTAAAAAATATCTTTCTGTTTGTTTTTATTTAGAAAATAGATAGTATTAAAAAAAATAAATTTCTATATTAAATTTTATTAAAAGGGGTGTGAAATTGATAAAGAAAATTTTCAAATATAAAAAAGCATGTTTGTAATTCACAGTTTGATTAGCTAGAAATATGCAAAGTTTATAAGTTGCATAGATTCGTCTGTATTTTAATATATTTATTTTTTTTCTATGAAATCTACTCGTCTGCCTTGCTTTAAAATCTTGTTTACTTTAATCTCTATTCAATCAGGTATATTAAAGGTTGTTTGCTTTTAATCTTGTAGGAAATATCTCAAAAATAAGAATAAAAAAGAGAGAAAATTGATAAGTTTTGTATATATAAACAGTATATATACCCTTTTTACATATAAGCTTTTCTATTTAAAATGTATATGTATTAGAATTTAGCTTATTACTTCTTTTTTTAAAATTGGTTTGTAGAGATTTTTGAATTATTTCAAATAGATTTTGAAAATTATGATGTATAAAGAGATGAAATAGAAATTTAAAAAATACCTTATATATATACTGTGTTAAAATATTAATAAAAACCGTAAATGGGATTTTAAAAAATGATTTATATAAGGCCATCTTTAATTATGCAAATATATGAACATAATATATATTAAAATTCGAAACTATTTTAAAGGCGTAAGATTCTTTTTGAAATTAAACAATTTCTACTGGCCTTACTGCAATGTAAAAATTAATGGATGGGCCTGATTCATCAGTTGTGAACCCTCCCAGCGGTTTCACCAGTTTAATCTACCATACCGCTGTAATATTGCATTTTTGGAACTTCCTTTTATAGTTTATAATTTTTCCATTGCAGTAAGGGCAGTAGAAATTGTTTAATTTCAAAAAGAATCTTACGCCTTTAAAATAGTTTCGAATTTTGATAAAAGATGGCGCGCTAGTCCATCATAATATATATTAATTATTACTTGATATAAAAAAAAAACTTCTTTTATAAATGAGATTTTTTTGTTTTAATAATATACACTCATGGATAAAGTTTAAGGAAGTTGTACCTTTTAGTATGTATATCGGGATTGAAACAATAACTCTGAAAGATATTACAGTGACCTTTATTGAAGACACACATATATACAATCATGGAAAAAGTTTAAGGAAGCTGTACCTTTTAGTATGTATATCGGGATTCAGACAATAACTCTGAAAGATAATATAGTGAACTCTATTAAAGACACACATATATACACTCATGGACAAAACTTAAGGAAGTTGTACCTTTTACCATGTATATATCGGGATTCAGACAATAACTCTGAAAGATATTACAGTGACCTTTATTGAAGACATACGAGATAACCAAGTGTGAACTAAATTGTCTCATTTTCCTTTAAAAAAATCAGACGACTGTGAAAAAAAAAAGACTTTCCACTTCCTTATGTTTTGACCATGATTGTAAATTGTGAAAAGGTTGGTCTTTCTATGTAATTAATCAATGGAAAGATAGATCACCATTTCTCATCTCAAAATAGACTCAAAACTTTACGCTACCTATTGACTGTATTTGTATACTAGCGAACTCTGATTAGTGATAAAGACACAACACCATCTTTGGAAAATTCAGAATCTCATTGTGGAGAAAAATGTTTCATCTTAATGATCTTTGTAAGTTCAGGGTGGATTTTCAGGGATTCACAAGGAATTCGTCTTCTTTCTTATCTCCACTCAATCATATTAGGGTATGAAGCTTGTAGAGCTCCATAATGCTAGTGTATATTAGAATTCCTTTGTTATTAAGACTGGGAGTACTACTCAGTAGCAGGCCACCGACTTAGCTTCAATATGAAATAGCCACCTCTGACATGAGGTACAGATGCCATGTGCAGCCACTCCTAACATGGAGTAAAGACTCTTTCTGTATCCTTGGATAAGGAGCCCTTACAGTGTAAAAAGGGATTTACTAAAAGGTCGTTGGAATGATTGTCTTAATCCCGTATTGGGCACTTTTTTCTGATTAAAAGAAAAAGTTCCAAAAATGCTTCTTGCAAAAGTCGAACCCTACCAGCGAGTGCAATTAATCAAAAGGGGCTCTGGTACATTTGAAAGAGAAAATTCGAACTGCTTTTCACATGTGTAGACATGTGGTGCACTTACAGTCAAAGCAGTAGCTTACTTCTACGCAAAAAAATAAAATTTATCGTTGTGTTAATTGCGCTAAAAAAATATATTTTTTTATTTGTTTTAATAGCAAATTTTACAATGTATAAACTAAAGATGAAGAATCAAGTATTACAAAATTATCCGTCTTTATCTAAACTAAGAATCAATAGAGAATTCTAGGTCAGAATATGATTGAGATGGTACACCGAGATCTCTAAGAGAATCAAAACCAATTAAGTATAGCTCTACTAATTGTTTCCTGCTAAATCTCCATTAATTACCTTCAAATTAAATTTTTGACGCGTCGTTAAATAAACCTAATTGGGTGCTAATCAATGACGCTGATATGTAAATTGGGACAGGCTTTACTGATGCATTTCCCTTTGGGGAACAAATTGTTGACAGCATCCATAGCTTGAAAGATATTCTCTTAGCCTATTTTGATATTTAAACCTCTACAAAGGGATTTAATGAAAGGTCGATGGAAGAATGGTCTAAACCTTTGTTTTTTTACCGCTACGACCCCCGGGTTCGATTCCCGCAATGGACACTTTTTTTTTTATTAAAAGAATTTGCTCCAATAGCCCCCTGTTTTTTGCAAAACTCGAACTCCACCAGCGAGTGAAATTAATCAAACGGGGACTCTGGCATATTTGTAAGTGCAAAGTTTAACTGCTTTTCATATATGTAGACATGTGGTGTACTTACAGTAAAATCAGTTGCCTACTTCTACCCACCATGATTATCATGGCCTGTACCACGTGTACTAAGGATAAGCAAAAAAAAATAATAATAAAAAGAGGTCTTGCAATATATAAATTTTTGACGTTCAGAAGCAACACATATGAAAACAAGATTCTTCTCGACAAATTCTTCGACATTATCATCAAACATGTTCCGAACATGAACTCCCAAAATGGCAGGGATCTGTCTAGATTCAAGGCGGCTTTAAGCTCCTGATCCGGACGTTCCCTCGGAGAGGGCTACGTCGATTGTATATATCTCTCTTCATTCCTACCATTATTATTACCTTATAACTCCCTTTGAGTGTAAAGATTGACGAGATATCAATAAAGTTGTTTAATTGTCAATTGTCACAAGATTATATTTAATATTTATATAAAACGAAGCTCTTAAACACCTAACACTTTATTAAATTAAGAAAAAGGCATCTCCTAATCGTGCAACTAAAAGTTACTGATGGCTTGCGCCATCTATCAGAATAAATATCAACTATCCGTTGATTTTTTTATTATTCCAGAATCGTCCAAATACCCATTCTTGGTTAATCAATAAAAGTATAATATTTTCATTTTAGATTATATAATATATATACATACACGATTTACTATGTATATAAGTATATAAGATAAGTTTGGAAATTTACATTCCCCTGAGAACAATTCTCAACCTACAGCCCCAAAACATATTATTGACTGTATTGACTCCTGTGAGCTCTACTCATCCCCAGCAGACATCATCAATAAGTTCTACAAGCTTGATACCCTAATATGATTGTTGAGTGGAGATAAGAAAGAAGAAGACATTATTGACTGTATTGACTCATCCTGTGAGTTCTACTCATCCCCAGAAGACACCATCAACAAATTCTACAAGCTTGATACCCTAATATGATTGTTGAGTGGAGATAAGAAAGAAGAAGACATTATTGACTGTATTGACTCATCCTGTGAGCTCTACTCATCCCCAGAAGACACCATCAATAAGTTCTACAAACTTTGATACCCTAATATGATTGTTGAGTGGATATAAGAAAGAAGAAGACATTTAGACTGTATTGACTCATCCTGTGAGCTCTACTCATCCCCAGAAGACACCATCAATAAGTTCTACAAGCCTGATACCCTAATATGATTGTTGAGTGGAGATAAGAAAGAAGAAGACATTATTGACTGTATTGACTCATCCTGTGAGCTCTACTCATCCCCAGAAGACACCATCAATAAGTTCTACAAGCTTGATACCCTAATATG
The DNA here is from genome assembly GCA_030710605.1 of Cordylochernes scorpioides. Lineage (NCBI taxonomy): Eukaryota > Metazoa > Arthropoda > Arachnida > Pseudoscorpiones > Chernetidae > Cordylochernes > Cordylochernes scorpioides. The sequence goes on from CP092869.1 coordinate 86,879,215, forward strand.
ATTGTTGAGTGGAGATAAGAAAGAAGAAGACATTATTGACTGTATTGACTCATCCTGTGAGCTCTACTCATCCCCAGAAGACACCATCAACAAGTTCTACAAGCTTGATACCCTAATATGATTGTTGAGTGGAGATAAGAAAGAAGAAGACATTATTGACTGTATTGACTCATCCTGTGAGCTCTACTCTTCCCCAGAAGACACCATCAATAAGTTCTACAAGCTTGATACCCTAATATGATTGTTGAGTGGAGATAAGAAAGAAGACTTCCCTGAGGAGATAGACAGGAAATCACTGAAAGGTCGAGAGTTAAATAAATCATTGGTAGATATGGCTGTGTTTTTCTGACATCAACTTCTAACCAACAAATATTCTTCAGAAATAAATCAACGTTTAGTTCATTTTTATACTACTAGATGGCGCTCTGCAATCTAAAAATGTTCATTAAAGCAGTCAGGATATTCCTTTACTATTATTATCATTATTCAAACTATTATTCAACTCATTTTGCAGATTTATTTTGAATTTTATGAAAACTACTAAATTCTATTGGAACGCTTATATTTAGAAATTAATTATTTTTAGTAATGTTTTAATTGAATAATTCTCTAATATCTATCATAATTTCATTCAAAAATATTCCTTAAAACTTTTTTTTTTAATCTGTAAATTGCTTACTCGAAAAAATACACACAATACTTTACAATTTGATTTCATTTAAACTAAATTTGCATACCAACCCTTTGTATATATTTCAATTGTGTTGATAAATATATTTATTTTTTATCTTTTCATCTAACTAACTTGCATACTAATTCTGTACATATTTAAATATCTTTCTTTCTTTTCTTTAAAAAATTTTGTCTATGTTTAAAGTGCAAGTGTCCCTAGGGGGACATAGCGCACTAAGTCGAAATAAATAAAGAAAGAAATTCAAACTACGGAGCTAACAAAGAAAAGAAAATACCAGTTACTGGCTAGGGAAATGGCCCAAAACCGAAAAAAATGCCCGTAAAAGTAGTGCCGATAGTCTTAACATGGGATGGAATAGTAACCAAATATAACAAACAATTTAGAAAGGAAATAAACATAAGAAAAAAGGACTTCGCATATATTTAATCCTAGGTGCTAAAAAGAAAAAGGCGATGGAAATGATCTCAACAGAAAATAAGAATGAACCTACGATAAGTTACAGAGAAATGGAAGCAATGGATAGATTGTTGGAACGATGTAGGAAGCTGGCGTGTGAAGACGAGGAACACCGGACATGGAGCACAGGACGACCATAGAAGAGATCCAGGAGAACGACATAGAGCAGATGACAGGAGACCTGACAGACAAGAATGGATCAAGGACAGGGGACCGAGGAACTACCAGGACATAGAAAGACTGCTGGAGAGCTGCAGGACATCAGGGGACCATATTTGCGAGGGCCACAGCACTGACCAGGAGTCAATATTACAATTATAAAATATCTTTGTTTATTTTACTGCTATTATTTGTTGAAGTTGTAAATAAAAATATGTAAATAGAATGACCATTCGTTACACTTTTTAGAGAAAAACTTGTAACCTTTTTAAAAAAATAAATGTATTATTATTATTATATATAGAATATAATGTATATATTATGGATAATACACTAATATATTATTAAGAATGACATAAATTACAATTTTGAAATGTTTAAATAATTCAATATTTTATCTGTGATCCCTACATTAATATTTATTATTCCATAGGCTGTTTAAATCCCATCTACAGAAATCTACCTATTTGAAAGAAAATACAGAATAAAAATTAGCTTCAAAGAGTAACATTTGAAATGCAAATAATTTTAATACATTAATATTTGATTTGAGAAATTTTATATATAAAAAAAAATGGAATCAAAAATTCTAAATAATATTTGACTTAATATATATACCTTAAAACAAATATTTGTATAACATTTCAGAGAGATGCAAATGTAAATTTGATAGGAAAAGGTTGAACTATTAGATTAGCTTTTTTTTACAATTCAAAATGGATGAAAAAGAGAGAGAGAGAGATTCGGATATAAATTTTAAAATAGAATTTTAAGAAGATGTCCCTAAATATAATTATAGATATGAGATAGGTAAGGATATATACATATATGATATATATATGTTATATTAAGATATTATTTTATTTAAAATTATATATATCATAAATTCAAATATTCTGTTAAATCAACCGCCAGAGGTCACGCTTTCCTTATAAAAACTCATTGTTGTTGTTTTCAGATGGCCGGCTCAAAACTTTTGTACATTATGTAAATAATCTTTTGTTTTCCTTGTTTACTCGCCTTAAGCCAGGCAGCACTTTCACCAAATTATGTTATTCATATATATATTCCTGAGCTCAATTAAAGCAACATCTGATCAAAACCATTTTTATTATTATTCCTTCAAGATTTTAACCACGACTGCATTAACATACCATAATCCTCAACATGATCAAAAATCAAGCATAAAATTTCATTTTTATTGTTATGTAACAATGAAGATGTTGCTTTAATTGAGCTAAGGAATATATATGAAAACAATTTGATTAAAGTACTGCCTGGCTTAAGGCTAGTAGAACAAGGAAAAACAAAAGATTATTTACATAATGTGCAAAAGTTTTGAGCCGACCATCGGGAAAGAACAACGAGGTTTTATAGGGGAAGCATGAGCTCTGGCGGTCGATTTAACAGAGTATTTGGATCTATGAAATATAATTTCAAATAGAATAATATTTTATATTAAAAATAAAGAAGGCATCTCCTGGCCAGGAGCACGTGTGCTTTTTAGATGGCAGAGCGCCATCTAGTGGAGCAAAAATAAACTAAACGTTCTGCTCTGCCATCTAAAAAGCACATGTGCTCGTGGTTAGGAAATGCCTTATTTATTTTTAATATCAACACCTGACCCACTTATCTTTTATTTTTTCTATTGTTTTTTCATATATATATTTATATAACTACCCGTTTCATGATTTTTCAGGATGCCTAAATGACCAAATTTTTGGTCGTTTAGGTACAGCTTGCACCACGCTGATGAGGGCCAACAGTCCTAAACGCGTCCGTGGTTAGCTTTTCTTGATTAATCAAGATTGGGTATTTGGCCAATTCTGGAATAATTAGATATCAACGAGAATATTTGATATTTATTCCGATAGATGGCGCAAGATATCAGCAACTTTCAGTTACACGATAAGGAGATGCCTTTTTCTTAATATATATATATATATTTACTCATTTATTTTGCTCTCCAAATTTTATCATTAATTTAGAATAATATGTATACACACAATTATTTACAATTACACTGTAGATTATAAATCTCTCTCTCTCTCTCTCTCTTTCATAGATAAAATAATAATCTATAATATTATATATAATTATTTGCTGTATATAAACTGAATACAATATTTAAATCAAAGATACAATTCTTTCATTGGCCTTGTAGAACGAGAGTGGTGTACGCGTACTAGCATGTTCTAGTTAAAAACACAAACATCCTCGATAAAGAGAGGCGAGTTGCCCCTCGAAATATTATAAAAATAAAATAATTATAAATCCAATATATGCATCCTTTTTAAATATATATACATCTATCCCCCGATTTACACGGTAGATACGTTCCTGAGAAAAACGTGTAAATCGAAAATTGAAAATTTTCGCGAAATATTTATGCGAAGAAATACAAACACAGTGTGCGTTTGCAGCAAGTCAGCATATAAGCTCGGGATTCCTCGTGAGATGTGTACACAGCGTATGTGTTCAATCACAGTAGCATTTAGTATAGTGCGATAAAAACAAAAAAAAAACTTATTTGGAAAACCGTGTAAAAGCGAAAACGTGTAAAACAAGTACCGTTGTAAATCGGGGGATATATGTATATGTTATATAAATTAGAGTTAAATCTATAATATATGAACGAATATTTGTATATTAGAATAGGAGTGTATTGATAGTTAAAAAGAAATTAGATAAATATTAAGGTATCAAAAAGGTTTTGTATTTTATGTAACAAATTAGGGCTATAACAAGTTCACGCTGTAGCTTCGGCAATTACGCGTCATATGAGCGGAACATAGAGAGAAAAAAGGGAAGAATTGAAGGTATTAGGATAAGAAAAAGAGACAAGACAACCATATATATGTTATATAAATGTATTATTTAAAATGTTATATTAAAATATTATTTTATTTAAAAATATATTTCATAGATACAAATACTGTTAAATCGACCGCCAGAGGTCATGCTTCCCCTATAAAAACTCGTTGTTGTTCTTCCCCGTTGGCCGGCTCAAATCTTTGTACATTATGTAAATAATCTTTTGTTTTCCTTGTTCTATTCGCCTTAAGTCAGGCGGTACTTTTACAAAATTATGTTTTCCATGTGTATTCCTCAGCTCAATAAAGAAATCTCTGATCAAGACTTTATATTTTCAAGATTATTATTCGACCACGACTGCACCACCATAGCTTAATCATCAAGATAAACAAAATCAAGATAATCTCAACAATTCTAAATACAAGCAGAAAATCTCTTTTTTTAATATTATATAAGATATATATAGTATATTTTGAACTGTATGACACTTTTAGTATATGTCACATATCTTCCAATTAGTTAAAGCCGATACCTTAAAATATCCTACCTTCTATTAAAATGTACACTATTTCGATTTACTACCACCCCATAATTTGTATATAAACTATTTGTATTTAAAACCCCCTACTTGTATGTAAAACTAAAATTGGTGACGTCAAAATAAAGATCCAAAGAGTGTTCGGTCAGCTGGTGGCAGGAAAAAACAGAGGGGAGGAAAAAAGCCAACGCCCAGCCCATGTGGGGCCCCCAGGGACTCTTTATAGACGTCCCCTGAAAACAAGACAGGTTTTTGGGTGGGGGTCAGCAGCAGATGGTTCTAGGGGGTGTCTCTCGGCAGACGGCTTCTGTCTAACACACAGTCTGTCTCTCCATGTCTCGGTGATAGGCATCCAAGTTTGTGTCATGGCCTCTACCTCTGTCCCGTGGGCTGTTCCCGATCACTCTCAGTGTTAACATCTAGCCCTGCCTCTGCTTCTTGTTGTTCGCATGTGGGAAGAACATCAACACTCGCCTCACGTACACGACTGCCTGTTTATCCATTCGTCGGCACATTTACAACAATATTACATATATATATATTATATTTTGTCAGCATAATTTTATATTAAATATTTTCGGATTGAGATTATCTTGGTTTTTTTATTTATTTATTAATTAACCAGGCGTAATATTATCGTATTTGCGCCTATTACAGCGAAAATACGAAAAACAACAAAAAAAAAAAACTTAGATTCAAATATTTACAAATTTACATGTATTAACAGAGTTCATAAAATTTATATAGACAAAGTGGCTGATGTAAGAGAGTTAAATCATTTAGATCAGGGAACAATCTCACTTCTGTAAAGTTCGGAAAGTCATAGATAAGGTGAAGAGCAGTTTGTTCAGTTTCTCCGTAGGAACAATTTGGTGTTTCTGATAGATCTCTTTAATGTATTTATGGAATGAGATTAGCTTCTTTCGGTATGCATACGGATTTTATGGTATATAAGGGGGGTCGGTAGAAGGATAGTCTAAACCGATGGTTTTCGATAGCTACGACCAGGAATCGAATCACGCATTGGGCACTTTTTTCTGATTGAAAAAAAAAATGCTCCAATGTACCTTGATTCTTGCAAAAATACAACCCCACTATCGAGTGCAAGTAACCAAACGGGGCTCTTGCACATTTGTAAGTGCAAAGTTGAACTGCTTCTCACATGTGTAGACATGTGGTGCACTTACAACTTCTACCCACCATGAATATCATGGCCTCTACCACGTATACTATGGCTTTTACAAGTTTTTGCTTAGATAAAAAATATTGAGTAGTTTTGCCAATGGTATGCAATTTTGTTTTGAGATAGGAGAATTAATAACCTGATTATTGATACAAGAATATCATGCTAATAGTATGCAGTTGGGTCATCTTGTAAAAAAATACAATAAAATCGATTTCGAATCACAATTTGCTTTGGATAAACTGATGAAAATAATTATTGAATAGTATTCGACTTATGGCGTGAAGAATAAAAAAGACAGAAGATTACGTATTTGCATATTTACAATAAGATTTTAGGCGGCCAAAAGAAAAAAGAGAATACACCTATCCCCCGATTTACACGGTAGATACGTTCCTGAGAAAAACGTGTAAATCGAGGATAGGTGTACACAGAAAATAAAATAAAATGCATTGACAGGTTAAAATATGTAGTTAGCACATAAGCTCGGGTTCCTCGTGAGATGTGTACACAGCGCATGTGTTCAATCACAGTAGCATTTAGTATAGTGCGATAAAAACAAAAAAAAAATATTTGGAAAACCGTGTAAAAGCGAAAACGTGTAAAACAAGTACCGTGTAAATCGGGGGATAGGTGTATTGTTTTACAGGTTCTAACCAAAGTGTATGCAATTTAAGCCCAAAATGAATGTAGCAAACAGACAAGCCGCAATGCACCATAGCAAAGTACCAAGGTGCTGCACGCAGCCAAGGTTGTTCAAAAAAAGGTTAGATTCCCCAGGCCATGGAAGATAAAAGGCAGGTATTAATTCGATATGAAGATTAAAGCGGCAAAAGAAAACAACAATGAGTTTATATAATAAAAACCGCGATATCTGGCGGTCGACTTTACAGAGTAGCTTGTGTTATAAAATATAATTTAAAATGAAATATATTTTCATATAACAAATATAAATATATAAAAATTCGAAACTATTAAAGGACAGTAGAAATTGTTTTAACTTTTAAAAAGAATCATACGCGTCTATAATAGTTTCGAATTTTCATAACAGAATGTTCTAATGCATCATATATAAATATATAAAAACTGTCGAAACCGCTGTGAGGGTTCACCACTGATGAGCCAGGCCCTCTCATTAATTTTTCCATTGCAGTAAGGACAGTAGAAATTGTTTAACTTTTAAAAAGAATCATACGCGTCTATAATAGTTTCGAATTTTCATAACAGAATGTTCTAATGCATCATATGTAAATATTTATAAACTGGCGAAACCGCTGGGAGGGTTCAGCACTGATGAGCCAGGCCCTCATATTACAGGTTCAAGAGAATACACCTATCCCCCGATTTACACGGTAGATACGTTCCTGAGAAAAACGTGTAAATGGGGGATTGGTGTACACAGAAATAAAAATAAAATGCATTGACAGGTTAAAATATGTAGTCCGCACATAAGCTCGGGATTCCTCGTGAGATGTTTACACAGCGCATGTGTTCAATCACAGTAGCATTTAGTATAGTGCGATAAAAACAAAAACAAATGCAAATATGCAAATACGTATTCTTCTGTCTTTTTTATTCTTCACGCCTTAAGTCTCAAATACTATTCTATAATTATTTTCATCAGTTTATTCAAAGCAAATTGTGATTCGAAATCGATTTTATTGTATTTTTTTTACAAGATGACCCAAATGCATACTATTATCATTATATTCTTGTATCAAAAGTCAGGTTATTAATTCCTATTTCAAAACAATAATGAAAACCATTGAGAAAACTACTCAATATTTTCTATCTAGGCAAAAATCATTGCAGTAAGAGCGGTAGAAATTGATTAATTTTTGAATTAATAATATACGCGTCTATAATTGTCCTATATAAAGGTATGAATATAAGGTGTTTGAGACATAGGTACCATTCTATTTTATCGAAGTAGAATGATGATTTATGATGATTTAATCTGGTGACTGATCTCCATAGCTCTTCCCTAATCTTCTGCCTTCGATAAATTATCTTCTGCTCTGTCAATATTAATTAATATATTATGATATATTAGCGCGCCATCTGTTATCAAAATTAGAAACTATTATAGACGCGTATGCTTCTTTTTTAAAATAAACAATTTCTACTGTCCTTACTGTAAATAGATGAGCCAGGCCCTACCATTATTTTTTCTATTGCAGTGAGGATGATACGTTATGTGGATTGATAAATATATTATCATGCATTAATACGCCATCTGTTATGAAAATTCGAAACTAATATAGACGTGTATGATTATTTTTAAAAATAAACAATTTCTACTGCCCTTACTGTAAATAGATGAGTAAGGTTCTCCAATTAATTTTTCCATTGCAGTAAGGGCAGTAGAAATTGTTTATTTTTAAAATATAATCATGCTTGTCTATAATAGTGTCAAATTTTCATTAATATATTCATCAAATATTTATTTAATATGACTTTGTACAATATTTATAATGATTTAGGATATAAATTTTTGTTATATTCAAATCAAATATTTTTGTACAGTTTATAGAATATAAATTATATATTTGTATATTTAGAAAAGAGATAAATGTATATATTGTATTTAGATATACATAAGTATTTTTATTGTTCCAATATTTCGAGGGGGCAACTCGCCTCTCTTTATCGAGGATGTTTGTGTTTTTTACTAAACCATGTGGGGGTCGGTGGAAGGCTGGTTAAACCGTTTGGTTTTCGACCACTACGACCCGGGTTCGATTCCCGCATTGGACACTTTTTTCTGTTAAAAAAAAATGCTCCAATGGCCCCCGATTCTTGCAAAGGTCCAACCCCACCAGCGAGTGCAAGTAACCAAACGGGGCTCTGGCGCATTTGTAAGTGCAAAGTCGAACTGCTTTTCACATGTGTAGGCATGTGGTGCGCTTACAGTAAAAAAGCAGTCGCTAACTACCCACCATGATTACCATGGCCTGTACCACGTGTACTAGGGATAAGTAAAAAAAAAAAAAAACTAAACCATGTGAACAATACTCTCGTTCTACATTAATTTCTCAATTATGTATATTTCTTTAAATACTGTAGATTTATATTTAATTAGACTCAGAAAAATTGTATTTGTTTTCTTTTGAAATCCTTTTTTGGCCTGCTACCTCTATTTGGTGTGTTATGTTTTGTTTAATTTTCTATATACTTATTATAATAGGTTATAATACAATATAATGCGGTTATGATTATAGAACGACGTTTAACATGTTTTACCGCAAATGTTTCTTTTTACAGAACGAATCTTATCTCGTATGTCTTCAATAAAGGTCACTGTAATATCTTTCAGAGTTATTGTCTGAATCCCGATATACATGGTAAAAGGTACAACTTCCTTAAGTTTTGTCCATGAATCTAAAGGACAATTGCCAATTGTGGGAATTTAGACAATTAGTGTGAAAATGTTAAAGTGTAGATCGTAATAGTATTATAACATATATATAACAGATGTAACATATAGGATATAAGAGAATTAATTATGTACATGGACAATATCCAGTAGTATGGATTTAGACCAATAATGTGAACATGTTAAAGTACAGATCACAATAGTATATATTACAGACACGATAGAGATATAACATATAGGGTATTTTATAAAGAGGTGATAATTTACATGTGAAATAGCTAGTAGTGTGGAGTTATACTATAGGTTTGAACATGTCAAAGTACAGATGGCAACAGTATATATTACAGACACGTCAAAGGTGTAACATATAGGATATCAGAGAATTGATAATTTACATTTGAAATATTCAAAAGTATGGAGTTAGTCTATAGGTTTGAACATGTCAAAGTACAGATGGCAACAGTATATATTACAGACACGTCAGAATGTAACATATAGGAGATTAAAGAATTGATAATTTACATGTGAAATATTCAAAAGTGTGGGGTTATACAATAATGTGAACATGTCAAAGTACAGATTGCAATAGTATATATTACAGACACGTCAGAAGTGTAACATATAGGATATTAGAGAGGTGATGTGAAATTATCAAAAGATCACCAAGCGGTGTGAGAAGCCAAACATTTGACTAAGGCCAATTTCCCCTGCCTCGCAACCAATAACACGCTGATAACTCCTGTAATTACACCAGAACAATTTACATGACGGTTGATTGCAATCTGGACTTAATTAAGGTTCCGGGGCATTTGCATGATATTGTAGATCCCGGCCTAGGTTCTTTCTGTCTCTTTGGATCATTGTAGACATCGACCTGGATTCTTTCTGTCTCTTTGGCTCATTGTAGATTCCGGCCTGGGTTCTTTCTGTGTCTTTGGATCATTGTAGACATCGACCTGGATTCTTTCTGTCTCTTTGGCTCATTGTAGATTCCGGCCTGGGTTCTTTCTGTCTCTTTGGATCATTGTAGACATCGACCTGGATTCTTTCTGTCTCTTTGGCTCATTGTAGATTCTGGCCTGGGTTCTTTCTGTCTCTTTGGATCATTGTAGACATCGACCTGGATTCTTTCTGTCTCTTTGGCTCATTGTAGATTCCGGCCTGGGTTCTTTCTGTCTCTTTGGATCATTGTAGACATCGACCTGGGTTCTTTCTGTCTCTTTGTAGACCCGGCCTGGGTTCTTTCTGTCTCTTTGGCTCATTGTAGATTCCGGCCTGGATCCTTTCTGTCTCTTTGGATCATTTTAGACATCGACCTGGATTCTTTCTGTCTCTTTGGCTCATTGTAGATCCCGGCCTAGGTTCTTTCTGTCTCTTTGGATCATTGTAGACATCGACCTGGGTTCTTTCTGTCTCTTTGAATCATTGTAGACATCGATCTGGATTCTTTCTATCTCTTTGGCTCATTGTAGATTCCGGCCTGGGTTCTTTCTGTTTCTTTGGATCATTGTAGACATCGACCTGGATTCTTTCTGTCTCTTTGGATCATTGTAGCAAACGACCTGGATCCTTTCTGTCTCTTTGAATCATTGTAGACATCGACCTGGATTCTCTCTGTCTCTTTGAAATATTGTAGACATCGACCTGGATCCTTTCAGTCTCTTTGAATCATTGTAGACATCGAACTTGATTTTTTCTATCTCTTTGGATCATTGTAGATCCCGGCTTAGGTTCTTTCTGTCTCTTTGAATCATTGTAGACATCGACCTGGATTCTTTCTATCTCTTTGGATCATTGTAGATCCCGGCTTAGGTTCTTTCTGTCTCTTTGGATCATCGTAGACACGGCCTAGGTTCTTTCTGTCTCTTTGGATCATTTTAGACATCGACCTGGGTTCTTTCTGTCTCTTTATAGACCCGGCCTGGGTTCTTTCTGTCTCTTTTGATCATTGTAGACATCGACCTGGATCCTTTCTGTCTCTTTGGATCATTGTAGATCCCGGCCTGGGTTCTCTCTGTCTCTTTGGATCATTGTAGACATCGACCTGGATCCTTTCTGTCTCTTTGGATCATTGTAGACATCGACTTGGATTCTTTCTGTCTCTTTGTAGACCCGGCCTGGGTTCTTTCTGTCTCTTTGTATCATTGTAGACATCGACCAGGAACCTTTCTGTCTCTTTGAATCATTGTAGACATCGACCTGAGTTATTTCTGTCTCTTTGGATTATTGTAGACATCGACCATGGATCCTTTCTGTCTCTTTGGATCATTGTAGACCTAGACCTGGATTATTTCTATCTCTTTGGATCATTGTAGACATCGACCTGAATCCTTTCTGTCTCTTTGAATCATTGTAGACATCGACCTGAGTTATTTCTGTCTCTTTGGATCATTGTAGCCAGGCCTGGATTCTTTCTGGCTCTTTGAATCATTGTAGAACTCGATCTGGATCCTTTCTGTCTCTTTGAATCATTGTAGACTTGGCCTGGGTTCTTTCTGTCTCTTTGTATCATTGTAGACATCGATCTGGATCCTTTCTGTCTCTTTGAATCATTGTAGACATCGACCTGGATCCTTTCTATCTCTTTGGATCATTGTAGACATCGACCTGAATCTTTTCTGTCTCTTTGAATCATTGTAGACATCGATCTGAGTTATTTCTGTCTCTTTGGATTATTGTAGACATCGACATGGATCCTTTCTATCTCTTTGGATCATTGTAGACATGGACCTGGATCCTTTCTATCTCTTTGGATCATTGTAGACATCGACCTGGATCTTTTCTGTCTCTTTGAATCATTGTAGACATCGACCTGAGTTATTTCTGTCTCTTTGGATCATTGTAGAGCCGGCCTGGGTTCTTTCTGTCTCTTTGAATCATTGTAGACATCGACCTGGATTCTTTCTATCTCTTTGAATCATTGTATACATCGACCTGGATTCATTTTATCTCTTTGGATCATTGTAGAGCCGGTCTGGGTTCTTTCTGGCTCTTTGAATCATTGTAGACATCGACCTGGATTCTTTCTATCTCTTTGGATCATTGTAGACATCGACCTGGATTCTTTCTGTCTCTTTGGATCATTGTAAACATCGACCTGGATTCTTTCTGTCTCTTTGAATCATTGTAGACATCGACCTGGATTCTTTCTATCTCTTTGGATCATTGTAGCCAGACCTGGGTTCTTTCTGGCTCTTTGAATTATTGTAGACATCGATCTGACTCCTTACTGTCTCTTTGAATCATTGTAGACATCGACCTGAGTTATTTCTGTCTCTTTGGATCATTGTAGACATCGACGTAGATCCTTTCTGTCTCTTTGAATCATTGTAGACATAGACCTGGATTCTTTCTATCCCTTTGGATCATTGTAGAACGACCTGGGTTCTTTCTATCTCTTTGGATCATTGTAGACATAGACCTGGATCGTTTCTGTCTCTTTGAATCATTGTAGACCTCGACCTGAGTTATTTCTGTCTCTTTGGATCATTGTAGCCAGGCCTGGATTCTTTCTGGCTCTTTGAATCATTGTAGACCTCGATCTGGATCCTTTCTGTCTCTTTGAATCATTGTAGACTTGGCCTGGGTTCTTTCTGTCTCTTTGTATCATTGTAGACATCGATCTGGATCCTTTCTGTCTCTTTGAATCATTGTAGACATCGACCTGGATCCTTTCTGGCTCTTTGAATTATTGTAGACATCGATCTGGATCCTTACTGTCTCTTTGAATCATTGTAGACATCGACCTGAGTTATTTCTGTCTCTTTGGATCATTGTAGACATCGACCTAGATCCTTTCTGTCTCTTTGAATCATTGTAGACATAGACCTGGATTCTTTCTATCCCTTTGGATCATTGTAGAACGACCTGGGTTCTTTCTATCTCTTTGGATCATTGTAGACATAGACCTGGATCGTTTCTGTCTCTTTGAATCATTGTAGACCTCGACCTGAGTTATTTCTGTCTCTTTGGATCATTGTAGACATCGACCTGGATCCTTTCTGTCTCTTTGAATCATTGTAGACATCGACCTGGATCCTTACTGTCTCTTTGAATCATTGTAGACATCGACCTGGATCCTTACTGTCTCTTCGAATCATTGTAGACATCGACCTGGATCCTTACTGTCTCTTTGAATCATTGTTGACATCGACCTGGATCCTTTCTGTCTCTTTGAATCATTGTAGACATCGACCTGGATCCTTACTGTCTCTTTGAATCATTGTAGCCAGGCCTGGGTTCTTTCTGTTTCTTTGAATCATTGTATACATCGACCTGGATCCTTACTGTCTCTTCGAATCATTGTAGACATCGACCTGGATCCTTACTGTCTCTTTGAATCATTGTAGACATCGACCTGGATCCTTACTGTCTCTTTGAATCATTTTAGACATCGACCTGGGTTCTTTCTGTCTCTTTATAGACCCGGCCTGGGTTCTTTCTGTCTCTTTTGATCATTGTAGACATCGACCTGGATCCTTTCTGTCTCTTTGGATCATTGTAGATCCCGGCCTGGGTTCTCTCTGTCTCTTTGGATCATTGTAGACATCGACCTGGATCCTTTCTGTCTCTTTGGATCATTGTAGACATCGACTTGGATTCTTTCTGTCTCTTTGTAGACCCGGCCTGGGTTCTTTCTGTCTCTTTGTATCATTGTAGACATCGACCAGGAACCTTTCTGTCTCTTTGAATCATTGTAGACATCGACCTGAGTTATTTCTGTCTCTTTGGATTATTGTAGACATCGACCATGGATCCTTTCTGTCTCTTTGGATCATTGTAGACCTAGACCTGGATTATTTCTATCTCTTTGGATCATTGTAGACATCGACCTGAATCCTTTCTGTCTCTTTGAATCATTGTAGACATCGACCTGAGTTATTTCTGTCTCTTTGGATCATTGTAGCCAGGCCTGGATTCTTTCTGGCTCTTTGAATCATTGTAGACCTCGATCTGGATCCTTTCTGTCTCTTTGAATCATTGTAGACTTGGCCTGGGTTCTTTCTGTCTCTTTGTATCATTGTAGACATCGATCTGGATCCTTTCTGTCTCTTTGAATCATTGTAGACATCGACCTGGATCCTTTCTATCTCTTTGGATCATTGTAGACATCGACCTGAATCTTTTCTGTCTCTTTGAATCATTGTAGACATCGATCTGAGTTATTTCTGTCTCTTTGGATTATTGTAGACATCGACATGGATCCTTTCTATCTCTTTGGATCATTGTAGACATGGACCTGGATCCTTTCTATCTCTTTGGATCATTGTAGACATCGACCTGGATCTTTTCTGTCTCTTTGAATCATTGTAGACATCGACCTGAGTTATTTCTGTCTCTTTGGATCATTGTAGAGCCGGCCTGGGTTCTTTCTGTCTCTTTGAATCATTGTAGACATCGACCTGGATTCTTTCTATCTCTTTGAATCATTGTATACATCGACCTGGATTCATTTTATCTCTTTGGATCATTGTAGAGCCGGTCTGGGTTCTTTCTGGCTCTTTGAATCATTGTAGACATCGACCTGGATTCTTTCTATCTCTTTGGATCATTGTAGACATCGACCTGGATTCTTTCTGTCTCTTTGGATCATTGTAAACATCGACCTGGATTCTTTCTGTCTCTTTGAATCATTGTAGACATCGACCTGGATTCTTTCTATCTCTTTGGATCATTGTAGCCAGACCTGGGTTCTTTCTGGCTCTTTGAATTATTGTAGACATCGATCTGACTCCTTACTGTCTCTTTGAATCATTGTAGACATCGACCTGAGTTATTTCTGTCTCTTTGGATCATTGTAGACATCGACGTAGATCCTTTCTGTCTCTTTGAATCATTGTAGACATAGACCTGGATTCTTTCTATCCCTTTGGATCATTGTAGAACGACCTGGGTTCTTTCTATCTCTTTGGATCATTGTAGACATAGACCTGGATCGTTTCTGTCTCTTTGAATCATTGTAGACCTCGACCTGAGTTATTTCTGTCTCTTTGGATCATTGTAGCCAGGCCTGGATTCTTTCTGGCTCTTTGAATCATTGTAGACCTCGATCTGGATCCTTTCTGTCTCTTTGAATCATTGTAGACTTGGCCTGGGTTCTTTCTGTCTCTTTGTATCATTGTAGACATCGATCTGGATCCTTTCTGTCTCTTTGAATCATTGTAGACATCGACCTGGATCCTTTCTGGCTCTTTGAATTATTGTAGACATCGATCTGGATCCTTACTGTCTCTTTGAATCATTGTAGACATCGACCTGAGTT
The DNA here is from genome assembly GCA_030710605.1 of Cordylochernes scorpioides. NCBI lineage: Eukaryota > Metazoa > Arthropoda > Arachnida > Pseudoscorpiones > Chernetidae > Cordylochernes > Cordylochernes scorpioides. The sequence goes on from CP092869.1 coordinate 86,894,697, forward strand.
ATTTCTGTCTCTTTGGATCATTGTAGACATCGACCTAGATCCTTTCTGTCTCTTTGAATCATTGTAGACATAGACCTGGATTCTTTCTATCCCTTTGGATCATTGTAGAACGACCTGGGTTCTTTCTATCTCTTTGGATCATTGTAGACATAGACCTGGATCGTTTCTGTCTCTTTGAATCATTGTAGACCTCGACCTGAGTTATTTCTGTCTCTTTGGATCATTGTAGACATCGACCTGGATCCTTTCTGTCTCTTTGAATCATTGTAGACATCGACCTGGATCCTTACTGTCTCTTTGAATCATTGTAGACATCGACCTGGATCCTTACTGTCTCTTCGAATCATTGTAGACATCGACCTGGATCCTTACTGTCTCTTTGAATCATTGTTGACATCGACCTGGATCCTTTCTGTCTCTTTGAATCATTGTAGACATCGACCTGGATCCTTACTGTCTCTTTGAATCATTGTAGCCAGGCCTGGGTTCTTTCTGTTTCTTTGAATCATTGTATACATCGACCTGGATCCTTACTGTCTCTTCGAATCATTGTAGACATCGACCTGGATCCTTACTGTCTCTTTGAATCATTGTAGACATCGACCTGGATCCTTACTGTCTCTTTGAATCATTTTAGACATCGACCTGGATCCTTTCTGTCTCTTTGAATCATTGTAGCCAGGCCTGGGTTCTTTCTGTTTCTTTGAATCATTGTAGACATCGACCTGGATCCTTACTGACTCTTTGAATCATTGTAGACATCGACCTGAGTTATTTCTGTCTCTTTGGATCATTGTAGACATCGACCTGGATTATTTCTGTCTCTTTGAATCATTATAGCCAGGCCTGGGTTTTTTCTGTTTCTTTGAATCATTGTAGACATCGAGCTGTATCCTTACTGTCTCTTTGAATCATTGTAGACATCGACCTGGATCCTTACTGTCTCTTTGAATCATTGTAGACATCGACCTGGATCCTTTCTGTCTCTTTGAATCATTGTAGACATCGACCTGGATCCTTACTGTCTCTTTGAATCATTGTAGCCAGGCCTGGGTTCTTTCTGTTTCTTTGAATCATTGTAGACATCGACCTGGATCCTTACTGTCTCTTTGAATCATTGTAGACATCGACCTGGATCCTTACTGTCTCTTTGAATCATTGTAGACATCGACCTGGATCCTTTCAGTCTCTTTGAATCATTGTAGACATCGACCTGGATCCTTTCTGTCTCTTTGAATCATTGTAGACATCGACCTGAGTTATTTCTGTCTCTTTGAATCATTGTAGACATCGACCTGAGTTATTTCTGTCTCTTTGAATCATTGTAGACATCGACCTGAGTTATTTCTGTCTCTTTGAATCATTGTAGACATCGACCTGGATCCTTACGGTCTCTTTGAATCATTGTAGACATTGACCCGGATCCTTACGGTCTCTTTGAATCATTGTAGACATCGACCTGGATCCTTACTGTCTCTTTGAATCATTGTAGACATCGACCTGGATCCTTTCTCTCTCTTTGAATCATTGTAGACATCGACCTGGATCTTTTCTGTCTCTTTGAATCATTGTAGCCAGGCCTGGGTTCCTTCTGTTTCTTTGAATCATTGTAGACATCGACCTGGATCCTTACTGTCTCTTTGAATCATTGTAGACATCGACCTGGATCCTTTCTCTCTCTTTGAATCATTGTAGACATCGACCTGGATCTTTTCTGTCTCTTTGAATCATTGTAGACATCGACCTGAGTTATTTCTGTCTCTTTGAATCATTGTAGACATCGACCTGAGTTATTTCTGTCTCTTTGAATCATTGTAGACATCGACCTGAGTTATTTCTGTCTCTTTGAATCATTGTAGACATCGACAATTTTTATTTTTAATATCAACACCTGACCTTATAATTATTTATTTTTTCCATTTTTTTTTCTTATACATATATAAGAAAAAAAGTAAAGATCACATAATCCTCTATACCACATTACTTCAATGGATTATAATTGAAGGAATGGAATAATCCGCATTGTGCAGAAGTAAATCCAAATTACTGCATATGTGTCCCGTAATACAGCTAATAACTCTACTGAATAATTCCACTATATTTCAACCTACCTGACAACAATATAGAATACTCAGAGTAATCATTGTTGAGTCAGACATAATGAAATATTCAACAAATCGTTATATATGTAATAGCGCGCCATCTGTTGTAAAAATTTTAAACTATTTTTGACTCGCGCGTATATATAATTCTTACAATAGGTGGAAGGTTGGTTAACCGTTTTAATTCGACCACTTCTACCCGGGTTCGATTCCCGCATTGAACACTTTTTTTCTGATTTAAAAAAAAAAGCTCCAATGGCCCCGATTTTTTCAAAAGTCCAACCCCACCATCGAGTGCAAGTAACCAAACGGGGCTCTGGCACATTTGTAAGTTAAAAATTTACACAAATAAATTTACTGGCGATGCGTTTCTTTTAAATATCATCAAATATTATCTCTACAGACCTTACTGCAATGATATGAGTTATTGAATGAGAGGGCTTGGCTCATCAGTAGTGAACCCTCTCAGCGGTTTCGCCAAATTAACCTCTAGACCGCTCTACTATTGTATTGGATTGGTTTGGAGTATACCCTGTAAGTGCAAAGTCGAACTGCTTTTCACATGTCTAGACATGTGATGCGCTTACAGTAAAAGCAGTCGTCTTCTTCTACCCACCATGATTATCATGGCCTGTACCACGTGTACTAAGGATAATTAAAAAATAAAAATCTTACAATAAAAGAGCATATTTCTACTGACTTCACTGCAATGAATAATAGGTATTAGTAAGAGTATATTAGAAAAACAGCCAAAATATATATTATCTCATGTACAAAACTTGTAGTGGGAAGTATTTGAAGTCGTCCGTCGTCTGATAGTGTGACAATTTTGACAATTAAACAACTTCATTGACATCTCGTCAACGTTTACACTCACAAAGAGTTATAAGAGCAAGTTAAATATGATAAAATATAATGATAAATAAATATTTACATCAGGCGGAGCTCTCACCGAGGGGACGCTTGGATATCATCAGGAACTTAAGGCCATCCTGAGTTCGGACAATCCCTCGCGAATAATGGAATTGCAGTCCCGAGCATGCTCGATGGCAGTGTCGAGGAACTTAGCAAGATCTATTACAAGTCTGATAGTATGAAGGAGACAAAAGCAATTTTGTTCACACTTTGTTATCTGGTATGTTCTCAGTAAAGGTCACTGTAATATCTTTCAGAATATCTAAAGAAAGTAGAGAATAACATTAATATTTTCCCTAAGTTTGGTTGCTCTTCTGTGTTACGCTTTTTGACTGTGCTGTTCTCCAGAATTTGTGAAAATCCAATGCGTTGGTCTTGATTTTCAATACCTTTGTCAATAAAACATATGACTAATTCAAGGTTATAAGACCAAATACAAATAAATAAATAGTGTGTGACATTTCGGTAACAGCGTTATTACCATCTTCAGACAAAAGTACTGAATGAGAAATTTTACAACAGCATGTTTTAAATAGTTACTGTTATCAAGTGTGTAAACAAGATAGCAGATAAGAAGAAGATAGTTTTTTGAGAAACACAGAATATAATTCTTAGAATTAAAAGTGGAAAGTTTTTTTTTTTGAGAAGTTTTTTTTTCCACTTTTATTTCTAAGAATTATATTCTGTTTCTCAGAAAACTATCTTCTTCTTATCTGCTATCTTGTTTACACACTTGATAACAGTAAATATTTAAAACATGCTGTGGTAAAATTTCTCATTCAATACTTTTGTCTGAAGATGGCAACAACTCTGTTAAAGAAACGTCACACATTATTTATTTATTTGTATTTGGTCTTATTACTTTCTGTTTATAATCTATACTCAATATTGTGCTTTATCATATGGCTAATTGTTTTAAAGGGGGAAATCTTCTAGCAGAGAATCACTCTTTCATCCTCCATTAAAGACATTACGCATGGTATTAGATATCTTAGCTCTCTCCAGTTTACAGCCGACGGTGGTACATTATAGAATATTTTTGTATTGGAGAGAGAGAGAGTGATGATGAGAGATATCCAATCGGTTAAAAATCACTTTATTAGGTACCGCTCAACAAAAGCAACCTAGTTCATGATAATTGAAACAGTGAATAATACATGAAGGCTTTTCACATATTAAACAAAATATTAACGCGGGATTCAATCCCGGTTCATGACTGTCGGGAATCGAGGGTGTTACCTACTCGTCCACCGATTTTTATATTTTAATTAAGAGATATCCTTGTGTATGTGTTCTGCAATAAATTCAAATATATAGAAAGTTCTCTGCCTCTTTATTATATATGAAGTAGAATGCGTCTGCTTTATTTATTAAGATTGTGAGTCCTCCTCAATAGCAGGCCAACTTAGCTCTAATATAAAGGATCCAATTTTAACATACTTGTGAAATATCCGCCTCTGATATTAGGAACAAATACCATGTACAACCGCTTTTAACTTGGAGTAGAGACGCTACATATCCTATGTTTCTGTATCAGGAGCCCTTACATGGTATTATCATCCGGCCCATTTGAACCTACCTTGGAGTACAGATACTGCTCATTTTGTATTCCTGAATCAGAAGTTCTTACAGGTTACTATAAGCCGGGCCAGCTGAGTCCAGGTTTTAGCAAACTTTTAACTGCTTCCTATCCTTCTTTTTATCAGAGCTTGAGACCGGCAAAGTTGGAAATTCTTTTGTAGCAAAATGTTCTGTTGCAGGGACATGTCTAGAATTCGTAGACGAAGACATCTATCTCAAGGGGCCGTGAGTTGGGAAAGTCTGCTGCGGGAGACAGTTGCTCATATCTCCTGGCCACTCAAGGCTGGAGAATACACGTAAGTTATTTCATCTACGTCTACAAACATAGGTAACAATGTATTAGCAGTAATCTACTCTATATAAAAAAATAAAAATACAACCTTTCGCAATAAGTTTCTTTTATTATGATATACGCGAGCTTTCGGGCTGGAGCCGCCCTTCTCTCAGGATTAAAGACCCAGTTAAGAATGTTTTTTTTCGGGGAAAATAGTCACTAAACTTCAATGGCATGAAAAACAACAACTCATTTTGCCTGTAGAAGGGCGGCTCCAGCCCGAAAGCTCGCGTATATCATAATGAAAGAAACTCATTGCGAAAGGTTGTATTTTTATTTTTAAATATTTGTAGCGCAATTTTTCGTTTACCTCAACTACTCTACATTGTCTAAAATTGTATATAACTTATCACTAAAGGCAGTGGAAGTCAAGTAAGTTAGTTTCATCTATTTCTACGATCAAATAACACTTGTCATTAGCTATATTACAAGAAACGGAATCACCTGACATCATATTGAAGAAGGAATAAAAGTTAACGGCGACATTTTTCTTTTATTAATACTGTAAATTCGGCAAGCTTTCGGACTTTGACGTCCTTCAACAGGCAACTTTCCAAGAAACTGAAAGATAATATTTATATACAAGTAAATATTTACATAATTAGAACTTTTCATAGCGAAATAAATGATTATTATAAAATGAAAGGATTTGAAGCACGAATGTTTCTTTTATACATAATACAAACTTCTACTGTCCTTACTGCGATGAAAAAATATATACCAGTATATATGCGTATATAAGCAGAATCGTCCAATACAGTATTAGAGCTTTGAGAAGCGGTCTGGTGGATTAAATTGGCGAAACCGCTGGGAGGGTTCACCACTGATTAACCAAGCCCTCCCAATATATTTTTCATCGCGGTAAGGGCAGTAGAAGTTTGTATTATGTATAAAAGAAACATTCGTGCTTTTAAATCCTTTCATTTTATATGTATAGATGGCGCGTTATTGCTTTATGTTAAATGATTATATTATACAAAATTATTTCCTCTTTATCTATGTAAATAAATTTGTTCTAGGAAAAGGATGACTACCTTAGGATACAGGGAAAAGTAAAAAAACCATCTGAAACCTCTCAGACAAAAAGGTGTTAGAAACTTGGGAGGTTTAATTTTTTTTAAGGTGAGGGAACGGATATATTTATCCTAAAATGTCTAAAATTGATATATCCTGTAAAACGACCTTACAAGAATGGATAAATCTAAGCTATACTCTCACTACAAAGACATTCACATATCTTTCATGACGGAGGGATACCTTTTAGGGGATTTTCCTTTCCCGGTTGTAAGACTACTCGCACAAGTTAGAATACTTCCAAGTTTTTTTTAGAGAAAACCACACCAAGATGCTCTGCGGTGAGGACCCGATTTGTACCTTCTGTAATTCAAAACTAAAAAATGAAATCACTCACTATATTTTTGATTGCTATTCTCTGAAAGAAGAAAGAAGAACCCTTATGCTCAAAACTGGGCAACTCTGTGCTTCACTTTCATCAATAATTGACAATATGACCCAGAATAAGTATATTGCTACGGCGTTTTATGGTTTCCACAAGTCCGTATCTCAGAAGAAGGCCAAGTGACACTCACTCCTCACTTTCTTACTGCTACTATTTTTGTGTTGTTTTTCTTGCTTCCCTCTTTCTCTTTCTTGTTTATTTATTTTTCTTCTGTATATATCGTTATTTCCTTTGTCTCACTGCTTTGTTCTTATGCATACCTCTGGTGAATCCTGTATAGGGTCAGTGACCCTGAATAAAGGCTTTTTGTTGTTGTTGTTGTATATCCTGTACCGCTTAATGAGGTGGAAGTCGAGTAAATAGGTTCACCTAACTCTACGCTCCTATGTATCTTAGCTCTGGCAAAAAAAACTATCATACAGCGTCTAAAATTGGAAATATCTCTTCCAAACAAGGCTGCAAGAGAAGAGACCCATATTTCATCTACTTTTAAAATCCTAAATATCATGTAATATAAATTGGGTATCTTTGACCCTTCAAGACGAGAGATGACAAGTAGAATCTTTCATTTACGTCCTATTTAGTTCAAATATTTCGTATTAGCTATAATCTTGAATATAGATTTTAAATTACATTTCAAGTGGTAGCTTAAAGTGGAAGGAAATTCGTGAGAGGTCTTTATCTTGTTCTTCAGTTCAAATAAACTTTCTTATACGGTTTTCTTAATTACATATCTACTGGTAGCTTTCATCTACTTCTTAGGTTAAAATAATTCATTAATAGTCAGAATATTTCTTATAGCATTTTAGAATTACATATCTACTGATAGATCAAAGTGGAAGAAGATTCTTGATATCTTTCATTTACTTCCTTAGTCCAAATGATTTGTTACTAGAGACGGGATCTTTCTCACACAGCTTCTCAAATTATATATCTACGTGTAGATTAAAGTGGAATAATATACGTGAGGGTTTTCTTCTACTTCTTCAGTTCAAATGATTCGATACTAGAGACGGGATCTTTCTCACACAACTTCTTAAATTACATATCTACTGGTAGATCAAAGTGGAAGAAGATTCGTGAGCATCTTTCATCTACTTCTTTAGTTCAAATGATTCGTTATCAGAGACGGGATCTTTCTCACACAGCTTCTTAAATTACATATCTACTGGTAGATCAAAGTGGAAGAAGATTCTTGAGGTCTTTCATCTACGTCTTTAGTTCAAATTATTCGTTATCAGAGACGGGATATTTCTCACACAGCT
>CP092869.1:86909692-86934991 GCA_030710605.1 Cordylochernes scorpioides
TTCCAAGGTGACTAACGTGGCAACGGCACCCATTTTCCAATGAAGAGCAGATAGTGGATATTGCTGCTGATGTGATGGAGATGCATGGAGTCATCTAAGACTCTTCTTTGGACACGACAACAACAACAACAACATCTACCTTTATTATTATTATTATTTTTTAATTATTATTTTTCACATACACATAAATATATATAGCTGTTATTTTTACTAACACAATGTGTGTTATAGAAATATTTATTTTACATATCTTATATTTAAATCTTTTGTTTTTGCTTCTATTGCAGAAACAATTTCCACTTATCGAGTACTACCAGAGAAGCGCCAGATCACCAGGCTAGTATAAAATATAATTAATTAAACCAATTAATTAATAAAGAAGATGAAAAACATGTCGTACGATAGAAATAACCAAAAGATTTGGAGTGCCAAGTTATCAACCATTCCCTGTTAACATCCATAAAGGAGATAACCCCATCAACCAATGAGAGCTTATTTGATTTTATTCTGTAAATAAGGCAGCAGAAAGCAATGCCATCTACCGGTATCTTTGGTAAATAATTTATAAATGGAAGATATTTCTCTCGATATGAAAACCCCAACTACATTTATCCGCAATATTTATATATATGGGTATTTGCTATTTATTTAATTATTAATGTTTTTCCCCTTTTTTGGAAAGCATCGTTGTACATCTATTTATAGAAAAATAAATAATATTATACTCTGTGCGCATTACTAATACATTCATAGACAACGACGGTTGTCTGATTTTATTTCTAAGGAGACAGAGGCAATTTGGTTCACACTTAGTTATCTCGTGGGTCTTCAATAAAGGTCATTGTAATATCTTTCAGAGTTATTGTTCCGATATACATGCTAAAAGGTACAACTTCCCTAAGTGTTGTCCATGAGTGTATATATGTGTGTCTTCAATAAAGGTCACTGTAATATCTTTCAGAGTTATTATCTGAATTCCGATATACATGCTAAAAGGTACAACTTCCTTAAGGTTTGTCCATGAGTGTATATATGTGCCTTTAATAAAGGCCACTGTAATATCTTTCAGACTTATTGTCTGAATCCCGATATACATGCTGAAAGGTACAACTTCCTTAAGTTTTGTCCATGAGTGTATTTCTGTAAAGGACCATTGGTATTACTTTAATTTTTAATATATAATTTTCTAAATACATTCCCTATAATATAATTGTGTACTTGAGTACCATGAAATCAACTTGGCGTTTAAGCAGCTGATATTTGACAAATCGATGTACACTCATAGACAAAACTTAAGGAAGTTGTACCTTTTAACATGTATATCGGGATTCAGACAATAACTCTGAAAGATATTACACTGACCTTTATTGTGGATCCACGAGATAACAAAGTATGAACAAAATTTCATCATATTCCTTAAAAGAAAATGACAGACAACAGGCGACATCAAAATAATAAACTTCCATAAGTCCATGAGTTGATGTGAGAAATATTGCGAAAGAAGATTATATTTCAGAAAGGGGCTAAATAAGCATTACAAAAACCAATATACCATAGTTGCATATAGTTAAAATAAACTGTCGAAATTGATAAGAAGTTCAAACATTGATGAACAAATGCATTTAATAAAATAAAAACATAAATATTTCCTATAAATTTAGAAATTATAAAAAATACTTATTTTTCAAACATTCATATACCTATAATTCAAATATGCAAATATAATAGATCTCTCCGCATATAAGAATATTAAATAATATGATGATATACAAGTAGCGAATAGTTAAAAGGGATATATATCTAGAAGAATCCTAGAGGAGCTGTCTTAGACAAGTGAAAGGAAGACTAATTGAGCAATTGTCTTGTCCAGACAAGTCTCAATTGAATAGTGTTGGTACAGGGTAATCACGGGAGAAAATCATTCCATTATCTTAAGGCATTTAGGTGATATATGCATCCCTATGTCTTTACTATCTTCGATAGTAGTGAAACCTGGAAATTGTTTACTTATAAGTATATTTGTAATTAAATACATAACCTTAAGCGATATTTATAAATATTTTAAAGTTTTTATTCCCCAGTCTTACGCAGGTAATAATGTATTTGGCTTCTATTTGGCCTCATTTAATATGATTGTGTATTTGTTCCTATATGGCTTCATTCCAGGTGATGGTCTATTTGTTTCTATATGGCTTCACTCCAGGTGATGGTCTATTTGTTTCTATATGGCTTCACTCCAGCTGATGGTCTATTTATATCAGTATGGCTTTACTTCAGGTGATGGTCTATTTGTTTCTATATGGATTCACTCCAGCTGATGGTCTATTAATATCAGTATGGCTTCACTCCAGGTGATTGTGTATTTGTTTCTATATGGCTTCACTCCAGCTGATGGTCTATTTATATTTCTATGGCTTCACTTCAGGTGATGGTCTATTTGTTTCTATATAGCTTCACTCCAGCTGATGGTCTATTTATATCAGTATGGCTTCACTTCAGGTGATGGTCTATTTATATCAGTATGGCTTCACTTCAGGTGATGGTCTATTTGTTTCTATATGGCTTCACTACAGGTGATGGTCAATTTGTTTCTATATGGCTTCACTCCAGCTGATGGTCTATTTGTTTCTATATGGCTTCACTCCAGCTGATGGTCTATTTGTTTCTATATGGATTCACTCCAGCTGATGGTCTATTTGTTTCCATATGGATTCACTCCAGCTGATGGTCTATTTATATCTCTATGGCTTCACTTCAGGTGATGGCCTTTATTAAATTACTTTGTTGCATATACGATTTGCATATATATAAGAGAAAAATCATTATTTTTCCTTTTAGATTACACTGTATCATATCAAATTGATTGTATTTTTCTATATTTTTAGCATATATTCCTATTAAATATTATTTTGGTGGAAGCTATGAATTTCTTATATAAACATATTTAAAATATATAATATATTCTGAAAAATATATGGTCGTATATAGAGTGTATAAAACAATATATTGATGGGAAATTTTGCCGAGAGGAAATTGATTTATAAAAGTACAAAGTTCGCTTTCTCCCGTCAAAATAAACGTCAAATATTTATCGTCTATTTTTGACGGGAGAAGAGACCTTTACTTTCATAAAACAATATATAAATATATAATATAGTATTTTCAATATATTTTATATTCATATTTGAAAAATATATGTTGCACTAGTGCGCCATCTGTTATCAAAATTTGAATCTATTTTAAAGGCTTAAGATTCTTTTTGAAATTAAACAATTCTACTGCCCTTACTGCAATGGAAAAATTAATGGGAGGGCCTGGCTTATCAGTGGTGAACCATCACCGCGGTTTCGCCAGTTTAACCCTGGGAGGGTTCACCACTGATAAGCCAGGACCTCCCATCAATTTTTCCATTGCAGTAAGGGCAGTACAAATTGTTTAATTTCAAAAAAATTCTTACGCCTTTAAAATAGTTTCTAAAAATATATGTATTAATATTTCAAAAAGTAGGTAAAATATATAAGAATGAATAAGTTTTACTGCTAAAAAAATATCGAATTTTATAATAAAAAAAGGGAATTTTTCAAAAATTCGAATAATTTGTAGAGGATAAATCTTCAAACGCTGCAGATAATTTGTCTGAAACCATATCATAGCTAATTTTTAGCCGCACCGAAATTATTAGGGGGTTTAATTAATGCACGAATTTCGTGGGTGTGTTTTTCAGTGTTGCCAAATAATTAATTTGAGGAATGATCTTCTGCGATAATTAAAGAAGACTTCTCATCAAAAGGAATTACTCTCTATGCTCACAGAGAACGTAATAAGAATTTCGAGGAGAAACTTCTACCCTAGTTTAATAACTTGAGTATTAAATTATTGTGAAGATTTTGATTTTCTCTTCACAGAGAAGAGATCCGTGTTGCCGACTCCTTTATTGATTCTCTTTGAAGTTGAGCTCTGGTAGCGACAATTTTAATGTAAATTAAATGTAACATGGCGACCACCCCTCACCCCCTTTGAACATACCTTATAGTATGTTAATTAGTTTTAAAGATTTTGTGTTGTATATAACATTGTGGTATTTCATATCTAGTATGCATATAAGCTGAAAAGGCTCTTACAAAATATATCAGTATTATGTATTAAGAATGTTAATAATTCTTGATCTTTTCGCTATTTAACATAGCATAATCTCTTTTAACAACGGAATAACTATAGTCATTTATAATAGGCTTAAAATTAATCTATTATAATACTTTATACACACTAATACCATAAATACAAATTCTATACAAATATAATATCTGTTAGAATTACTAAAATTTGATATTTAATTATAGCATGCTTTGTTAACACAAAGCAATAACGCGCCATCTATACATATAAAATGAAAGGATTTAAAAGCACGAATGTTTCTTTTATACATAATACAAACTTCTACTGTCCTTATTGCGATGAGAAGGTTGACCACTGATGAGCCAAGCATTCCTAATATACCAGGTCTATTAGTATGAAACGCGAAAATGGCTGCCAGAGGGTGCTGTGCAACTTTATTTGAGCCGACGGTGGCGCTGTTGAAGGCATTTTGTTTTTTGACTCACGTGGCATCAGCATGTGTGGAGTTTTAGAAAAATTCAAATCGTGGGAAATTTCTGGAGCCCGTGGAAAATGGCGATTTCCGATCCAAAAGTGCCCATTTGCGGGAAGTTTTGTTGTTCGCCTTCAACTGGAAGAAAAGTGCCACTGAAGCCCACCGAATGCTCGAGGAAGTTTACGGCGACTACGCTCTGAGCAAAACGCAGTGTTTCAGGTGGTTTAAAAAATTCCAAAGTGGAGATTTCGAACTTGATAATGAACCACGTGGAAAACCGCCCCAAAAGTTCGAGGACGCTGAACTGCAAGCTTTGTTGGATGAGGACAGTACCCAAACGCAGGAGAAACTCTCGAAACAGCTCCAGGTGTCTCAAGGTGCTATTTCCCTATGTTTAAACAGCCTCGGAATGACCCAAAATCTTTCCAGATGGGTTCCCCATGAGTTGAGCGAAAGGCAGCAAGAACGGCGTCTGGTAACCTGCGAAGGGCTGCTCGCCAGGCATGAAAAGAAGTCATTTATGCACCGAATCGTAACTTCTGATGAGATATGGATCCACTTCAGCAATCCTACGCGCCAAAAGTTGTGGGGCCTGCCCGGCCAATTTAAAAAACAAACGCCTAAGCCCAATCGCTTCGGAAAAAAGGCAATGCTTTGCATATGGTGGGACCAGACCGGCGTAGTATATTTCGAGCTCCTGAAACCTGGCGAAACGGTCAATACTAGTCGCTACAAACAACAAATGCACAGTTTGAGAGAGGCGTTGAATGAAAAAAAGACCGGAATGGCGTGAAAAGCACAACAAGCTGATACTGCAGCATGACAGCGCTCCAGCCCACAATGCTACGGTGGTCAAAAACACCATAAAAGACTAGGGCTGGGAACTCTTACCCCACCCGCTGTACTCACCAGACTTAGCGCCGTCGGACTACCACCTTTTCACATCTTTAGGACACGCCCTAAAAAACCAGGAATTTTCGAACTCAGACATACTCCGAAAATGGCTGTTGACTGGTTCGACTCAAAAGGAATAGAATTTCTCAGACAAGGAATTCGAAAATTGCCTGAAAGGTGGTCCGAATGTATAGCTAATCAGGGCAATTACTTTGAATAAAAAATCTTTTGTTGTATGGAATTGGTGAACTTTTGAATTCACTGAAAATTTTCGCGTTTCATACTAATAGACCTGGTATATTCTTTCATCGCAGTAAGGACAGTAGAAGTTTGTATTATGTATAAAAGAAACATTCGTGCTTTTAAATCCTTTCATTTTATATGTATAGATGGCGCGTTATTGCTTTGTGTTCATTTATGCCTAACTGACCTTGTCTTTATTGTTTGCGGAAGAGCATTGCTCGAATTGCTTGTATTTGAATGTAATTCTACTGTCCTATAAGCTTATGTCCATATTTTCTTGAAAACCATTTCTAAGATTCCATCCTTCAGTGCTGCGTATATAATCAGAATCGTCCAATACACTAGTTGAGCTCTGAGAAGCGGTCTGGTGGATTAAATTGGCGAAACCGCTGGGAGGGTTCACCACTGATGAGCCAAGCATTCCCAATATATTTTTTTTTCATCGCAGTAAGGACAGTAGAAGTTTGTATCGTGTATATAAAAAAAAACATTCGTGCTTTTAAACATGCTTTGTATTTATTTATGTAGAATATTCAATTATTCTTTGATTTTCTTCAATGTTAGGCAACACTGTACTTTCTTTTTTTGTTTTCTCTAATTTTGCATAAGTTATTTTTTTATATATATATTATGGTTAAACTTGTTGTAATTAAATTAAATATTAAAACACATTGTGACTATCCCTTTTTTTTTCTAAATAGAAAACGTTACATTAATAGATTACTTAATTCTATAAATATTTGGTTTTGGATGTTATCTTACTTGCTATCTTATAACCTTTCCTTTTAGCCATATGTTTGTTAGGAACTATTTAAAATACTTTTATATGTCATACCGATTATAATATGTGAATAAGTAATGTTTTATAAATATATATATGTCGTAAACCCGGGTAAGCCAACAAGTGAGTTGTAAGCAGTCGGGGTTGAGTGGCAAGGCGTGCAGAGTGTGAAGTCCGCACGGGACAGTAAGGACAAAGTTTGGGATCAAAAGGCGCTCTCCTAATATCACATTGTTTAAATTACGATATATATTTTTGTTTTTAAATATATTTGATATGATAAAGTTAAGTAGGCTTTTGTAGAATTTGTTTTATTTTTAAAACATCCAGTTTTAGTTATAATTTTTAATTATTTATTAACATTTTCCATGTTTTAGAAAAACACATAGGCCTATCTTTCATACACATAACCTTATTCTAATGAAGAATTATCAATTCAATCTATTTTCTTTTATTACCATTTTTAAAATTTAGAAATTATCTCTAATATTATTATGTATGGGTAGTTGGCGATCTACGGATACGCTCCACGAGCTTGGGTTTTATCTTTAAGTTACTACTATAAAAAAATCTTCATTTGCGCCTTTAAAATATTAAAATAAAAGAATTTTAAATTTAATGTGAAATTAGTAAACTAATAAAAGCGAGAATGCTTTTTATCATAAAGAATAAAGAGTATTTAAATTGGTAAAAAATGATATTTTGATCCAATATATGCCTTTTTAATTAAATATTTATTTATGGATTGCTCTATTTTTAAAATGAAGAGTATATAAAATTTCAGATTTTCAAACTATATACAGTTAATCCTGTCTTGGGACTCACCAAAATAGAGTGCTATAGAGAGGGGGTGCTATAGACAGGTCACTTTTAATGTAAATCGCATCGTGCTACGTATTTAAAATCGGGCGCTATAGAGAGGAAGGTGCTATTTAGAGGGAGGCGCTATAGACAGGTTTAACTGTATAGTTTAGTATATATATATAATTATGTCCTGAACCTAAAACAAAACGAAATTAATATTATATCAATTCAAACTTTAACGCATTTACTATAAATATAAAAATAGAAATGAATATTCATAAAAAAATACTTGACCTCAAAATATTAATTTAGAAAAACAAAAATTTCAAATATATAATTTTAAATTTTATTTCCAAAAGCAAATTTTAAAAATCAAACGATAGAAGAAATGAATTCCTAAAAATATCTTTTGCAAGAATCTAAATCCCAAATTCCCAAAAGGAATTTTATCTGTAACATATCTTTTTACAAATCTCTTTCTAGATGAACTTTGTCATTAGTCAAATGAATATAAACAATCTTAGAGTGTCTCGAGAACGTTCGGCAACAGTGCGGGGAGTCAGCCAATTAGAAAAGCCATACATTTTCATTACAGACGCTCGGTTCACAAAGATCGATAGTTCCCGCCTTTTTTGTATTTTTTTGTTTGTTGTGTGCTATACGATAATGATAAATCATCTGTCTTCTTTAATACTCCTTTTTTACCCCGGAACTCGAGCATTATTTAGTCACTGAATGGATAATTTTCAATTATATTCTCGATCACTGATGGACTATTAAAAACTTCTTATTCGATACTTTAATAGAGATGCGCTTCAAATATAGAATGGTTTAAATATGTTCTTCTGGTATATATAATATGTTAAAGGTATTTTATGAAAAAATAGTTCTGAAAAATAAAATATATAATTATGATTAGAAATAATTTTAAAAATATATATATAATTTATATAAATGAATTTTGTTTAAAATATTTGCTGTGTTATAAAATGTTCAAATGTTTTTCTCCATTAAAAAGTAATATCTAATAAATAATTATACATTTTTTAAATTTTGTGTTTTAATGTCCATCTATACAGAGAGCCAAACAACAACTGACTCACCCGTGCTGGCAAGGTCACGCTCCGCTGCGTCACGTGGGAAAACATACATAGATATTTTCTTACATGTTCTCAGCACATCCCCCTTTTTAAGACTTGAAATATATATATACATTACAAACTTTAAATGCATAATATAATTAATAATGAAGGCGATCCACAGGTTTAACAATTCGTCCACTCCGGGTTCTTATCTGGCCGTCTTCTGAGTCGTTAGAGGGATAATCCACAACTGGGGTCTTTTCATTTTCAACCAGTTCCTCCTCCGAAAAGGTCGGCGTCGATGGGTCGGCTGGATATTGCACTGCATATCCTTTTCGTAGATGGAACCTGTTTCGACGTAAAGTCCCAACTGGAGTATCAACCATATACGACCTTGGTGTCGATGCTTTCTTCTTTACAATCCCCCAGGTTCGCATATCTGTAATCCAAACCGTGTCACCTTCGGATAGCTCCTCCATGTCCGTAGCTCCGCAGCGTCGATCATATCTGGATTTCATATCCTTTCTCCTTCTCCCCTCCTTTCTTTTCAGGGTCTGAGAGTCCACCAACTTTGGATTAAGATTCTCTGGTGCAATTGGCAAGGTCGTTCGGAGTTTACGTCCCATGAGAAGCTCAGCAGGGCTGTAACCGTTCTCCAAGGGGGTCGATCGATACTCCAGGAGTCCAAGCGATGGGTCTTGATTTTTCTTGAGGATCAACTTAGCAATTTTCACACCTGCTTCTGCCATCCCATTGCTCTGCGGGAATCGAGGACTTGAAGTGACATGTTGGAATCCGTACTGCCTTGCGAAATTTGCAAATTCACGAGCAGCTCCAAATTGCGTCCCATTATCGCTTACAACAGTTTCTGGTATTCCATGTCGGGCAAATATGGATTTGCAACTACGCACCACCACATTGGCTGTGAGCCGATCCAGCTGAACCACTTCAGGAAATCGAGAATAATAGTCAATGACGACTAGATACCACTTATTCTCGAACTTGAACAAATCCATTCCAATCTTTTGCCACGGTCGTGTAGGAAAGTTGGTTGGTATCAAAGGTTCATGTTTTGAGACGGCTTCCTGGATACAGACACTGCACTTTCTGACCGTTTCCGCGATCTCTTCCGAAATTCCAGGCCACCATACCGTCTCACGTGCGCGAAGTCTTGTTTTTGTAATCCCGAAGTGCCCAGCGTGCAACTTATCTAGGATCTCCAGTTTCATACTTGCTGGAATAACAAGACGACAGCTACGCATCAGTAGTCCATTTTGAACGCCGAGTTCATCCTTGACATGCCAATAAGAGAGCAGAGCCTGTGACATCTTCTTATCTGGCCAGCCTTGCTCAAGGTAGTTGACTACTGCTTTCAGGGTCGTATCTTCTTGTTGAGCTTCAAAATTCTTCGTCAACATCTCGTCTTTGTCGGTTATACTCGAGAGAACTGCATTTATATGCGCTGAGGTTTGCCGTTCGTTTTCACCTCCCTCGGTTGTAAGAAGTGGTTGTCTGGATAATGCATCGGCGTCGAGCAGCTCCTTTCCAGGGATATGCACTATTTCGAATCCAAACCTCATCATACGCATTCGGAAACGTTGCAGTCTTGGGGTCAGAGAACTCAATTCTTTCGTCGAAAATAGAGGAATGAGAGGCTTATGGTCGGTCTCAATTCGGAAACGCTTTCCAAGCAGGAAATCTTGAAAACGTTCGCAAGCCCATGTAATTGCGAGAGCCTCTTTCTCGATCTGAGCATATCGTTTTTCGGTAGGTGTCATAGTTCTAGAAGAATAAGCAACAGGTCGCCAGATTCCATTCTTACCTTCTTGCTTCAGTACCGCTCCCAAGCCGTATGAAGATGCGTCGGATGACACCATAGTTGGTTTCCTGACGTCGTATGCTGCCAAGATGGGTTGAGTCGTGAGCAATTCTTTCAACTTTCGGAATGCTCGCTCCTGGCTGCAATCCCAAACGAAGTCTTGACCTTTCACCAACAACTGGTTCAGTGGAGCCACAATTTCAGATAAATTTTCCACAAAGCGTCCCAGATGGTTTACCATGCCAAGAAATCTTCTTACGCCATGAACATCTGTCGGAGCAGGCATCCTCGCCACTGCTTCGATTTTCGCTGGATCTGGTCGAATACCGTCTTCATCCAGTATGTGCCCAAGAAAATTAATTCTTGGCACGCCGAAGACACACTTGGCCTTGTTTAGTGTAACTTTCGCCTCTTTCAGTTTTCGGAGCACTAAACGAAGAATTCGATCGTGAGTCTTGGAGTCGGAGGCAAATATCAGGATATCGTCCAGGTAACACATTACACCGTCCATGCCTTGCAAGATTATTGACATAACTCTCTGAAAATACTCTGGGGCGAGTGAGATTCCAAATGGCATCCTGCAGTATTTATATCTCCCAAAAGGAGTGATGAAGGTCGTTAAATGCTGGCAGTCCGGGCTCAACGGAATCTGGTGAAAGCCACTGTTCGCGTCCAGTTTCGAAAAGAATCTTGCTTCCCCCAGTTGCCCCAGCATGTGCTCCACCACTGGCATGGGATGCACTTCGCGCTGTACATGTTCGTTCAGCCTTGAGAGATCCACACAGAGTCGTATGTCGCCATTCGGTTTACCAGCAATCACAGTCGGTGCACACCATTCAGTCGCAACGTTAACTTGTGCTATGATTCCCGCCTTCTCGAGCTCTTCCAATCTTGTTTTGAGCTTTTCCATCAAAGGTATTGGTACCCGTCGAGGAGTATGCACAGCATATGGTTTTGCTCCAGGTTTCAATTTGATTTCGTAAGGGTTTCCGATCTGTCCCAGTCCTTCAAATACTTCAGGGAATTCCTTGATCGGGTTAATTCTCGTCGCAACCACTTCAATCCGCCTCGCCAGGTTCAAGAGCTCACATGCCCGGCGACTCAGAAGAGGTTCACTCAAACGACGAATGACATAAATCTTCTCCTTGATTTCATAATTGCCATTTCGCAGCGTTGATAAAAACATACCCACAGTCTGAAGTTCGGAGAATTCAGCAGCTCTCAGGTTGATATCACTTTTCACTAGTCGTTGCTGTCCCATTATCTTCTTGAAGAGACACAGAGGAACACATGTAACATCCGCCTGGGAGTCGAGCTTGAACTTCACCTTTTTCCCGTTCACTTGGATTTCTGCTGTCCATCGCCTCCTGCACTCGCGTTCATCATCATCGAGATTAGATGAATCCTCCACAGCTGAGACCTCCAGGAGAAAACCAATTTCTTCATCAAGTTCAGAAACAGCTTTGACTTCCGCAGTCTTCGCCTGCTTATCTGGGCAGCAATTTGCAAAATGGCCTGTTTTTGAACACAGGTTACATTTCTGTCCTTCAGCACGGCAAGCCTGTCCTTCCCTGTGGGTGAAACCTCCGCACTTTGGACATCGTGATCTTGTTTTGGCTGACATCTCCTTCTTCCTCGAAGGCTGCTGTTGTTGTTTCGGTGATTGTTTCTTCGAGTTAAACTTCACCTGATTGACCTTTTGGCTTGTTGAGGGACGCTGCAGGTCGACTTGCTGCTGTCGAACGGCTTCCTGCTGTCGAACCATTTTCACCGCCTTTTCCAAAGTCAGTTCGCTGTCCAACTGCATTCTTTCAGATAAAGCTTTGTCCCTCACTCCAACCACTATTCGGTCACGGATCAACTGCTCATGAAGACCCTCAAATTCGCAACTATCAGCCAATTTGTACAATGAAGTGATGAATTCGTCCACTGGCTCCCGATCCTCTTGGATTCTTGAATTAAATTTCGCACGTTCGTAGATAATATTCTTTCTGACACAGAAGTGGCTGTCGAACGCCTTGAGGACGGAATCAATTTTCGTTGCCTCTTCCTTCTTTTCGAACTTGAAGGTCCTGAATATATCATCCGCGCGGTCGCCCATCAAGTACATGAACAAATCGATCTTGTCCGCCTCCTCTTTCTTCTTCATTCCACTGACCACGAGGTATCGTTCGAATCTTTTCTTCCATTTGGGCCATTCGTTGGGAGTCGAGAAGTCGAAAGTTTCTGGAGGTTGAATCTGAGCCATGTTGAATTATCTTCCAAGGTAGGCAAAAATCGATATTTTGCAATATACGGGTTCGTATTTTATCCAGCTATCGCTGCCACCATGTTTTAATGTCCATCTATACAGAGAGCCAAACAACAACTGACTCACCCGTGCTGGCAAGGTCACGCTCCGCTGCGTCACGTGGGAAAACATACATAGATATTTTCTTACATGTTCTCAGCACATTTTGATATTATTTTTTGTGCTAATTTAGAGAAAAATATGAAAATATTTATATTATCTTTAAAAACAGAAGATTTAAAAAATATTTTAAAATAATATAAATTTATTTTTTATATTTACACACTATTACCAATTCAATGATAAAAAGACATATATTCGATTTAATAAAATTAAATTTAATTAAAATTAAATATTTTATTAAATCCAATATATGCCTTTTTATTATCTAATGAATTAAATCTGGATTGCTCTATTTTCAAAACTATTACCAATATATATAAATATATTTAAATTTAAAAATAGGAAAATAATTTTGATTAATCATTAGTTATTTCTTAATTAGAGAGAATTCTATAATAAATTCTATAAAATTACAGACGATTCTATGTACTATAAAGTAAAAGGCGAGAAAATAGAAATACAAGGCTTATGTATTCAAAAATAATTCAGAATACACTCTTTTTTTTTTCTTCACATGCTTATAAAAATATCAATTTACAAGCTGAAATGGATTCAACGTTTTTTTCTAAAATTTACATTCGAAGATACCAAATGGAAATGCATAAAAAAGAAAGCCAATTGGCTCTCATGCGGTAAATTTTATGGCGTTTTATTGTTAATATTTCTTAGGCCTATATCGTATTCCAGAATACCGTTAAATATTCAACAGGTTGGCGACTGTTTACAAGTATCCCACAAATCCATTAGCATATTTTATACATTTTAATACCGCTTGGGCCTCCTATAAAATTTATCTTAACAGCCGCTAGTGGTGCCATCTACATTTGAAACATTGAACTATTATAATCAATATCTTGAATTATGGTGGATAAAAGATGTAGCTTTATTTCTTTATAGAAAATTACTAATTTATTTTTTTCGTTTGAATATTTATATTTGTGTTGTATATATTAATATATTCATATTTTATATTATCAATGTACAAATTCTCTATATAATAATTTTAATATAATATTTTCTTTAAATTAGTTTTAGCTGGAGAATATTTATATTAGATAGAGGATTATATTATATATAAAATATATCTTTTGATATATAATGGGTAAATTTTAGATATTTTTCTATATATAATGGTATATGCTGAAAGAGACAAAACAAAAGAAATAAAATATTTTTCTATTGAGGTGAAAACATCAAGTTTCTATGGATGTTTCTTTTATGAAAATCTTATGTTTTCACCTCAATATATTTGAGATTAGGCTGATTATTTTATTGAATATTCATCTATATCTTAAAATAAATTGCCTTTGACGATAATAATATCAAATTTTATAAATTAGTTCTTAATATATACAATAAATATTATTCCTAGGTACAGTTAAACCTGTCTATAGCGCCTCCTCTAAATAGCGCCTTCCTATCTATAGCGCCCGATTTTAATAACGTAGTACGATGCATTTTACATTAAAAGTGACCTGTCTATAGCGCCCCCTCTAAATAGCACCTTCCTCTCTATAGCGTCCGATTTATAACATTAAAATGTAAACATTTTACATTAAAAGTGACCTGTCTATAGCACCTCCTCTAAATAGCGCCTTCCTATCTATAACGCCCGATTTTAAACATTGAAATGTAAAAACTTTCCATTAAAAGTGACCTGTCTATAGCGCCCCCTCTAAATAGCGCCTTCCTCTCTATAACGCCCGATTTTAAAATTTAAAATGTAAACATTTTACATTAAAAGTGACCTGTCTATAACGCCCCATCTAAATAGCGCCTTCCCCTCTCTATAGCACCCGATTTTAAACATTAAAATGTAAACATTTTACATTAAAAGTGACCTGTCTATAGCGCCCCCTCTAAATAGCGCCTTCCTCTCTATAGCGTCCGATTTATAACATTAAAATAAAAACATTTTACATTAAAAGTGACCTGTCTATAGCACCCTATTTTGGTGAGTCCCAAAAGGGGGCGCTATAGACAGGTTTAACAATATATAAAATTATATTTTATTATTATACACAATATAATATTATAATATTATAAATTTATAAAGGACATGGCACCTGCCCGGTAAGCAGAAGGTTGTGGGTTCGATTCCCGCTCCTGGACACTTTTATTTTTCCGTTCGCCATTACTCTTCATATTTTTCACCCTTCCATACGTCATCCCTTCATATATAGACCATCACTCTTCATGTATTCAACCTTTTCATACGTCATCCAAAAGTTAGAAATATTAAATATTTCTCTTTGAAATTAAAAATGATTTTTCATAAATAAAAAAGAAACTTATGCGGTAAAAATGTTTGTATAGCTTTATAATTATACGCCGCAGTCATTTATAAGTATAAATATATAAATGTATAATAATATATCCCAAGATACTGTATTCTATTACAATATGAAAGATCTGAAAATACATATTATTTAAAAAAAGATATCAAAGGCTTTCTAAACCCCATATAGAGAAATCTTGGGTATCTAATGGAATATGTTTTTACATAAACCATATATATATATATATATATATGAAACTATGTAAATATGTATAGTTGCTCTTTGGGAATATTTTAAGTTATAAAATAAGAATAATGCTTTATTCTGTAACATATGTTAGATTTTCATTTGAATATATTATTTTTCATATATATGTTTTTAACTTTTAATTAGACAATTTCAATTTATATTTAGACATTTTTCATATTTCAATTTAGACACTTTTATTTTTATTTAGACATTTTCAATTTTAATTTGTGACTAACATGTGTCTAAATTAAAATGAAAAATGTCTAAATTGAAGTGAAAAATGTCTAAATTAAAATTTAAATGTCTAAATTTAAATGAAAAATGGCTAAATAAAAATGAAAATGTCTAAATTAAAATGAAAAATGTCTAAATTAAATGAAAAATGTCTAAATATATATTAAAACTGTCTAATTAAAAGTTTAAAACCTATATATGCCGATATATTTTACATATGCTTCGAATTCAAAAGATAAAAACTATTATAGCAGATTATTTGTTATTCTATGAAAAGATTTTTTAATTTCGATATTTGTATTTTGATACACTGTAAAATTTTCTCATTGTTTTTCTGCTATTTTATTAGTTTTAATTTGAATTTACATTAAATAAATTGCCGTGTAATTCTGAAGTTTGTCTTTCCTAATTTTCTACATTGCAATATAAACTCATGAATCTTTAAAATACAATATTTAGTTTAAATTATCTTTGACTATTATCTCCTATTTGTTATAAGTATACTCTATTTCTAATTATTGATTATATTATTTAAGATAATTCATATTTAGTTTTTGTGGTAAGTTGTTAACAAAATGCAATGAATAATTCGGGATTCAGACAATACCTCTCAAAGATACACTCATAGACAAAACTTAAGGAAGTTTTAATTTTTATCATGTATATCGGGATTTAGACAATAACTATGAAAGATACATTCATAGACAAAACTTAAGGAAGTTTTACCTTTTAGCATGTATATCGGGATTCAGACAATAACTCTGAAAGATACACTCATAGACAACACTTAAAGAAGTTTTACCTTTTATCATGTATATCGGGATTCAGACAATAACTCTGAAAGATACATTCATGGACAAAACTTAAGGAAGTTTTACCTTTTAGCATGTATATCGGGATTCAGACAATAACTCTGAAAGATACATTCATAGACAAAATTTAAGGAGGTTGTACCTTTTAGCATGTATATCGGGATTCAGACAATAACTCTGAAAGATACACTCATAGACAAAACTTAAGAAAGTTTTACCTTTTAGCATGTATATCGGGATTCAGACAATAACTCTGAAAGATACTATCATGGACAAAACTTAAGGAAGTTGTACTTTTTATCATGTATATCGGGATTCAGACAATAACTCTGAAAGATACATTCATGGACAACACTAAAGGAAGTTGTACCTTTTAGCATGAATATCGGGATTCAGACAATAACTCTGAAAGATACATTCATGGACAACACTAAAGGAAGTTGTACCTTTTAGCATGAATATCGGGATTCAGACATTAACTCTGAAAGATACACTCATGGCCAAAACTTAAGGAAGTTTTACCTTTTAGCATGTATATCGAGATTCAGACAATAACTCTGAAAGATACATTCATGGACAAAACTCAAGGAAGTTGTACCTTTTAGCATGTATATCGGGATTCAGACAATAACTCTGAAAGATACATTCATAGACAAAACTTAAGGAAGTTGTACATTTTAGCATGTATATCGGGATTCAGACAATAACTCTGAAAGATACATTCATGGACAAAACTCAAGGAAGTTGTACCTTTTAGCATGTATATCGGGATTCAGACAATAACTCTGAAAGATACATTCATAGACAAAACTTAAGGAAGTTGTACCTTTTAGCATGTATATGTGGATTCAGACAATAACTCTGAAAGATACATTCATAGATAAAACTTAAGGAAGTTGTAGCTTTTAGCATATATACAAAGTATACAAAATATACTGAGTATACAAAGGTTCGTTTCTATCACATACCATACAATGACAAATACAATTAACGTCTTATTTGTTTTATTATTAAAAAGGTTTATAAATCGTGTGTGTTTATATATAGATATTTTAAATATAGTTTTTAATGTACACAATATTCAATAACTATAATACAATATAATGCGGCTTATGATTGTAAAACGAAGTTTGACAAATTCTACCGCAAATGTTTCTTTTGAACGAAAAATCGTAATTTATTTTAAGGAGAAATAACGACTATTTCTAACCTTAGGGATGAAGTATGAAAGAATGAATTGTGAAGAGTAATGATAAACGGAAAAATAAAAGTGTCCAGGGATGGGAATCGAACCCACAGTGTTCAGCTTACCGGGCAGATGCCATGTCCACTAAGCATGTTTATAGATACGTTAAACATAGTATTTAATATACACAGTATATCCAATAAATGTTTCTAAAATAAATTAATTATATAGTTATACGAAAGTATATCATGTTAATAAAGACGTTAAATATAGGTTTTAATATACCCAGTATTCAATAGAATAAAGGCAGTAGAGGATTCAAGTTGTTTTTTTTTCGGGTATTGAGGAACAAACCTCAAGACATCTACTGATCGATTGCCTAGCATTTCAAGATTATAGAATGAAGAATGAACTAGTTGTTTGTGAACTTAACGATTTGATTTCCGATAAAAAATCATATTTAAAGTTTAATTCATTTTGTAAATACATTCTAAACTTTCTACAAAATCTAGATCTCTAGTGTTTTCATGTGTTGAATAATGTAAATAACTTATGTAAATAAACTTTTCTCCTTGTTTGGCGCAAGTATCCCTTGCGGGATATAGCGCTTTGGAAATAAAATAATTGATTGATAATTGAAACACAAGGTAATAAGACTAAATCCAAATAACAAAATGTTTATAATCTATAATCCAAATTGTACCCTATCAATAACTATTTCTAAAATGAATTCATTATTCTTCTATTGTTATACGAAAAGCGTAAAACAATTAACAGCCGAAAAAAAAAACAATCGTAAAAAAAAACAAACTAAATTCGTGAAGCATACAGGTAAAAAAATTCGTAAAAGAATAAAGGTAAAGTAAAGCTTATATACATTTAAAGGATTTTTGTGAAACCGTGAGAGGAAAGGTTTTTCCACATTCAATTTTGTGAGGATTTTCCATTGAAGCTTCTAAATGGGATTACACCACTTCTGAGAGGTTGTCTCAATACAGACGTTCTTTTTCATCGTAATCTCATTTCGTCTGCAGGTAAAAACAACACCTTCCAAGCTGGTAACACTGGTTGCTAATACACTTAAACTTTTAAAATGAGATTTCACCTCTGTGACGCTATTGGAATTTGATTTAAAAAAAAAACACAAGTTGTTGAAAGGTGGTATTATATGGATAATCCTTGGAGAATTTCTACAAAAATATTGTTAAGTCTGTAAAATAGAAAAAACTATTTTTCTTCTTTTTGACTTATGTTGAGATGTAGTAAGTAAAACTATGTGTATATTGGTAGCCACTTAATATTCCACAATTGTTTTTCTCGAAGTTAACTGATCTTTTCAAATATGGAAAATTAGATTTTCGGAAAAAAACAATGTATTTCTATATATAAATTCTATTAGAACGCTTTTATTTAGAAATTAATTCTTTTTAGTATTGTTTTAATTGAATAATTCTTTAATATCTAGCATATTTTCACCCATAAATATTCCTTAAAACTTTTTTTTTTAATCTGTAAATTGCTTTTCTCGAATACGCACAATACTATTTGATTTCATTTAACTATATTTTGCACACCAACCCCCTTTGTACATATATCAATTGTGTTGTCAATTGTACATATGTCGACTATTCTTATATAAAGAAAAGAGATTTTCTGCTGTTTTGAGATTAATTACTTGCAGAGGAATTATTGATCATTTGCTTGATTTTGGCATTCAGTCGTTGAAGAGATTATAATAAAATTAGTTATTAGAAAGACTTTAATTTCACTAAAGGAATATATGAAAAACATAATTTGATTAAAGTACTGCCTGGCTTAAGGCGTAAGAATAAAAAAGAAAAGCTTATTTACATAATGTACAAAAGTTTTGAGCCGACCATCGGGGAAGAACAACAACGAGTTTTTATAGGGGAAGCATGACCTCTCGCGGTCGATTTAGCAGAGTATTTTATCTATGAAATTATAATTTAAAATAAAATAATATTTTTATATAACATATATATATTTATCCTTTCATCTAACTAACTTGCATACTAATTCTGTGCATATTTAAAATATTTTTCTTTCTTTTCTTTCAAAATTTAACTTTAAAGTGCAAGTGTCCCTAGGGGGTCATAGCGCTCTAATTAGAAAAAAAAATGTATTACCTATTAATATATATATTATATACAAATTATTTGATTTTTAAATTATAATTTTTATAATAAACTACATTCTAAAGACGACCGCCAGATATCGTGGTTTTCCCTATATAAAACTCATTGTTGTTGTTTCCCGTTGGCCGGCTCAAATCTATTTGTACATATGTAAATATGTAATCTTTTATTTTCTTCTTTACGATTCAAATCAGGTATTTCATCATTAATTATGTTCATTAGACTAATTAAAGTAAATTGTGATTCTTTATTATATTTTATTATTTTTATCACGACTGCAATACTATAACATATATATATATATATATATATATATAGGCAAGTTTGACCTTAAACACCCATTTCTTGGTTACTCAGGAGGAAGTCTCTGGGAGCAAAACATTTTTGGCCGCAGTGGTACAGCCTGCTTGTTTTTTTCCTTGATTTATCAATAAAATGGGTTGGAAAAAATACAGGGAACAGGTTAAATCAACGTTTAGTTGATTTTTTACAACACATATATATATATTATATACAGGAAGCCTCTAGCATCAAAAATATTTTTTGTCGCAGTGGTACAGTCTACTCCACGTTGACGAGGGCCAACAGCACGAAACGCGTTCGTGGATGGCTTTTCTTGATTTATCAAGAAATTGGGTTGGCCAAATATCACGGAGCAAGTTAAATAAAGGTTTAGTTCATTTTTTCTCCACTAGATGGGGCTCTGCCATCTAAAAAGCACATGTGCTCATGGTCAGGAGATGCCTTTTTTATTTTTAATATCAACACCTGACCCACTAATATTTTTTTTCTATTGTTTTTTTCATATATATATATATATATATATATATAGCTATTAACATCAGACAGAAATAGTGCAAAAAAGGACCTTGATTTTTTGATGTATTATCTAATATTAAATTTATATTTAAAAAAATTAAAGACATTCAATATCTGTGGTTAGTGTGTCAGACCAGTACAATCTAGTACGCTAAAGACTAAAGAAGGAAGTGAATCACAACAGAGACGTGAGTCAAACATTACACAAAATGTTTGAAGAATCTATCTAGGGAACTCTTAAAGACTTCCATCGTTTTACCATTTTATTAATAAATCCATATTGCGTGACAAAATATATTAGCATTAAGCTTTTTTTAGCACATCATTACCACAAAGACATTAATATGAAAATATATTTATAACAAAACCTGCGTACTTTTACACCTAGGTAATTCTATTCCTGAATACTACAAATCTTTCTCTTTATCATCTTAATAAAAGGACAAAGGAAATCTTTCTAAAATTACAAAATATTTTCTCACAATGAGTTTATTTTTATTACAAAACGCTAGCTTTCAAGTGATAATCGCTCTTCAACGGGCTTAATAAAACATCGACTATATCTTACAAGAAATATTTACAAAAACATAAAGCGTGGATATTTACAACTGAAATTTTAAAATTGATTTAAATTTTTCTTAATTGTTTATTTTCTTTTTGATAATTCTGTTACCTACTCTACTACAATTATTGTAAATAGTTTCACGCGCAATTATCCAGATCGGATATAGCGTGTCTTGTTTGAAACTGGTAATAAATAAATTAACTATAATGTATATTTATAAAAAATAATAAAATATAGTTAATAAATCCATGCAATTAATTAAAACGATCTTTATAATCTACTAGACGGGTGACCCGGGCTTCGCCCCGGGATTGACCCGTGTGCATATCTACCCGAGTGATATATATTTAGATAAGATTTTTTTTATAATTGTTTGTTATTAGCATTATCTATTTGTTTGCATCAGCATAATTTAATCTAATCTTTGATAGAGGGCGCTGTTCGTGAGCTAAGTAGAATAATTTAAATATATAGTGTTAATAATTGATTTATATATATTTTTTTAAAATAGCCTATCGTATTCCCCGTATTATTTTACCTATGTATGAAAATTTTGGTTTGAATTAGTGAACTACTGCGAATTTGTATACCGGACATACAAACAAACAAGCATACAAACAACAAACATACAAACATTGATTTATATATATATATAGATTTACATATGCAAATGTAGAAACTAAAGTTATTTATGAAATGTGTGGACAAAAGAATGAAATTAAAATTGAAAGAGATTATCCTTTGCTTTGCGATAGTAAAAAAAACCTTGTTACATTTTTTATGCATCAACGTCTGGTGCTTCTTAATTTATTCAACAATATATAACATCTTTGTCATTAATTTTTAATTAATACATTTTGTCTTTTCCTAAGAGATTATATAGAAATAATTAAGTAGAATAATACGCTTTTTTTTGTAAATCTTATTTTCGAATGAGAATTTAAGATGAAGCTTTAAAAAATTAATTCTGTAATTCCTCTATGCCAGTAAAGATGGAATTAACATCAACAAAAGAAAAAAAAAGAAACATCTTTCTCTTTTATTAAATTGAATACAATTAAAATTAAAATATTTTCGCTTGAGGATTTATGTTTTTTATTTTAATAAATTGGATCTCTTTCTATGAATATGATGGAGGATTATAAATTATTATCTTAATTAAAAAATATGAAATATATATATTTTTTAAATGGAATACTTGATTAAAATATACTAATTATTTTTTTAATGACTCAATTTAGATTAGCTTGTAAATGAGTTGAAATAATGACTCAACACTAATCCCAAATATACCATATATATGTTATAAACATTATTTAAAATTATATTGTTCTAGAATTAAAACTACTTTGTAATTTCGACAGCCAGATGTCGCGGCTTTCCCTTTATAAAACTAATTGTTGTTGTTTCCTTGTTGGCCGGCTCAAATCTTTCTGTAGATATGTAAATATGCAATATTTTATTTTCTTTATTCTTACGCCTTAATTCAGGTTCAAATTATGTATTCGTTAATACAATTAAACAAATTGTGATTAAAGCTATTTCTATTATTCTGTTCATGACTGCGAATAATATAATATTCATGTATCCGAAAACAAAAGTAAATGCTCAATAATTCTCTATCCTTAAACAACCAAATTCTATATAAAAAATATTTTTATGCCATATATATATATGTGATAAGCAGGTTATTCTATCGGCTGATTGCTGTGGTAAGCAGGCACTATGCAGTCATGGGTCCAAAAGGTGGTTTCAGGGTTCAATTGGTAACACAAAAAGACGAGGCAGGTTGGATGTCACCTCAGAGAGAGAGACCAGCGCCGAAGACGCGACAAGGTCCTGGAGAGTGTGATCTTCATTAAAGATGATCTGTTTGTTATCCTACCTTTTATCGATGTCCAGTAGCGGTCGTAAAACTTATTAGAAGTTTCTCCTGGGAAGAAAGGAATAATCTTTAAAGAATTCGAATCCTTAAAACCTGCCCTGAATTGGGTACGGCTGTCTAAAATAAAATTTATTGTTTTGTATTACATGATGGTCGAGCTGGTGCATTACATTGTATCTACATTTTGGGGCTGATGCACTATTTATATTTAAGTTGCATATAACTCCGCCTTTGCCGGTCCCAAGCCCGGATGAAAAAGGAGTAGGGGGAGCAGTAACAAGGACACTAAAAACCCTGGGCTCAGCTGGCCCGGCTGATAGTACCCTGTGAGGGCTCCTAATCCAGGGATACAGGATGAGCAGCGTTTGTACTCCATGTTAGGAGCGGCTGCACATGATGTCTGTTTCTCATGTCAGAGGTGGACATTTCTTTTGGAGCTAAGTCAGTCTACCACTGAGTAGTTCTCCCAGTCTTAATGACAAAGGCAGATGTATTCTACTTCACCCAGTCATGATGGTTGTCAAGTCTCAAGCTTTACAAGCTTGATACCCTAATATGATTAAGTGGAGATAAAAAGAAGAAGTTGCATATGAATGCATAAGTTGCATATGAATATCTATTTAGTGTATCAGCAACTTTTAGTTACACGATCAGAATAAATCTTTTTCTCGATTTATCCACCTGATACCAATACAATTCCAGTTTTGTACTCTTTTTTTTTTCTTAAAAGTAATGTTACTAAAATTAAAAGGATCATATCTATGAGATTATTAAAAAGGAAGTCAAAATACGAAACTATTTTAGACGCGTAATATTCTTTTTAAAATAAAACAATTTCTTCTGCCCTTACTGCAATGGAAAGATTAAAGGGAGGGCATTGCAGTAAGGGCAATAGAAATTTATTTTAAAAAGAATATTAGGCGTCTAAAATAGTTTCGTAATTTGATAACAGATGGCGCGCTAGTGCGTCGTAAAAAAAGGAAGTACTTATATGCGCCTAAATAACTATATATTTGCAAAAGTAAATTACACGAAAATTTTACAAGAAACAAATTTTGGCCTTTTTTTAAATAAAAAATATGAATACATTTATTTTAAAAAGTAAATTTCCAAATGTATATATTTTGGTAGAAGAATCATTGATTAAATAATTATATTAAGCTCTATTAGAATAATAACACAGAAGAAAAAAATAGAAAACAACGTTTTTCGCTCTTTTTAACAAATATATAGTAAATATTAAATAAAAATTTTCGAAGATTAAAAAAAAATCAATCTAATTAACATTGCAAAGAAGAAGAAAAAACACAATCTTCAGAAAAAAATAGGCGTAATTACAAAAATATCCAATTTTCCTAATTGGACGGAGAAATGGCTGCGTCTAGTAAATGGGCAGCCGTTTCTGGCAACAGGTCGTGGTGAAAAATCCCACCAATTAGGATGGAACTGCTATTATTTGTACCTTGGGACCGAATTAAGGAAATGTATACTGTACTGTTAGCGATTCCTAAATACCATTAGCTCAATAGAAATCTCAAGAAGTTTCTGTTTATAAACACTAATGATAAATACAATCTATTCTCGATAAATTGAAACTCGTTAATTTGAGTCTCTCGATAATTTGAAATGTTTCCCGGTAATTGAAAAATATTCGATAAATTGAATAAATTCAATATTAATTGGTATTCTCGGTAATTTGAAGATGAAGGAATAGTATCTTACCACAAATGAACATTTGTAAATAACTGTACAAATGTTTAAAATAATAAATCTGTGGATTATGTTCAAATTCTTGTTTACTTGATTATTTCCTCCCTTCCTTTTAGTTGTTTAAATTCCTGGCATTTTCAACTTTTGATAAATTGAAAATTTTCTCTGGTTCC
This sequence comes from Cordylochernes scorpioides, assembly GCA_030710605.1. Lineage (NCBI taxonomy): Eukaryota > Metazoa > Arthropoda > Arachnida > Pseudoscorpiones > Chernetidae > Cordylochernes > Cordylochernes scorpioides. The sequence continues at coordinate 86,934,388 of CP092869.1, forward strand.
TTGAGTTTCAAATTATCGAGAGTCAACTGTGTATAGAATTTTAGTCTTATGCCTATTTATATTTATCATTAAAATATAATGCACTAACACTCAATCTATATTTGAAAATTGGAACTATTTTTAGTGCCATCGTTAACTTTATAATAAAAAAAGAAATATTTTCTACTATCCTTATCAACAACAACAGAAAGGCTTTTATTAGGGTCCATTGCCCTGTATGGATTCGCCATACAACAACAAAATAATACAGTATTTTTTTTCCTCCTTTTCCCCATGTGCACGTGAGCCTTTTGTTTGAAAAGGGATTTATTTACACCTCTGTTCTAAAACTTTCCTCACTACCTCTTTTGCGTATGAATCTATTTACAATTGATCTGTAGAAATTATAGAATTCTATTGCTATATTTTTCTTTTCTGAAATAGTTCTCAGCGTCTGCAGTGGGTTGCTAGATCTCCAGAAGGTTACTATCCTTATCATTAAAGTATTGAGAGGGCCTGGTTTATCAGTGGTGAACCCTCTCAGGGATTTCGCCAGATTAATACACTCATAGACATAAACTTAAAGAGGTTGTACCTTTCAGCATGTATATCGAGATTCAGACAA
>CP092869.1:86935091-86957050 GCA_030710605.1 Cordylochernes scorpioides
AGGTGTCTCTCCTTTGGTATAATATATTTTATCTGGGAGAGTGAAAGCAGTTTACCGATATTCTGACAATGTATCATCATGAGACTGAGTTATTCATTAAAACAATATCCTCCAGATAAAATATAATATTATATCTATGCATATATATGTTATATTAAAATATTATATTTAAAATTATATTTGATAGATGCAAATACTCTGTTAAATCGACCGCCAGATCTCACGCTTATCCTAAAAAAAATCATTGTTGTTGTTTCCCGATGGCCGGCTCAAACCTTTTGTAAATTATGTAAATAAATTTTTCATTTTTTTATTCTTACGCCTTAAGCCAGGCAGTAGTTTTATCAAATTATGTTTTCTATATTCCATAAGCTCAATTAAAGCTATTTCTAATCTTCACTATTTTTATTATTATACTTTCAAGATTTTAATCACGACTGCATTACCAAAGCTTAATCCACAAGATAATCAAAATCACGCAGAAAATCTCATCCTTTTATATAATATATATTTATTCCGATGTATGGTGACAACTATCATTACAATATTCATTTAATTAATCACAAAATCCTTTAACTACCTCATTTTCTTTACTTACGTATTATTAAAGATCTAAAATATACATTACTACTAAGCATTTATCTAAATAATATAAAATTTTATAGAATTACAAATCGAAATTTATTGCTTTTACAGAAAGCAAGTATAAATAATATACTCATATAATTATTAATTAATAAATATTGTTAAGATATCACATATAATTAGTTAAAATATTATAAAATTAATTTTTTTTTTTTGTTCGAACAAATATATATCGTTTGGTAAATAATTGAGAATCGTTTGAAGAAGAGTTTTAAAGATGGCGATTGTTTTTCAAGCAGACGGTGTTTAGGGTAAAAAGCTATCTTCCCTATGAATTATTTAAAGGAAATTTTAACTTTGGTGAAATTTAAACCTTATATACATATTCTATATCAAAATCGTTATTAGAGAATAATAAGGGCGATTTGGGGGAAAAGTATTGATTTTTTTTATTGGAGAGTTTTAACGTTCATATTAAATAGCTTTTTTTTTCTTCGTCTGCAATATTTAAAAACCATATTAGTTATCTCCTTTTTACATTTTTATTCTTTGTTATTGATTATGTTTTAAAAACGATGATTAAAGATTATTCTATGAAATATTATCTTGGTCAAATTTAAATATACTAGACGAATGGCCCGGGCAACGCCCGGGTTTTACCCGAGTGCGTATATATTTTAGTAATGTTTTAATTAAAATACTATTCGTTACAATTATAAATTGGCGCCGTGGATGTCATTCTTGTATAATATATAAATGAGTTTTAAAAATTGTAAAAAAAAAAAAAAATGCATCGGCCGGGAATCGAACCCGGGCCGCCCGCGTGGCAGGCGAGCATTCTACCACTGAACCACCGATGGTTATGAAAATTCCCATCCGTGAGCTTCAGACAAACAAACAGACAGAATAAGGCAAATATATAAGTAGATTTTTGGATATATCCTTATATCTTATGATTGTACCCTTTCAATTTATACTTTCATAACCTTTCTTTAACTATCTGCTCACTCTAATATCTATAACTTGTACATATCCGGACTTCACCTCTTGATTTTCTCTCTTTATCAGACCCACCTTTTCACTGAACCTTCTTAAGATGAGTCCAGTAAAGTCCCCAGATGGACTTGAGCGGGCGATGTAAGTGTAACCCGTCCACATTTTGGGATGTATGTTGTTGTTGTCTTATGAATGAAATGCTAAATCTAAGTTTGTAACTCTCTTTTTCTTCAAAATTACTGAATAAATCATTAAGAAATATCACATGTAAGTAGATAAGGTATAGAATTGCTTGCGTACTATACGAAACATATGCAAATATGAAAAAAAGGCATCTCCTTATCGTGCAACTGAAAGTTGCTGATGGCTTTCGCCATCTATCGGATTAAATATCAACTATTCTCGTTGATTTTTAATTATTCCAGAATTGGCCAAATATCCCAGTACAATATTACATTTGTACTATTTTTTTCACATATGCAAATATGTTTAATAACAAACTAATTTATATTTTTTGAGAAAGGAGCAGAATTCATTGGAGTATTTAGATGTCTGTTGATGGGAAACCTGATGTAGGTAGGAATGTTAGCTGGACATAGTGGGACAGTCTTTGGGTACCAGGAGTTCTCCAGACATACTTCACCCGTCCTGTCCAGGGTCACACCCGCTCGCCACTTTGAGGCAGTTAACAGGTCTTGAGGAAGAATTTACATATTTTATAGTTTATAAAAAGTAGGTATATCCTGACCACGCTTACCATACATCCCATAAATGTAAAGTCGAACATTATCCTTTAGAAATAATAAATATAATTTTAAAAAATATAATATATATAGAGTAGAACCTCCCTGTAAAGGACAACACCTAATTGCAGAGCTATAATGTCCTTTAGGGAGAGGTCTCCTCTTACCGGAGAGTTGATAAATAGTAAAAATGGTAATTTTGCAAATGAATACTGTCCTTTGTAGAGATGTGTCCGTTAAAGGAAGGTTATACTGTATAATATACAACCCTGGTATACGATAGTATTAATTTTCTAAGCAAGAGCTCCACTCTTGAGTTTATTATTATTATGTGATAATTGTCAATCTTACACCCATTTCGATAAGCCTTGGATTAACAAAAGCCGCCATTGCCAAGTTGCATAGTGGTATTTCAAACATTACGCTTGCGATTAAATCCAGCTCTCTTATTAGAGTCAAGTACATGTCACTTCATAAAAATAGGCTAATTGACTAAATGTGGAATAAATGTCAGGCGTCAATCAAACGATAGTCGAAAATGTCTTTAACTGTTACTTCTGCCTCGTTCTGTTGACGGAGAAAGAGCATTCGCAACAATGGCACATTTGGAATCTTCCTGTATATATAAAAGGAAACGTTTATCCCTGACTTATAAATTAAGAATTATCAACAAGCAATACAGAGTTAAGTGTCTTGCATCTATTAAAACCCTGTGAATATCGCTCTCTTCTGTTTATTTTATTGATTAATAAAGTAAAAATATATACATGCTAAAAGGTACAACGTTATTAGGTTTAGTCCATTAGTGTATTTGTGAGGTGTAAGATAGTTATTTTTACCTAATTACATCGCGACCCTAATTAATATGATTAAGAATAAGATTATTTTTAACTATTCCCTATTTAATTTTAACTATTAACAAGGGGGGTCGGTGGAAGGCTGGTTAAACCGTTTGATTTTTGACCACTACGACCCGGGTTCGATTCCCGCATTGGACACATCTTTCTGTTTTAAAAAAATGCTCCAATGGCCCCCGATTCTTGCAAAAGTCCAATCCCACCAGCGAGTGCAAGTAACCAAACGGGGCTCTGGCACATTTTGCATGTGCAAAGTCGAACTGCTTTACACATGTATAAACATGTGGTGCGCTTATAGTAAAAGCAGTCGCTAACTACCCACCATGATTATCATGACCTGTACCATGTGTACTAGGAATAAGCAAAAAAAAACTATTAACAATATACAAATCAATAACGTACCATCCATATAAAGAAAATGAAAACATTAAAAACACGAACAAACTTCTACTATCCTTACTGCGATAAAAATATAGAGAGGGCTTGGCTCATCAGTAGTGAACCCTCCCAGCTGTAGATTATATTGACGAAACCGCTGAGAGGGTTCACCACTGAAAAGCCAAGCCCTTCCAATATATTTTTCGATCGCAGAAAGGATAGTAGAAGTTTGTTTTATATGTAAAACAAGCATTCATGTCTTAATGCTTTGATTCTCTTTAACTTTATAGTGATTCTATATGCTTATTTTTTTCTCTTTTTTAAGAAGAGATATGCCCTAAATAGGTATAATTTGCATCAGAGAAAAAGAAGGGTAAATATAAAAGGATAGATATATGGTGTATGCTGGAGAGAGTGGAATTTGTCAAAAATAGTTTATCTTTTATGGTTTTCGAGATTTGAGTGAGCCCTGAAGTAAGGGTCATATTCACACGCTAAATGTGAGTGGCCCCTGAAGTAAGGCTCATAATAACCCGTTAAATGTAAGTGGCCCCTGTAGTAAGGGTCAAAATCACACGCTGAATGTAAGTGGCCCCTGAAGTAAGGCTAATAATCACACGATAAATGTGAATGGCCCCTGAAGTAAGGCTCATAATAACCCGTTAAATTTGAGTGGCCCCTGGAGTAAGGGTCATAATCACACGCTAAATGTGAGTGGCCCCTGTAGTAAGGGTCATATTCACACGCTAAATGTGAGTGGCCCCTGTAGTAAGGGTCATAATTACACGCTAAATGTGAGTGGTCCCTGTAGTAAGGGTCATAATCACACGCGAAATGTGAGTGGCCCCTGAAGTAAGGGTCATAATCACACGCTAAATGTGAATGGCCCCTGAAGTAAGGTTCATAATCACACGTTAAATGTGAGTGGCCCCTGAAGTAAGGCTCATAATCACACGCTAAATGTCAGTGGCCACTGAAGTAAGGCTCATAATCACACGCTAAATGTGTGTGGCCCCTGAAGGTTTAAAATACGACAGTAGCTATATGTGAAGGATTGAAATAGATAGATAAATATATAAATAGAAACTTTGTAAGAGGATTTTGCGCAGGGTCCGTGAACCTTGACATTTGGATTTGAGTAGGAGGAGAGATATGTGGGCGGTAGGAAATAGCGAAGAATTTATTGGCATTGCGTCTTGGAGACTGGTGAGTAGTGAAGCTTCTTCTGTTCTTTAGTTCTTCGATATTAAAGTACAGTGAAACCTTGTTGATTCGGTCGTTATAGGGATAATAAAATATATATATCTTTCGCAGAAAACTACAGCGTTTGATTATGAGCCTTACTTCAGGAGCCAATCACATTTAGTGTGTGATTATGATCCTTACTTCAGGAGTCACTCACATTTAGCGTGTGATTATGAGCCTTATTTCAGGGGCCACTCACATTTAGCGTGTGATATTGAGCCTTACTTCAGGGTCCTCTCACATTTAGCGTGTGATTATGAGCCTTACTTCAGGGGTCACTCACATTTAGTGTGTGATTATGAGCATTACTTCAGGGACCACTCACATTTAGCGTGTGATTGAGCCTTTCTTAAGGGGCCACTCACAACCCAGCGTGTGATTGAGCCTTTCTTAAGGGGCCACTAACACCTCAACCATAGTTTGTGCCAAGCTTCAAAAACCTTTTTACAGTGAAAGGCTACTAGCTTGATTTGCGTCATGTTTAATTTTCAAATTATTGAAAGTGTTTGACACAAAGGGTTTAGTATTTATGCTTACAAACTTTCGGGAATGGCTCTTCAACATGAATTGATAAAAGGTACTGTGCTCGAATACTTATCACATATTGAACATATGTAAATAAGTTTTTTAAGAGAGATTTTGAATGATTAGAGAGTGGTACACAATCTTGTTTATTTGGTTTTTAAAATAATCAACAAAAAATAATGATAATCAGGATATAATAGCATACACATGGTCAAAATAATCTTTAATTAAGATATTTGTAATTTTGATTTATCTTTTCTTTCTAGAATGTGATTGAATATTTTCACCTACACATACTGCTTTATTAAGACCACCGGTCTTATACAGACTCACACCACAGGAAGGAAGCATAGATGGAGCTCCTATACTCCAGGCAACACAGAGCCAAACAGCCTCCAAGTCCGACACATGTCCAGTGGCCACAGAATCCACCGTGCATAAGTTACCGTATCACTGAAAAGACGAGTGTGGAATCAGCCGTGTTATAGTCTTCACTTTCCTCATCCAAATGGACCACGACATTCGGCGATTCTGTTAATCTCATCCGAACGGTGATCGAATATTTTCTAGAAATTTCCAAAAGTCATCCAAAATATCAAATTACATAATTATCTTAATTATTTCTATATGGCGTATGTGTTAATTTCTTCTTCTTTCTTATCTCCACTCACAATCATATTAAGGTATCAAGCCTGTAGAGCTTGAGACTTGACAACCATCATGACTGGGTGAAGTAGAATGCGTCTGCTTTTGTCATTAAGACTGGGAGCACTACTCAGTGGCAGGCCGACTTAGCTCCAAAAGAAATGGCCATCTCTGACATGAGGAACAGACACCATGTGCAGAGTATCCTAACATTGAGTACAGACTCATCCTGTATCCCTGGATTAGGAGCCCTTACAGGGTACTATCAGCCGGGCCAGCTGAGCCCAGGTTTTTTAGCAAGCTTATTACTGTTCCTCCTCCTCCTTTTTTATCCGGGCTGGGACTGGCAAAAACGGAGTTTGTTAATGTGGTTAATATTAACCACATAGAGCACCTTTTAACAAATTTCGATAATTTGAGATTTAAGAAGTAATTTTTGAAAAAGGTTGTAGAAAAATATTTATTTACATTTCTGAATAAATATAAACCAAACGTTGATTTCTCTTTAAAAATACAGATTATTGTCTTTATCTCTCTATAAGGGTATTTCCTGATTATTTTTCAATAAATTGTCGATAATTTAGGAAAACCCAAAATCCACAAGGTTTTATTCCATTTTGAAATCATTCAGAATGTCTTTCCATCAATTAAAATAATTCCTTGAATCCTCATTACCAAAGATTACCAAAAGATTAAATAATTCTTTCGTTATTTGGAATGAATTTTATGTTAATGTACTTTGGGATATAAGCCGTAGAATTTAAGCGGTTTATATAATGGGTATTTATTGTAAAGAAGATTATATCTTTTGGTCGAATAATCTTCTGGAATATTCCTTAAGCTTCATTAGATTACATTAATTACGTTATGAATTATTTTTGACTTTGTTAAAGTAGATATACACTCATGGACAAAACTTAAGGAAGTTGTACCTTTTAGCATGTATATCGGGATTCAGACAATACACTCATAGATAAAACTTAAGGAAGTTGTACCTTTTAGCATGTATATCGGGATTCAGACAATACACTCATAGACAAAACTTAAGAAAGTTGTACCTTTAGCATGTATATCGGGATTCATACAATACACTCATGGACAAAACTGAAGGAAGTTGTAACTTTTATCATGTATATCGGGATACATACATTACACTTATAGATAAAACTTAAGAAAGTTGTACCTTTTAGCATGTATATCGGGATTCAGACAATACATTCATGGACAAAACTTAAGGAAGTTGTAACTTTTAGCATGTATATCGGGATTCAGATAATACACTCATAGATAAAACTTAAGGAAGTTGTACCTTTTAGCATGTATATCGGGATTCAGATAATAACTCTGAAAGATATTACAGTGATATTTTTTGAAGATACATGAGATAACCAAGTATGAAACTTCCTTAAGTTTTGTCCATGAATATATAGAGAGTTTAGTCCCGCATTAAGCACTTTTTTTCTGAACGGTAATTGCTCCAATGATCCCCGATGAGTCCAACCTCTCCAGTAAATGGCAAGTAACCAAACAGGGCTCTGGCATATTTGTAAATACAAAGTCAAACTGCTTTTCACATATGTAGATATGTGGTGCACTTACAGTAAAAGCAGTCGCTAGGTACCTACCATGATTATCATACCTTGCCACGTTTACGAGAAATGCAGTTACTGAAATGTCAGACACTGCTTATGTGTTTGGATTTGGTCTTATTTACCTTGTGTTTCTAATCTATAATCCAAATTGTACCTTATTAGAAATCATAATCTAACTTGTAAAAGCCTAACTACAAGGTAATATAAGACAAAATCTAAATAAATAGTGTGTGACGTTTCGGTAACGTCATTGTGCTCAATGCGGGATTCAATCTTTCGCCATTATATCACGTTTACGAGAAATAATGATTTTTTATTATTATCCCTAATACATAATAAGGTTGGGTAGAAGTTGGCAAATACCTCTACTGCAAATACACCACATGTCTATATATGTGAAAAACATTTCGTCTTTTAAACTTATAAGTGTTACAGAGCCACGTTTGGTTACTTGCTACTTACTGGTTGGGTTAGACTTTTGCAAGAATCGGGTGAAATTGAAGCTTTCTTTTATGTTTTTAATTAGAAAAATATTGCCCAATGCGGGATTCCATCCCGGATTGTAGCAGTCAAAAACCAACGGTAGACCACGCGTCTACACAGACCCTCTAAAGATAATAATAATAATAAAATAGATTTAATTCTAATGATAGACTTTTGGTGTCTTTGGTATATTTCAACTTAAAACTTCATTATTATTAAGAAAAGATAAAAAGATATCTCCTTTTAGTGCAAATGAAAGTTGCTGATGGCTTGCACTATCTATTGGAATAGATTATCTTTCTTTTTTAATATTGCAGACTGTGCACTTTGCATGTATTGACAAGACGTCATTAAAATTATTTTAATTGTCAAAAAAATGTCTATAGGAATAGATATCAACTATTCATTGATTTCATTTATTACAGAATTGACCAAATACCCATTCTTGATTAATTTTTTTTTTCACTTTCATTATTATTGATCAACATTCATTTACTCTTTCAAAATATTTTCCTAATAATTTATTGTAATATCCAAATGAAATTTTTCCAATCGACAAATGGAAAAAGGTTGATATTTAGTAATTCATATAACACGAGTCAGTATAGCAAATAATGGAAGGCTATGTAATTTATTTATTTACATACCTCGCCTCTGTGTAGATTATATGTAAATAAATTCTCATATTGCTTTCGTGGATATTACACCTTTGATTAATATATTAATAAAATATAATTAGCGTATATATAGTAATTGTTATTTATTAACAATCTTTATTGATATTTACAACATCTATATAAATTTGAGCTGACCTTTATTGTATTTTCCTATATACAAATCTTCCTTAGCTTTACTTAGTGTTATATACACCCATACCTCGCTTTGCGTCGGGGTTACGTTCCAAAAAAACACGACGCAAAGTGAAAATAAAATTTTGATGGCATGGCGCAATCAAAAACAAAGGTGTTGCCATATTTTAGGAAAAAAAAAATTAATGACTTGAATCCAAAACAACGCAACTTCGAAAATCTAACGACGCACAGTAAAAATCAGTAAAATTTAAGCAGCGACGCAACTTCGAAAAAAAAAGGCAAAACGAAACGACGCAAAGCGAGGTATTCTATATACAGTTACGAGCGTCATGGCCTCTGTCACGGTTTGCCGGCGCCCTCCTATTGGTCGGCTACGATCACGCCACCTTTGCCCCCCCCCCCCCCCATCATTTGGTGCCGCCAATGCGCGAGATACTTCTGTCACCGTTTGCTTTTGGTTCAGTGGTAGAATGCTCGCCTGCCATGCGGGCGCTCCGGGTTCGATTCCCGGCCGATGTTTTGGGGCGGGACGTTTCTCAAGAGTGACATCCACGGCGCCAATTTATAATTGTAACGAATAGTATTTGAATAAAAGCATTTAATCGGGTAAAACCCCGGGCGTTGCCCGGGTCATTCGGCTAGTCATATATACAAGTATCAGAGTCATCAATTCTGTCATCGTTTGCTTTTGTGAATGGAATGCTTTCATGAAGGGATAGTGTTTCAACAGCAACAGTACTAGATACGTTACTGTGTATTGTGTGTACTTTGCCAGTTGTTATTACTACTACTACAATGGATGTTTTTTATGAACGAATATTGTATTTTTGTATTATTTTGTTCGAAGAACAAACAGGGTCTTCTTGTTGGTGTACAAGGTTGAGTCAAAAAGTAATACACAATCATCGATAATTGTTTTATTTGTCAAACCATAAACGTTATATATATGAATACCTAACTATTAGCTATTTATCATCATCATTCATTATAAAACACAATTTGATTATAAATTATAGATATAAGAAAATAAGACCTAATCCGAATAATAGTGTGTAACGTTTCGGTAACAGCATTATCACCATCATCAGACAAAAGAATAAATGAGATAAAATATTCAGTGCGATACATTCAATATTTATAATGTAAACCTGTTAACTTCATGGAAAACTGAATATTTTACAATATTTATTTCTTACCTTCTGGCTATAAGAATAATCAAAAGAAATCAGTAAAAGTTATAAAGGAATTCCAAAATGGAATTTTGAAAAAAGAAAAATTTTAAACTAATTTCAGAGATGTGTCAGTTTTTAAATAGTGCAGTTCTATTTAAAAACTTGTTGAGATATTTATTTCTCATTTATTCTTTCAGTACTATATAAGAACTTGCTGTGATTTTTTTTCTCATTTATTCTTTTGTGTGATGATGGTAACAATGCTGTTGCCGAAACATCACACACTTTTAAATTATTTGGTTTAGGTCTTATTTTCTTGTATCAGCATCATTCAATATATCCTCTTTCCCTCTGTACACATTTGGTCCAGCGTTCTTTCCAACTCAACAAAAGCACTTTGGTAAAATACTACATCTGGCTTTCTGAACTACACTCTAACCTCATGAAGTAATATTTCATCATTTTCAAATGTACTACCGCGTAGAGAATTCTTTAATTTACCAAACAGGTTGAAGTTGTATGGAGACAGGTCAGGACTGTAAGCTGGGTGAAGCCTCAAAGTCTAATAATATCTGGAAATTTGAGCCAATGTCTGTTGTATACTTCTATACCGTATCATTTGTTGTATTCAAATACTCTTATCTGTTTTCGAAATAAAACCCGATCTGTTTTCATATAAGCATCACCACTAAACGTAGATATTTATTTTATTTCTTAAAATATAGCCAAAATGACAATATTTTACAATGCAAACATTAACATAAAATAATAATATATAAATACCATGATATTATTAATCTAAAATAAAATAATAATTTTTTGCTTATCCTTAGTACACGTGGTACAGGTCATGATAATCATGGTGGGTAGAAGTAGGAGACTATTTTTACTGTAAGTGCACCACATGTCTACACATGTGAAAAGCAGTTCGACTTTTGTACTTACAAATGTGCCAAAGCCTCGTTTGGTTAATTAAACTCGCTGGTGGGATTGGACTTTTGCAAGAATCGGGGGTTCATTGGAGCACTTTTTTAATCAGAAAATAAGTGCCCAATGCGGGAATCGAACCCGGGTCGTAGCGGTCGACAACCAACGGTTTAAATCATCCTTTCATCGATCCTCCAAAAAGAATAAAAATACAAAGCACATTGTAATTTCTTTTTATAATTAATATTCACCTATACATCAACCTTCTAATACAATACAAAACAAACTTCTTACAAAATCTAAATTATTAATAATGTTTATCTATACTCCAAGGAGAAGTCATCTAAAACAAACATTATAACATTAATAATAATTTAAATAAGTTTTATTTGTCTTTACTACATCCCTCTCCAAGCAAACAATGAAGACACATCTCTGAAATTAGTTTAAAATTTTTCTTTTTTTCAAATTTCATTTTGGAATTCCTTTATAACTTTTACTGATTTCTTTTGATTATTCTAATAGCCAGAGGAAGCAGGTAAATATTGTAAAATATTCAGTTTTCCATGAAGTTAACAGCTTTACATTATAAATTTTAAATGTAGCGCGCTGAATATATATTTTAAAATACTTATATTCCAAACACACATTTTATAATATATTTATATATTTTGAAAATAGAGCAATTCCTATTTAAATCATTAGATAATAAAAATACATATATTGGATTTAATAAAAGATTTATTTGCCAATATTTCGGTTGACTGAACGCCAAACCTTTATCAAGGCATTACATTTTTGTATAAACAAACCCAGCACCGTATAGTGTTATAATATCACAGTTGAAATAATATTAAAAATATAAAGTAGTGGGTGAAATTTGTGCATGTAAAAATTATTATAAAAGTTATAATCAGAATAAATTAAATATCTTAAAATATTAAAGGATAAAAATAATGAGGTCTATCTTATATTTTAAAATATTTGTATTAAGTACATAAAATGTAAATCATCAAAAAATCATATGTATCTAGTTAAATTATTCAATCCAATATATGACTTTTTATTATCTAATTTATATATTTATACGATAGGGCCACAATTTTAAATTTCTCGTTATATGCTTATTTATAAGTTTATGTCCAGAGTTCTTCTAAAATACCCCTTCCAAGAGTCTACCAACAGTATCACTATAAAAGAAAGTTCCAAAAATGCAATATAACAGCGGTATGGTAGATTAAACTGGCGAAACCGCTGAGAGGGTTCACCACTGATGAACCAGGCCCTCCTTTTAATTTTTCCATTGCAGTAAGGGCAGTAGAAATTGTTTAATTTCAAAAAGAATCTTACGCTTTTAAAATAGTTTCGAATTTTGATATGTTTATTTATAGTAGAATTTAGGTATTTTATTAAATTAAATTTTATTGCCATCTATCGTTAATATTTTACACAAATAAATTTACTGGCAATGCGTTTCTTTTAAATATCATCAAATAATATCACTACAGACCTTACTGCAATGATATGAGTTTTTTAGCCAAGCCCTCTCATTCAATAACTCATATCATTGCAGTAAGGTCTGTAGAGATAATATTTGATGATATTTAAAAGAAACGCATTGCCAGTAAATTTATTTGTGTAAAATATAGGTATTTTATATTGATTATTTATATGTACCAAAAGATAGACACCTCTTTCTTTATAAAATTGCATTAAAAAAGTGTATTTGGTTTATAACCCTAATACAGAACATAATGGTCTGATAAAGAATAATCCATAACACCAATTTTGACATATTCAGACAAAAGGCCAACCTGTATACCATGGTTTCAGGCTATGGCACTCATCAGTACAGGGGCGGCTTCGATTTCATTACATCCTACGAAAGAAGTTATGGAATCAGTCAAATTTACCAAACAGGTGTTGAAGCTGCTGAAATGGCAATGGTTGATTTTCAAGCTAGAATAGAACATAGAGTTGCGGAAGGATGATACTCATGTTCCAAATAAGGCACCTCTCCCTTTAAATATGGTAGATTCTCTATTACCACTATTATGTTCTCGCGAAATTCTCGCCTGGGGTAAAGATACTTCTTGCTGGAATTCTCGACTCACCCATCGAATGCGCTCGGGACTGCGATAGTCTCGCTCTTCGAGGAGGATTGTCCGAGCTAAGGGGCGGCATTGCCCTCCTGATGTAAATTGTAAATTTAAGTTGATCTTTTCTTCCTCTTACTCCTCGTGAGTGTATTTGTTGACCAGTGATCATTAAATTTGTTTTAATTTTCAAATTGTCACTATTATGTTAAGAATTGGGATGATAAATAAAAATGCATTGTTTTAATGGATTTTTAATGAGAGAGGTACGTATTTAGGTACATATATATCGCATACAAATCATAGTTTCATATTTAAAACATAGATGGCGCTATTCTTCTTTGCATAATTGCATACTGTTCATTAAACCTTGTTATATATACTTATGGACGAAACTTAAGGATGACGCCGGTTGTCTGTTTTTTTTTTTGGAGACAAAGGCAATTTTGTTCACACTTGATTATCTCGTGTGTCTTTAATAAAGGTCACTGTAATATCTTTCAGAGTTATTATCTGAATCCCGATATAACAGGCTGAAAGGTACAACTTACTTCAGTTTTGTCCATGAGTGTATCTTTCAGAGTTATTGTCTGAATCCTAATATACATGCTAAAAGGTACAACTTCCTTAAGTTTTGCCCATGAGTGTATCTTTCAGAGTTATTGTCTGAATCCAGATATACATGCTGAAAGGTACAACTTCCTTAAGTTTTGCCCATGAGTGTATCTTTCAGAGTTATTGTCTGAATCCAGATATACATGCTGAAAGGTACAACTTCCTTAAGTTTTGTCCATGAGTGTAGTTCGAAATAGTAATTGCCGTGAGTCACTCATGCATTCACGCGAAAACCAAAATCACACGTATAACATTAGTGTGTAGTGGTTATTCTTGGATATTGTTCACTTCCAGATAACAGTTTGAAGACTTCTAGTAGCATCCTTGTTAGTTAGTTATCTTTCAAGAGAGTTTAAGGTTTATTCGTGATTTCTTTCATACCGTGCTGCGCTGAATTCAAGTGGTAAACCTAGCACGTATATTGAGGTAGTTGCGCTCGTGTTCCGATCGTGTCACATTCCTCATGCACATCTTGAGCATGGCGTTGAGATGTTCACATGGACGTAGATCGGTATGAGTGAGGGTACAATCTAGGAAACGTTCCCAGTGGTTGATACAAGGAAGTTCCTCTCTGTTAGGTTGGTATTGTCTGGTATGGACGTGGGTAGACACATTTGGCGGTGGTGGTGGGGCATTTTCAGCTGGTACACGGATGCCCTGGGTGAAGAAATGACCGATGGCAGTGCCGAGAGCCACACCGGCGGCTGTAGTGACGATCTGCTCAGATTGTGATGTCCCCTGAGCTTCATTTCCGGGTGGAGAACGGCGGTTGGAGGCCATGGCACTCCTTCCCGAGACCACCCGCCTTGTTACCAACTCTTTTCAATTATTGATTTTCGGGAGATATCGGGATTAAATACCATATCGACTAATCTCGTGTAATGTGCATGGTCCATGACCCGGTTGGTTTCAGTCTAGGTACTGTTTAGGTTAAGTTCAGATTAGGTACGGTTTAGGTTAAGTTCAGTTTAGGTACAGTTTAGGTTAGTATCAGTTTGGATACAGTTCATGCTAGGTTCAGGTTTGATTATGTTCAGTTTAGTTACTGTTTAGGTTAGGTTCAGTTTTGGTACAGTTTAGATTAGGCTCAGTTTAGGTTAGTATCAGTTTGGGTACAGTTCATGCTAGGTTCAGGTTTGATTATGTTCAGTTTAGTTACTGTTTAGGTTAGGTTCAGTTTAGGTTAGGCTCAGTTTAGGTTCAGTTTATGTTAGTATCAGTTTAGGTACAGTTCCTGCTAGGTCAGATTTAATTATGTTCAGTTTAGGTACTGTTTAGGTTAGGTTCAGTTTAGGTACAGTTTAGATTAGGCTCAGTTTAGGTTAGTATCAGTTTGGGTACAGTTCATGCTAGGTTTAGTTTTAATTATGTTCAGTTTAGTTACTGTTTGGGTTAGGTTCAGTTAAGGTACAGTTTAGATTAGGCTCAGTTCAGGTTAGTATCAGTTTGGGTACAGTTTAGGTTAGGTTCTGTTTAGACTTAGTATAAACATGCGAATAAGGAGAATAATCATGAGATGGCATTTGCTCATCAGTTATTTATTGTGGAAATTTTGGGATCCCTAAACTATATAAAGTCAGGTCACTACACTAAACAATCTTCTAAACCAGTTATTTATAAACCTCGACTATTAAAAGACCAGCCATGAATAAATATTGACAACTACAAAATCAAACAGTACAGTGTCAGCTTGCTACAAACAAGACAAGTACAACGCCAGCTTTCTACAAAACTAGACTAGTACAACGCCAGCTTGCTACAAAACCAGACAAGTACAACGCCAGCTTGCTACAAAGCCAGACAAGTACAACGCCAGCTTTCGACAAAACCAGACAAGTACAGCGCCAGCTTTCTACAAACCTAGACAAGTACAGCGCCAGCTTTCTACAAAGCTAGACAAGTACAACGCCAGCTCGCTACAAAGCCAGACAAGTACAACGCCAGCTCGCTACAAAGCCAGACAAGTACAACGCCAGCTCGCTACAAAGCCAGACAAGTACAGCGCCAGCTTTCTACAAACCTAGACAAGTACAGCGCCAGCTTTCTACAAACCTAGACAAGTACAACGCCAGCTCGCTACAAAGCCAGACAAGTACAACGCCAGCTCGCTACAAAGCCAGACAAGTACATCGCCAGCTTGCTACAAAACCAGACAAGTACAACGCCAGCTCGCTACAAAACCAGACAAGTACAACGCCAGCTCGCTACAAAGCCAGACAAGTACAGCGCCAGCTTTCTACAAACCTAGACAAGTACAACGCCAGCTCGCTACAAAGCCAGACAAGTACAACGCCAGCTTGCTACAAAACCAGACAAGTACATCGCCAGCTTGCTATAAAACCAGACAAGTACAACGCCAGCTCGCTACAAAGCCAGACAAGTACAACGCCAGCTTGCTACAAAACCAGACAAGTACAACGCCAGCTTGCTACAAAACCAGACAAGTACAACGCCAGCTCGCTACAAAACCAGACAAGTACAACGCCAGCTTTCTAAAAAACTAGACAAGTACAACGCCAGCTCGCTACAAAGCCAGACAAGTACAACGCCAGCTTGCTAAAAACCAGACAAGTACATCGCCAGCTTGCTATAAAACCAGACAAGTACAACGCCAGCTCGCTACAAAGCCAGACAAGTACAACGCCAGCTTGCTACAAAACCAGACAAGTACATCGCCAGCTTGCTATAAAACCAGACAAGTACAACGCCAGCTTGCTACAAAGCCAGACAAGTACAACGCCAGCTTGCTACAAAACCAGACAAGTAGAACACCAGCTCGCTACAAAGCCAGACAAGTACAACGCCAGCTCGCTACAAAGCCAGACAAGTACAACGCCAGCTCGCTACAAAGCCAGACAAGTACAACACCAGCTCGCTACAAAGCCAGACAAGTACAACGCCAGCTCGCTACAAAACCACACAAGTAGAACACCAGCTCGCTACAAAGCCAGACAAGTACAACGCCAGCTCGCTACAAAGCCAGACAAGTACAACGCCAGCTTGCTACAAAGCCAGACAAGTACAACGCCAGCTCGCTACAAAACCACACAAGTAGAACACCAGCTCGCTACAAAGCCAGACAAGTACAACGCCAGCTCGCTACAAATCCAGACAAGTACAACGCCAGCTTGCTACAAAACCAGACAAGTACAACGCTAGCTTGCTACAAAACCAAACCTTGTATTCAGGCCATGGAACAGGAGAATGACAAAATGACATTTTATTAGGAAGCAGGCTACGTGCTGTCACGTCCCCCCTATTGAACCGCCTCAACCTTCTTACAGCCCCCTCCCCAGTCCCTTAAATAATAAACCTAATTTCCTGTTCGATATGGACCTCTGGCTGGAATAGGGAGTCCATGGCGTTTTACATGGATTTCAGAACTTAGGGCGGTAGGTGTGTTTATCACAGTCCATAGTAATTCATAATACATTTTTATTTATTTATTTATTTTTACAAAAGCACGAAGTCCAAAGGACTATTGTGCTGTGCTAGTATTATTTACATATATATGATTAATTATTTACACGATAGATTAGTAGTGTTTTGTAAATTATTGTACAAATAGTTCTAAACTTAACAAAGTTCTCATAAGATAGAGTATATACACAAAGAGAATTTGGTAATGTTTCAAAGTATCTACATACAATTTGATTAGTCAGAGGGCAAGTTAAAAGAAGATGATCTGGTGATTCAACATCTAAGCGGCATTCACATGTTGGATCATGTTTATCCCTGACTTTACAAATTAATGAATTCAACAAGCAAGGGTCTAATTTCTTTACTATTTTTATCTCTCTACCTTTTGGGACAACATGCCCTTTAACAGGAGAATTAGAAGTATGACTTCCAGCTAACTATTCATATTTATTCATGATAATATAGTGAAAAAGGTTTTAAAATTACAAAATATTTTCTCACAATGAGTTCTTTTTATCACAAAACGCTAGCTTTCAAGTGATAATCGCTCTTCAACGGTTTTAATAAAGCATCGACTATATCTTGCAAGAAATATTTACAGAATGCGCGCATATGTTTTTGTAAATATTTTTTGTAAGATATAGTCGATGTTTTATTAAGTCCGTTGAAGAGAGATTATCACTTGAAAGCTAGTGTTTTGTAATAAAAAGAAACTCATTGTGTAGAGAAATATTTTTTTTTGCTATTCCCAGTACACTTGGTACAAGACATGATAATCATGGTGGGTAGAAGTTGGCTACTGCTTTCATGTAAGTACACCTCATGTCTACACATGTGAAAATCAGTTCGACTTTTGCACTTACAAATGTTTGGTTACTTACACTTGCTGGTGGGGTTGGAAGCTAGAGAAATAAAATAGATAAATAAACTTGGCCCTGGATTGCTTACTGATTTTATTGAATTGTAATCCATAATTTTGCTTCTATGCAATACCAATGCTTCTAGCTATGATAGAGCATTTGTAGTTTGAGAATTAAAGGTTTGACGCATATAGTAATTTGAGAATTAAGGTAGGAATGTGTTTATATTGCATTGTTATTCACTTATCTAAAAATAGTATCTATTATCCAAATACGAAACTATTATAGACGCGTATAATTCTTTTTAAAAAATAAAACAATTTCTACTATCTTTACTGCAATGAAAAAATTAATGGTAGGGCCTGGTACATCAGTGGTGAACCCTCCCAGCGGTTTCGCCAGTTTAATCTACCATACCGCTGTTATATTGCATTTTTTCGATCTTCCTTTTATAGTGATACAGATGCTAGACTCTTGGAATGGGTATTTTAGATGAACTATGGACATTGATAATTCGTGTAGTAACATTTAGTAAACAAAGTAATTTCTAGTGATGAACGTATGCATCTGTAAAAGACATAGCTATGGCGTAAAAACTTCGGTCAATAAAGCCCATTATCAATCAGTGAATGACATAGCTATATACATATAACTTTACAAAATATGCAATTGCATGCAAAGATTTCAAAATACGAAACTATTATAGACGCGTATGATTCTTTTAAAAATTAAACAATTTCTACTGCCTTTACTGCAATGTAAAAATTAATGGGAGTGCCTAGTTCTATTGCAGTAAGGACAGTAGAAATTGTTTAATTTTTAAGAGAATCATACGCATCTATAATAGTTTTGAATTTTGATAACAGTTGGAGCGCTAATGCATCATAATGCAAATATTTACATACAAAATATCAATTTTAACATCTAAATTAAAAGAATTAATAAAATATTTATACTTCATAAAACAAAATAATTCAAAAAATGTTAACAAATCAATTCCCTATAATCAAATAAACGTAAACAAGACTTAGAACGAAACACTATGAAGGAATGACAATACATCCAGATGGTACAAGAACCTATAGGACATGTAAAAACTGTCCTGGTGTGGAACTAACGCCTACTCGCATATTCTCATGCCCAGCAATGGTCGCAGCCTTGCAGAAAATTGACATGGACCCAGAGCAGCAGCTTTACACACCCAAGATAGAGAACGACTCCTGTGATAGAGATGTATGGAGACATCTGAGGCTCTTCATTGGACACAACAACAACATAAAGTTGACATGGACCCAGAACAGCAGCTTTACACACCCAAGATAGAGAACGACTGCTGTGATAGAGATGTATGGAGACATCTGAGGCCCTTCATTGGACACAACAACAACAGAAAATTGACATGGACCCAGAACAGCAGCTTTACACATCCAAGGTAGAGAACGACTGCTGTGATAGAGATGTATGGAGACATCTGAGGCTCTTCATTGGACACAACAACAACAGAAAATTGACATGGACCCAGAACAGCAGCTTTACACATCCAAGATAGAGAACGACTGCTGTGATAGAGATGTATGGAGACATCTGAGGCTCTTCATTGGACACAACAACAACAGAAAATTGACATGGACCCAGAACAGCAGCTTTACACACCCAAGATAGAGAACGACTGCTGTGATAGAGATGCATGGAGACATCTGAGGCTCTTCATTGGACACAACAACAACAGAAAATTGACATGGATCCAGAACAGCAGCTTTACACACCCAAGATAGAGAACGACTGCTGTGATAGAGATGTATGGAGACATCTGAGGCTCTTCATTGGACACAACAACAACAGAAAATTGACATGGACCCAGAGCAGCAGCTTTACACACCCAAGATAGAGAACGACTGCTGTGATGGATATGTATGGAGATATCTGAGGCTCTTCATTGGACACAACAACACAACAATAAATAAACGTAAAATTGCACTACTGATATCCATCAATTAAAACAATATTCTAAAAGAAAGAGAACTAGGAATTAATACAAACATTACTATTGGTAAATTTTACCCATCAAAAAAAAAGGAAAAATTCACGTTGTATTTAATCTCCATTTCCCATATGGAAATATCTCTCAGAGATTGTGATAGCCTCTCTTCTAAAATTTCCAAATTTCATTAAGCCTGATGGAAAGATAAGTTTTAAGTTAATTAAGTATATTAGAGAGAAAAGATTTTTTAATCTAAATATTTCCATACTTCTGAAATTTACTCTCATCTTTTACATCAAATTACTTTGAAATATTTTAAGTGGCTTCTTTTGAAAAGGTTTCACAGAAATTTATTTGAAATAAATATTAATATTTCGTAGAATATTAGGATTTGACCGTGTTCTATGAGTGTAAAATTATCTTAGAATGGATTATTGTTTATTTATGTTTATTAACAGTTACAAATGAAACGGTAAATACAAAAAAAATGTGAATAATTCAGATTGTAAAAATAGAAAATCAATAAAAATATAAAATTATATTATATTTTTCCTTGAAAACTTTGAAACTAAAGTTTTATTTTGGTTGGGCTATATCGGGTGTTAAAATAAGAAAGGAGAAAAAGAAATTCACAATTATAAAAACTTTAATTTTAAATTTGTGTATAATTATAAAAATAACTTATTTTCTTATTTCATAATTTGCATAAAACTTGTATTTCTTAAGCTAGTAAATATTAGAATATAAATCCTTTACCAAAAAAAAAAAATAGAAAACCTATTAAAATAAAATACAATATGATCATGATAAAATATATTAAATATACACAAAAAAAAAAACATTTTAAAAAGATCAATCTTCACATAATTATATAAAAGAGGGCTCACTCAAAAAGAAAGAATCTCTTCTGTAGTTATGTAGGACCCTCGAGCGTGTGTCGTCTGTTTTTTTTTTTTTTTTAAGGAGACAAGAAATTGTTCACACTTGGTTATCTCTTGTGTCTTCAATAAAGGTCACTGTAATATCTTTCAGAGTTATTGTCTGAATCCCGATATACATGCTAAAAGGTATAACTATCTTAAGTTTTGTCCATGAGTGTATATATGTGTGTCTTCAATAAAGGCCATTGTAATATCTTTCAGAGTTATTGTCTGAATCCCGATATACATGTTAAAAGGTACAACTTCCTTAAGTTTTGTTCATGAGTGTATATATGTATGTCTTCAATAAAGGTCACTGTAATATCTTTCAGAGTTATTGTCTGAATCCTGATATACATGCTAAAAGGTGCAACTTCCTTAAGTTTTGTCCATGAGTGTATATATGTGTGTCTTCAATAAAGGTCACTGTAATATCTTTCAGAGTTATTGTCTGAATCTCGATATACATGCTGAAAGGTACAACTTCCTTAAGTTTTGTCCATGAGAGTATATATGTGTGTCTTCAATAAAGGTCACTGTAATATCTTTCAGAGTTATTGTCTGAATCCTGATATACATGCTAAAAGGTGCAACTTCCTTAAGTTTTGTCCATGAGTGTATATATGTGTGTCTTCAATAAAGGTCACTGTAATATCTTTCAGAGTTATTGTCTGAATCTCGATATACATGCTGAAAGGTACAACTTCCTTAAGTTTTGTCCATGAGAGTATATATGTGTGTCTTCAATAAAGGTCACTGTAATATCTTTCAGAGTTATTGTCTGAATCCTGATATACATGCTAAAAGGTGCAACTTCCTTAAGTTTTGTCCATGAGTGTATATATGTGTGTCTTCAATAAAGGTCACTGTAATATCTTTCAGAGTTATTGTCTGAATCTCGATATACATGCTGAAAGGTACAACTTCCTTAAGTTTTGTCCATGAGAGTATATATGTGTGTCTTCAATAAAGGTCACTGTAATATCTTTCAGAGTTATTGTCTGAATCCTGATATACATGCTAAAAGGTGCAACTTCCTTAAGTTTTGTCCATGAGTGTATATATGTGTGTCTTCAATAAAGGTCACTGTAATATCTTTCAGAGTTA
>CP092869.1:86957150-87123308 GCA_030710605.1 Cordylochernes scorpioides
AGGTTTCTAATCTACCTTCTTGTTTCTTTTTTTTTTCTTATATAGTGGTATCAAAATTCGAAACTATTATAGACGCGTATGATTCTTTATGAAAATAATTTATACTGCCCTTATATATAGTGGTATATTAAAAATAAAGAAGGTATTTCCTGACCACGAACACATGTGATTTTCAGATTGCAGAGCGCCATCTAGTGGAGTAAAAATAAACTAAACGTTTATTTAGCTTGCTCCGTGATATTTGGCCAATCATATAGTGGTATATATAATTGTTTTTGCATGACAGTTATTTATTCAGTTTATTATTATCCTTAGTACACACACAACACGTGGTACAGGCCATGATAATCTTGGTGGGTAGAAGTTAGCGACTGGTTTTTTACTGCAAGTGCACCACATGTCTACACATGTGAAAAGCAGTCCGACTTTGTACTTACAAATATTCTAGAGACTCGTTTGATTACTTGTACTCGCTGGTGGGGTTGGACTTTTTAAAGAAATCGGGGGCCATTGGAGCATTTTTTAATTAGAAAAAAAGTGTCCATTGCGGGATTCTATCACGGGTCGTAGCGGTTGAAAACGAATAGTTTTAGATAACTCATCAAAAGACCCTCCTTGGTTTTGACGTAAATGTACATAATTATCCCTAGCAAGGATATCGTGTTTTGTATGTTAAAATAATTTAATATAATCAAACTTCATTATTCTTTTTAACAAAATATCAAAAATAATCATTTAAAATTTAAAAAATATATATCTGTTTTTTTTTTTTTTAGAAAATAGGTAGCATGAAAAAATCTATTTTAAATTTATTAAAAGGAGTGTGAAATTGATAAAGAAAATTTCAAATATAAAAAATAAAATCATGTTTGTAATTCACAGTTTGATTAGCTGGAAATATGCAAAGTTTATAAGTTGCATAGATTCGTCTGTATTTTAATATATTTATTTTTTTTCTATGAAATCTTTCGTCTGCTTTTCTTTAAAATTTTGTTTACTTTAATCTCTATTCAATCAGGTATATTAAAGGTTGTTTGCTTTTAATCTTGTAGGAAATATCTCAAAAATAAGAAGAAAAAAAAAAGAAAATTGATAAGTTTTGTATATATAAACAGTATATATACCCTTTTTACATATAAGCCTTTCTATTTAAAATGTATATGTATTAGAATTTAGCTTATTACTTCTTTTTTAAATTGGTTTGTAGATTTTTGAATTATAGGAAATATATTTTAAAAATTATGATGTATAAAGAGATGATATAGAAATTTAAAAAAATACCTTATATATATACTCTGTTAAAATATTTATAATAACCGTAAATGGGATTTAAAAAAAAGGTTTATATAAGGCCATCTTTAATTATGCAAATATATGAACATAATAGATATTAAAATTCGAAACTATTTTAAAGGCGTAAGATTCTTTTTTAAATTAAAACAATTTCTACTGCCCTTACTGCAATGGAAAAATTAATGGGAGGGCCTGGCTCATCAGTTGTGAACTCTCCCAGCGGTTTCACCAGTTTAATCTACCATACCGCTGTTATATTGCATTTTTAGAACTTACTTTTATAGTTTATAATTTTTCCATTGCAGTAAGGACGGTAGAAATTGTTTAATTTCAAAAAGAATCTTACGCCTTTCAAATAGTTTCGAATTTTGATAACAGATGGCGCGCTAGTGCATCATAATATATATTAATTATTACTTGATATAAAAAAAACTTCTTTTATAAATGATATTTTTTTGTTTTAATAATATACACTCATGGACAAAGTTTAAGGAAGTTGTACCTTTTAGTATGTTTATCGGGTTTCAGATAATAACTCTGAAAGATATTACAGTGATCTTTATTGAAGAAACACATATATACAATCATGGAAAAAGTTTAAGGAAGCTGTACCTTTTAGTATGTATATCGGGATTCAGACAATAACTCTGAAAGATATTAAAGTGACCTTTATTAAAGACACACATATATACACTCATGGACAAAACTTAAGGAAGTTGTACCTTTTAGCATGTATATCGGGATTCAGACAATAACTCTGAAAGATATTAAAGTGACCTTTATTAAAGACACACATATATACACTCATGGACAAAACTTATGGAAGTTGTACCTTTTAGCATGTATATCAGGATTCAGACAATAACTCTGAAAGATATTACAGTGACCTTTATTGAAGACACATATATATACACTCATGGACAAAACTTAAGGAAGTTGTACCTTTTACCATGTATATCGGGATTCAGACAATAACTCTGAAAGATATTAAAGTGACCTTTATTAAAGACACACATATATACACTCATGGACAAAACTTATGGAAGTTGTACCTTTTAGCATGTATATCAGGATTCAGACAATAACTCTGAAACATATTACAGTGACCTTTATCGAAGACACACATATATACACTCATGGACAAAACTTAAGGAAGTTGTACCTTTTAGCATGTATATCGGGATTCAGACAATAACTCTGAAAGATATTACAGTGACCTTTATTGAAGACACACATATATACACTCATGGACAAAACTTAAGGAAGTTGTACCTTTTAGCATGTATATCGGGATTCAGACAATAACTCTGAAAGATATTACAGTGACCTTTATTGAAGATATACGATATAACCAAGTGTGAACTAAATTGTCTCTTTTTCCTTAAAAAAGAATCAGACGACTGTGGACAAAAAAAAAGACTTTCCACTTCCTTATGTTTTGACCATGATTGTAAATTGTGAAAAGATTGGTCTTTCTATGTAATTAATCAATGGAAAGATAGGTCACCATTTCTCATCTCAAAATAGACTCAAAACTTTACGCTACCTGTTGACCGTATTTGTATACTAGCGAACTCTGATTAGGGATAAAGACACAACACCATCTTTGGAAAATTCAGAATCTCATTGTGGAGAAGAAGGTTTCATCTTAATGATCTTTGTAAGTTCAGGGTGGATTTTCAGGAATTCACAAGGAATTCGTCTTATTTCTTATCTCCACTCAATCATATTAGGGTATAAAGCTTGTAGAGCTCCATGATGCTTGGGTATATTAGAATGCCTTTGTCATTAAGACTGGGAACACTACTCAGTAGCAGGCCACCGACTTAGCTGCAATATGAAATAGCCACTTCTGACATGAGGTACAGACGCCATGTGCAGCCACTCTTAACATGGAGTACAGACTCATTCTGTATCCTTGGATCAGGAGCCCTTACAGTGTAAAAAGGGATTTACTAAAAGGTCGTTGGAATGATTGTATTAATCCCTTACTGGGCACTTTTTTCTGATTAAAAAAAAATTTCCAAAAATGTTTCTTGCAAAAGTCGAACCCTAGCAGCGAGTGCAATTAATCAAAAGGGGCTCTGGTACATTTGTAAGTGCAAAGTCGAACTGCTTTTTACATGTGTAGACATGTGGTGCACTTACAGTCAAAGCAGTCGCCTACTTCTACGCAAAAAATAAAATTTATCGTTGTGTTAATTGCGCTAAAAATATTTTTTTATTTGTTTTAATAGCAAATTGTACAATGTATAAACGAAAGATGAAGAATCAAGTATTACAAAATTTCCGTCTTTATCTCTAAACTAGAATCAATAGAAATTTCTAGGTCAGAATATGATTGAGATGGTACACCGAGATCTCTAAGAGAATCAAAACCAATTAAGTATAGCTCTACTAATTGTTTCCTGCTAAATCTCCATTAATTACCTTCAAATTAAATTTTTGACGCGTCGTTAAATAAACCTAATTGGGTGCTAATCAATGACGCTGATATGTAAATTGGGACAGGCTTTACTGATGCATTTCCCTTAGGGGAACAAATTGTTGACAGCTTCCATAGCTTGAAAGATATTCTCTTAGCCTATTTTGATATTTAAACCTCTACAAAGGGATTTAATGAAAGGTCGATGGAAGGATGGTCTAAACTTTTGTTTTTTTTACCGCTACGATCCCGGGTTCGATTCCCGCAATGGACACTTTTTTTTTTATTAAAAAAATTTGCTCCAATAGCCCCCTGTTTTTTGCAAAACTCGAACTCCACCAGCGAGTGAAATTAATCAAACGGGACTCTGGCATATTTGTAAGTGCAAAGTTTAACTGCTTTTCATATATGTAGACATGTGGTGTACTTACAGTAAAATCAGTTGCCTACTTCTACCCACCATGATTATCATGGCCTGTACCACGCGTACTAAGGATAAGCAAAAAATAATAATAAAAAGAGGTCTTGCAATATATAAATATTTGACGTTCAGAAACAACACATATAAAAACAAGATTCTTCTCGACAAATTCTTCGACATTATCATCAAACATGTTCCGAACATGAACTCCCCAAATGGCAGGGATCTGTCTAGATTCAAGGCGGTTTTAAGCTCCTGATTCGGACGTGCCCTCAGAGAGGGCTACGTCGATTGTAAATATCTCTCTTCATTCCTACCATTATTATTACCTTATAACTCCCTTTGAGTGTAAAGATTGACGAGATGTCAATAAAGTTGTTTAATTGTCAATTGTCACAATATTATTCTCAATATTTTTATAAAACGAAGCTCTTAAGCACCAAACACTTTATTAAATTAGGAAAAAGACATCTCCTAATCGTGCAACTAAAAGTTGCTGATGACTTGCGCCATCTATCAGAATAAATATCAACTATTTGTTAATTTTTTATTATTGCAGAATCGTCCAAATACCCATTCTTGTTTAATCAATGAATTATAATATTTTCATTTTAGATTATATAATATATATACATACACGATTTACTATGTATATAAGATAAGTTTGGAAATTTACATTCCCCTGAGAACAATTCTCAACCTGAAACCCCAAAACACATTATTGACTGTATTGACTCATCCATTGATGAGCTCTACTCATCCCCAGAAGACACCATCAACAAGTTCTACAAGCTTGATACCCTAATATGATTGTTGAGTGGAGATAAGAAAGAAGAAGACATTATTGACTGTATTGACTCATCCTGTGAGCTCTACTCATCCCCAGAAGACACCATCAATAAGTTCTACAAGCTTGATACCCTAATATGATTGTTGAGTGGAGATAAGAAAGAAGAAGACATTATTGACTGTATTGACTCATCCTGTGAGCTCTACTCATCCCCAGAAGACACCATCAACAAGTTCGACAAGCTTGATACCCTAATATGATTGTTGAGTGGAGATAAGAAAGAAGAAGACATTATTGACTGTATTCACTCATCCATTGAGTTCTACTCATCCCCAGAAGACACCATCAATAAGCTCTACAAGCTTGATACCCTAATATGATTGTTGAGTGGAGATAAGAAAGAAGAAGACATTATTGACTGTATTGACTCATCCTGTGAGCTCTACTCATCCCCAGAAGACACCATCAACAAGTTCTACAAACTTTGATACCCTAATATGATTGTTGAGTGGAGATAAGAAAGAAGAAGACATTATTGACTGTATTGACTCATCCTGTGAGCTCTACTCATCCCCAGAAGACACCATCAACAAGTTCTACAAGCTTGATACCCTAATATGATTGTTGAGTGGAGATAAGAAAGAAGAAGACATTATTGACTGTATTGACTCATCCTGTGAGCTCTACTCATCCCCAGAAGACACCATCAACAAGTTCTACAAACCTTGATACCCTAATATGATTGTTGAGTGGAGATAAGAAAGAAGAAGACATTATTGACTGTATTGACTCATCCTGTGAGCTCTACTCATCCCCAGAAGACACCATCAACAAGTTCTACAAACTTTGATACCCTAATATGATTGTTGAGTGGAGATAAGAAAGAAGAAGACATTATTGACTGTATTGACTCATCCTGTGAGCTTTACTCATCCCCAGAAGACACCATCAATAAGTTCTACAAGCTTGATACCCTAATATGATTGTTAAGTGGAGATAAGAAAGAAGAAGACATTATTGACTGTATTGACTCATCCTGTGAGCTCTACTCATCCCCAGAAGACACCATCAATAAGTTCTACAAGCTTGATACCCTAATATGATTGTTGAGTGGAGATAAGAAAGAAGAAGACATTATTGACTGTATTGACTCATCCTGTGAGCTCTACTCATCCCCAGAAGACACCATCAACAAGTTCTACAAGCTTGATACCCTAATATGATTGTTGAGTGGAGATAAGAAAGAAGAAGACATTATTGACTGTATTGACTCGTCCTGTGAGCTCTATTCATCCCCAGAAGATACCATCAACAAGTTCTACAAGCTTGATACCCTAATATGATTGTTGAGTGGAGATAAGAAAGAAGAAGACATTATTGACTGTATTGACTCATCCTGTGAGCTCTACTCATCCCCAGAAGACACCATCAACAAGTTCTACAAGCTTGATACCCTAATATGATTGTTGAGTGGAGATAAGAAAGAAGAAGACATTATTGACTGTATTGACTCATCCTGTGAGCTCTACTCATCCCCAGAAGACACCATCAACAAGTTCGACAAGCTTGATACCCTAATATGATTGTTGAGTGGAGATAAGAAAGAAGAAGACATTATTGACTGTATTGACTCATCCTGTGAGTTCTACTCATCCCCAGAAGACACCATCAATAAGTTCTACAAACTTTGATACCCTGATATGATTGTTGAGTGGAGATAAGAAAGAAGAAGACATTATTGACTGTATTGACTCATCCTGTGAGTTCTACTCATCCCCAGAAGACACCATCAATAAGTTCTACAAACTTTGATACCCTAATATGATTGTTGAGTGATAATAAGAAAGAAGAAGACTCCCCTGTGGAGATAGACAGGGAATCACTGAAAGGTCGAGAGTTAAATAAATCATTGGTTAATATGGCTGTGTTTTTCTGACATCAACTTACAACCAACAAATGTTCTTCAGAAATAAATCAACGTTTAGTTCATTTTTATACTACTAGATGGCGCTCTGCAATCTAAAAATGTTCATTAAGCAGTCAGGATATTCCATTACTATTATTATTATTATTCAAACTATTATTCAACTCATTTCGCAGATTTATTTTGAATTTTATGAAAACTACTAAATTCTATTGGAACGCTTATATTTAGAAATTAATTCTTTTTAGTATTGTTTTAATTGAATAATTCTCTAATATCTAGAATATTTTCATTATAAAATATTCCTTAAAACTTTTTTTTTTATGTGTAAATTGCTTTCTCGAAAAAATACACACAATACTTTACAATTTGATTTTATTTAACTAAATTTGTATACCAACCCTTTGTACATATATCAATTGTGTTGATAAATATATTTATTTTTTATCTTTTCATCTAACTAACTTGCATACTAATTCTGTACATATTTAAATATCTTTCTTTCTTTTCTTTCAAATATTTTGTCTATGTTTAAAGTGCAAGTGTCCCTAGGGGGACATAGCGCACTAAGTCGAAATAAATAAAGAAAGAAATTCAAACTACGGAGCTAACAAAGAAAAGAAAATACCAGCTACTGGCGAGGGAAATGGCCCAAACCTAAAAAAGTGCCCGTAAAAGTAGTGCCGATAGTCTTAACATGGGATGGAATAGTAACCAAATATAACAAACAATATAGAAAGGAAATAAACATAAGAAAAAGGGACTTCGCATATATTCAATCCTAGATGCTAAAAAAAAAGACTATGGAAATTATCTCAACAGAAATAAAGGATGAACCTCACGATAAGTTACAGAGAAATGGAAGCAATGGATAGATTGTTGGAACGATGTAGGGAGCTGGCGTGTGAAGACGAGGAACACCGGACATGGAGCACAGGGATACGATGAACATAGAAGAGATCCAGGAGAACGACCTAGAGCAGATGACAGGAGACCTGACAGACAAGAATGGATCAAGGACAGGGGACCGAGGAACTACCAGGAGAGGCCATAGAAAGACTGCTGGAGAGCTGCAGGACATCAGGGGACCATATTTGCGAGGGCCACAGCACTGACCAGGAGTCAATATTACAATTATAAAATATCTTTGTTTATTTTACTGCTATTATTTATTGAAGTTGTAAATAAAAATATGTAAATAGAATGACCATTCGTTACACTTTTTAGAGAAAAACTTGTAACCTTTTAAAAAAAATAAATGTATTATTATTATTATATATAGAATATAATGTATATATTATGGATAATACACTAATATATTATTAAGAATGACATAAATTACAATTTTGAAATGTTTAAATAATTCAATATTTTATCTGTGATCCCTACATTAATATTTATTATTCCATAGGCTGTTTAAATCCCATCTACAGAAATCTACCTATTTGAAAGAAAATACAGAATAAAAATTAGCTTCAAAGAGTAACATTTGAAATGCAAATAATTTTAATACATTAATATTTGATTTGATAAATTTTATATATATAAAAAAAAATGGAATCAAAAATTCTAAATAATATTTGACTCAATATATATATACCTTAAAACAAATATTTGTATAACATTTCAGAGAGATGCAAATGTAAATTTGATAGAGAAAAGGTTGAACTATTAGATTAGCTTTTTTTTACAATTCAAAATGGATGAAAAAAAGAGAGATTCGAATGTAAATTTTAAAATAGAATTTTAAGAAGATGTCCCTAAATATAATTATAGATATGAGATAGGTAAGGATATATACATATATGATATAATAAAAAATATGAATTTTATTATTCATAAAATAATTAAAATTCTATAATCACAGAGTTAAATTTTAAAATGAAAAGGAATCCTTAACAAAAGGAATACAACCCAATATTGTTTTTGTTTGTAAATAGATAATAACATCGTTAGTTTTATGTATGCAAAAACTGTTTGCTTTAAAAAAATAATCAAAATAATAAATATTTTTTGGGACAAAAGTTATCATTCATTTTTACCATCCACGACTGCATGAATTGGTAACGTAAATAGAATATACGTCCTTTTTTTATGACATATATATATATATATGATAAATAAAAAAAAAATTCTGCTTGAATTTAGATCATGTTGAGAATTATGGTAATGCAGTCGTGGCTAAAATCTTGAAAGTATAATATTAAAAATGGTTTTGATCAGATATTTTTTAATTGAACTTATTAAATATATATAAAAACATAATTTGATTAAAGTGCTGCCTGGCTTAAGGCGAGTAGAACAAGGAAAAACAAAAGATTATTTACATATTGTACAAAAGTTTTGAGCCGGCCATCGGGAAAGAACAACGAGTTTTTAAAGGGGAAGCATTAGCTCTGGCGGTCGATTTAACAGAGTATTTGGATCTATGAAATATAATTTCAAATAGAATAATATTTTATATTAAAAATAAAGAAGGCATCTCCTGGCCAGGAGCACGTGTGCTTTTTAGATGGCAGAGCACCATCTGGTGGAGCAAAAATAAACTAAACGTTCTGCTCTGCCATCTAAAAAGCACATGTGCTCGTGGTTAGGAAATGCCTTATTTATTTTTAATATCAACACCTGACCCACTTATCTTTTATTTTTTTCTATTGTTTTTTCATAAAATGGGGTAACAGGTAGTTTTATATATATATATATATAATAATAAATAGTTATTTAATTTTATAGTCCAGTTTTGTATTAAGATTATCTTCACTATTATGATCATTTAAATTCAAATTATAAAATTTGTAAAATGTTATTAATTTGTAGATAGAGAGAGAAAAATAAATCCTTTACTTCTAATACATCATCAAGTTAATTATATATTTATAATTAATAACAATAAAAATTAACGACGTAACGTCTTTTGCATCGGCTTTTACACGTCATTTAGACATACTCTAATCCTATATATAGAATAATCGAAGTGAGAATATATATAATAGTTAGAAAAAAGAGAGAAAGACAGAACCATGCACTTTTAATCAAACTAATAATAAGGAAAAAAAAAGTTTTGTAAAGAAGGTAAATAAGATTGTTAGTATATATATATAATTTTTATAATTTTATATTTTATCCTTTTTTTTTTTTTAAGATTTTTAAAGGTTTTTTTATTTTATAATATGATTATAAATAGTTGTATTTAGTAATATATCTATAGTATGAATTAACATTTGTTATAAGTTTGGATATTATGTTTTGAAACCCTAATGGTAGACCAGACATACACAAAAAACTTTAAATTGAAATAAATTGGAAAAAGAGATCTGCTGGACCGGGGATCTTCAGATAAAAGCCCAGCGACATTTCACCCCTTCTTTATTATGTCATAGATCTCTTTTAAACCGGATTTTATGTGTTAATATTAAGTTGTTTCAGTGAAATATTTAAATGAACATATATAACAGATACAAGTGTTAACAAATTCAAACTGTAAACCTACCTCGACCGCGGCGTCCTCCATTGTGAATATCTATTTCTGGCTGACACATGTTGTGGGGGGGGGGGGACATTTCAAATTTAGACCACTTATTCAGAATTTTTTGAACAACAAGAAAATTAAAGAAGAAAGGAAAAATAGTTAAGGGAAGAAAGCTGAATTTCATAATCTTTACAGCTAGTTATATCAAAATAACTGATTCAACACTTATTCATCTTTTAATATTCCTTTAAAAAGGCAAATTATAAGAGTTTAATAAAGCTATTAATTGTGCAAATTCACCTTTATTTAACTTCCATTTTCCTCCCCAGAAATTGGAGATTAAACAAAATGAACTATATACTATAACACTTTAAAAATCTTGTGAAAAAATCTTTTAATCAGTTATTTAATCAAAGTTTAATTAACTGTTAAAGATTATAAATTTGTATTAGTTATTATTAAGAGAAATTATAGAAAGTTGATTTCATAAATGGATATTTCCATTTATTTTTTTTTTAATATTTTATAATTGATATACTGTTGAAATATATTACTTGTTTGATACTAAATTTGTTTTTAATAAATTCCATGTTTAAATTTTTAACATCTTCTATGAAATTATCTAAAATATTATTTATTCTATAAAATCTTAGAAACTGACCATAATATATACCCTTACAGCAATTTAATGATATATTAGAATTCATATTACAGTATTTTATAATATTGAAATTATAATTACTCTTTTTATTATAAACTCTAACAGCACTATTTGTAAGGTCTATATTCAAGTCTAAAAAGTTAACTTTTTTGTTTCTATAAATTTTTTCATTGTTCTTAAGTTTCAAGTATTTAGGATATATTTCAGGTATTAATTTTTTAAACTGTGGATTATTAAATATTATTATGTCATCTACATATCGGAATATTTGCCAATTAATATTATTTTGTAGAAAGTATTCTCTTTCGTACCAGAACAATATTAGATTGGCTAATAAAGGACTAGAAGAAGTTCCCATGGGAACGCCTTCTGATTGAATATATATTTTATTTTTAAATTCTATATAGTTAAAATTTAAAAATGTTTCCAGTAGAGTTTTTGCTGTTTTAAGATCTAATTTAATTGTTTTATATCTGTTATGAATAATTTTAATGTAGAAAGTTTTGTCATTAATGAATTCATTAAATAAATTGGTTATTTTATTATTTAGATCTCTTAAATTTATTTTAGAATATAGGTCCTCAAAGTCAAATGTGTGTACTGTTTCAATGTTTGTCCAATTGTTCATTAAATAATTAATGATTTTTTTATTTGAGTCGATAAATTTATAATTATATTTATTAGTTAATTTATTTATAATAAATTGTAGTGTTGAAGCTAATTGTATATCAATATTTTTTATGACTGAATTTATACCAGATGTGATTGTTCTGAAAGAAATAGGTTTTTTGTGTTGTTTAGGAATTATATAGAACTTTGGTATGTTTTGATTTTTGTGGTTATTATAAATTTTTAGTGAATTTTCAACATTTTTGATGTCTTTTTTGATTTTTGTGGCTGTAGTTCTAGCAAAAGTGTATTTATGATTATTATCAATTTCCTTTTTTAGTATATCGTGGTATAGATTTTTACAAATTAAAGATAAATTATTGGAACATTTATCTATAGGAGTGATAATATAGTCCTTCTGTAAATTAATTATATTTTCTTTAAAAGAAGTGTGGGTGGCATGGAATTCTAGGCGGAGTCAGATAACAAATTATTTATTGTAAAATCAACTTTTAATTACATTTATTTATACAAATTATCAGAAGGGTTAAATTGGTGTATACTACATGTTGAAGTTATTTTTGTTTATATGTGTGTGTGGTCAAATATCAATTCTAGATTATATAATGTTAGACATATGTGCTTGATATATTATAGATAAATATTTACATTTCATATTATTTATGATTTATATTTAGAATGATGTATAATTATTTTATAAGCATATTATATATTTATAAGATGAATAATTTTAATATTTGAATTGAATAGTTATTAGACAAATTAAAACTTATAATGAAAATAGGAAAAGTTAATATTTGGGAGCCGCTACATCACTCCCCCGCCAGTGAAGACTTAAAGTCGAAAACGTACGTGGCGTCCATAGCGAGTGGTGTAGCTACTTGTCTTCGGTGTAGTTTCCTCAGCACCGTCGGGCATAGGTGGCAGAATTGAAGAATCGTGGAAACTTTGAGGGGTGTTTTCTATGAATGCAGGCTTTAGTCTGTTGACAGAAATGACTTTGTTTTGGTCATTGATTTTAACTGTAAATGTCTTCGAAGATCTTGATACCACTGGAAATGGACCTTCGTATGGTGGAGATAATGCTCTTTTCACAAAATCTTTTCTTACAAAGACGTGTGAGCAGGTGTCTAAGTCTTTATGAGAAAAAATATTGTTTTGGTTTGTTCGTCTTGTTGGTTGAGGTCGAATTCTACTCATATAATTCTTTAATTGAGTGGCAAAATTTGATGGATCGGGGTTTTTAAATTCTGAATTGGTTAGTAAATCAGCTGGAAGATTTAAAGTTGTCCCGAAAACCATTTCTGCAGCAGTGCATTTCAGGTCTTCTTTGTAGGATGTTCTGATGCCTAGCAGTACTAGAGGCAAAGCATCTATCCAATTAATAGTATTTCCGCTTGCCATGATTGCAGCTTTAATTTGACGATGCAAGCGTTCGACGAGACCGTTTGCTGCAGGGTTGTATGCCGTTGTTCGTATTCTGTTGGTGCCAATGAGTGAAGTGAGATCCTTGAAAAGATGTGATTCAAATTCACGACCTTGGTCAGTAGTTATTGTTGCTGGAACTCCGAATCTAGAAATCCAACCGCGAAAAAAAGCTTTTGCTACGCTTATTGCAGTTTTGTCCGAAATCGGAAAGGCTTCAGGCCATTTTGAATATCTGTCTATAGCAGTCAAAATGTGGGTACAATTTTCAGAATGGGGTAAGGGGCCTATTAAATCAAGATGAACGTGTTCAAAGCGAGTTGATGGGAGAGGAAAAATTCCGTGTTTTGTAATTGTATGCCTGTGAATTTTGCTTTTCTGACAATCTAAACAGGACTTTGACCAATGATTTATTGTTTGATTCATTTTGGGCCAAAAGTATTTTTGAGTTATTAGTTTTCTTGTTGCACGAATTCCTGGATGAGACAAATTATGGAGAGAATTAAAAATTTGTCGTCGGAAATTTTCAGGCACGAAAGGTCTGGGATTTCCAGTAGAAATATCGCAGTAAATTAATTTTTGCAAAAAGGAACTTGTTGTTTTATTAATTTGATTGTTTGTGAAGAATTTGAATTATCAATGAGAGTTTTTAGTTCTTTGTCCTTTTCTTGAATTTCAGGGAATGCATTAAGATCTAGATTAACCTTCGTGTGATTGAAAGTTTCGATTTCAATTCTTGGAAGGGTATCAGCCACAATGTTTTCACTTCCCTTAACATAGCGTATGTCCATGGAGAATTGTGAAAGATAGTTGAGATGACGTTCTTGACGAGGTGAACGTTCAGATTTTGATGTGAAGGCATACGTTAGAGGCTTGTGGTCTGTAAAAAGCATGAATGTTTTTCCATCAAGAAAGTATGAGAAATGCTTAACAGAGAGGAATGCAGCTAGGAGTTCCCGGTCGAATGCTGAGTATTTCGTTTCTGCTGGGGATAGCTTTTTTGAAAAAAATGAAATTGGTTCCCATGCAGTGTCATTCAGTTGTTGGAGGACACCACCAACAGCAACGTTGGAGGCATCAACCAGTACACTTAATGTAGAATTGGGTTGAGGGTAGTTTAAAAGTGTGTTTTCTGCAAGAGCATTTTTGATGTTTTGAAAAGCTTCTAATGTGTCTGAAGTCCAATTTAATGATGCATTGGGAGATTTAGTTTTTAAAAGTGAATAAAGCGGAGCTAAAATATGACTTGAATTTTTTATGAACCTGTGATAAAAATTTACAAGACCAATAAATCTTTGGAGTTGACGGGTCGAATTAGGTTGAGGAAAATCTTTAACGATTCTTATTTTCTCAGGAAGAGGTTTTATTCCTTTGTTGTCAATGATGTGTCCAAGAAATTCTAGTGAAGGTTTTCCGAAAACGCTTTTAGATATATTGACTGTTAATCCATGATCGGAAAGTCTTTTGAAGATTGTATGTAGATGTTGAATGTGATCATTTTCATTTTTACTGGCGATCAAAACGTCATCAATGTAAACGAAGACAAAATCTAGACCTTTGTTACTTCATCCATGAATCTTTGAAATGTTTGGCTTGCGTTTTTTAAACCAAAGTTCATGCGTGTGAATTCAAATAGACCAAATGGCGTAGTTATTGCCGTTTTGGGTATGTCTTCTTGGTTAATTGGAATATGGTGGTACGCCTTCACGAGATCTATTTTGCTGAAAATTGTACAGCCATGAAGGCTTTGGGTGAAATCCTGAATGTGCGGAATGGGGTAACAATCACGTCCGGCTCACCATTTTGTGGGTGGCATGGAATTCTAGGCGGAGTCAGATAACAAATTATATATTGTAAAATCAACTTTTAATTACATTTATTTATACAAATTATCAGAAGGGTTAAATTGGTGTATACTACATGTTGAAGTTATTTTTGTTTATATGTGTGTGTGGTCAAATATCAATTCTAGATTATATAATGTTAGACATATGTGCTTGATATATTATAGATAAATATTTACATTTCATATTATTTATGATTTATATTTAGAATGATGTATAATTATTTTATAAGCATATTATATATTTATAAGATGAATAATTTTAATATTTGAATTGAATAGTTATTAGACAAATTAAAACTTATAATGAAAATAGGAAAAGTTAATATTTGGGAGCCGCTACAGAAGGAATGTCTGAATTAGGTTTTGTGTATTTAAGTGTATTATTATAATAATTTATAATTTCCTTTTTAATATTATGTTTCCATTCCAGAAAAGTAAATTCTGGAATACTGTATTTTATACTAGTTTTATTTATGAAAATATCTATATCTTTTAATATAGATTTAATTGTATTATTATAATTGTGTTTAATTCGAGGTATATATTTATACCCTTTATTTAAAATTTCCTGATATTCTGGATTTAAAAAAGAAAAATTGCTAGTTAATATATGACCTGAGAACTTATATTTATCAATATAGTTGTTGCAATTACATTTAATTTTTTTAAAATTTGCCAAATTATTAATAAATTGGTTATAATTGCAAACTAAATTACCTATATTTTTGTTGTATCTCCAGATTGTTTTGAAATTTAAATTTTTTATAGGGAAAAGATTATTGATGATTTGGTTATTAAAAATATCATTAAATTTAATATGATTAAATAAATTGTTATTAAATTTAATGATAATATTAATGTTATTAGTAGCTTGTTTAATTTTTCTGTATTTAAAGATGTCGTGTGTGATATCTATTAATCTGTTAGTCAGATTATGAATTTTAATATATTCTATGAGTTTGATAAATTTATTATTATTTAGTTTAAATAATGTTTCAATAAATTTATCGACGAAGTTGTTAGTGTACATTTGTTTTGGGTCCAGTAATTCTTTAAATTCAATGTAACCTAATTTATTGGTAGTTTTACCTCTAGTTTTATTAGGTTTAGTTTTAAATTCATTTTTTTTGTATTTGCAGCTGATTTCATAGGTTGAAATTTCTTCTGTTTGTGGTTTGTATGTGTAGTTTAATTCGTCGTTAAGTCCATAAGGGAATAATGTGTTGTGTTTATAAATGTAGTTGTTTTCTAATAATAGTCGTTGTTTTTTGTTTTGACATATGTCTAGTATTTCTATCTTAAAGTTGTTAAAAGTATGTAATTGATTGTGTTCTTTCATATATATATTACCAATTGATTTTTTAGCGTGGTTTCTATGTAGGTTTATTCGTATATTTAATGGATTACAAGTTTGTCCTATATATGATAGTTGACAAATTTGGCATGTTAATTTATAAATAGTATTCACTAATTTACAACTAGTTGTTTGAAAAGTGTCATGGTTCTTAAGAGAGGGACAAGTTTGACAATTTTTTCTTAGGCAATTCTTAGCGAGTTTAAATTAACATAAAAGAGGTGCTAACACTAATATGTTTGTAGTTTTTTTTAGTTTTTTTAGTTTGTTATTCTTATGAATTTTTAAATATATTTTTCTTAATTGTTTTTGTGGTGATAAAATTTGTAAAAATTGAATAATTAATCTATAAATATATAGATATTACTGTTTGTTATCTGTTATATTTTTAAGAATAACTAATAAAAAAACATCTTTAAACTAACTAAACACTGAAAAAAACAAAAGTTCTGAAGTTATTTTTTCTAAAATTACTTTTATAATTTACTTTTTAATAATCAAACAATGAAAGATAATTAAAATTTGTATGAAGATTTATTTATATTAGAATATCTAATATAATTTAATTTGTATATTATGTGTTATATATAAAAAATATATCATAGAGCAAGCTCATATGAATTAATATAGTGTAGAAACTATATAACAAAATTATAACAGTGATTCTACTTTTAAAACTTAAGGAGCAAACTGATAATAATGATAACTTATATCAATTAGATTTGATTAGATTAGCAAGCTAAATCTAAATTAATTATAATAATAATAGTTATTTAATTTTATAGTCCAGTTTTGTATTAAGATTATCTTCACTATTATGATCATTTAAATTCAAATTATAAAATTTGTAAAATGTTATTAATTTGTAGATAGAGAGAAAAAAAAATCCTTTACTTCTAATACATCATCAAGTTAATTATATATTTATAATTAATAACAATAAAAATTAACAACGTAACGTCTTTTGCATCGGCTTTTACACGTCATTTAGACATACTCTAATCCTATATATAGAATAATCGAAGTGAGAATATATATAATAGTTAGAAAAAAGAGAGAAAGACAGAACCATGCACTTTTAATCAAACTAATAATAAGGAAAAAAAAATTTTTGTAAAGAAGGTAGATAAGATTGTTAGTATATATATATATATTTTTATAATTTTATATTTTATCCTTTTTTTTTTAAAGATTTTTAAAGGTTTTTTTTATTTTATAATATGATTATAAATAGTTGTATTTAGTAATATATCTATAGTATGAATTAACATTTGTTATAAGTTTGGATATTATGTTTTGAAACCCTAATGGTAGACCAGACATACACAAAAAACTTTAAATTGAAATAAATTGGAAAAAGAGATCTGCTGGACCGGGGATCTTCAGATAAAAGCCCAGCGACATTTCACCCCTTCTTTATTATGTCATAGATCTCTTTTAAACCGGATTTTATGTGTTAATATTAAGTTGTTTCAGTGAAATATTTAAATGAACATATATAACAGATACAAGTGTTAACAAATTCAAACTGTAAACCTACCTCGACCGCGGCGTCCTCCATTGTGAATATCTATTTCTGGCTGACACATGTTGTGGGGGGGGGGACATTTCAAATTTAGACCATTTATTCAGAATTTTTTGAACAACAAGAAAATTAAAGAAGAAAGGAAAAATAGTTAAGGGAAGAAAGCTGAATTTCATAATCTTTACAGCTAGTTATATCAAAATAACTGATTCAACACTTATTCATCTTTTAATATTCCTTTAAAAAGGCAAATTATAAGAGTTTAATAAAGCTATTAATTGTGCAAATTCACCTTTATTTAACTTCCATTTTCCTCCCCAGAAATTGGAGATTAAACAAAATGAACTATATACTATAACACTTTAAAAATCTTGTGAAAAAATCTTTTAATCAGTTATTTAATCAAAGTTTAATTAACTGTTAAAGATTATAAATTTGTATTAGTTATTATTAAGAGAAATTATAGAAAGTTGATTTCATAAATGGATATTTCCATTTATTTTTTTTTAAATATTTTATAATTGATATACTGTTGAAATATATTACTTGTTTGATACTAAATTTGTTTTTAATAAATTCCATGTTTAAATTTTTAACATCTTCTATGAAATTATCTAATATATTATTTATTCTATAAAATCTTAGAAACTGACCATAATATATACCCTTACAGCAATTTAATGATATATTAGAATTCATATTACAGTATTTTATAATATTGAAATTATAATTACTCTTTTTATTATAAACTCTAACAGCACTATTTGTAAGGTCTATATTCAAGTCTAAAAAGTTAACTTTTTTGTTTCTATAAATTTTTTCATTGTTCTTAAGTTTCAAGTATTTAGGATATATTTTAGGTATTAATTTTTTAAACTGTGGATTATTAAATATTATTATCTCATCTACATATCGGAATATTTGCCAATTAATATTATTTTGTAGAAAGTATTCTCTTTCGTACCAGAACAATATTAGATTGGCTAATAAAGGACTAGAAGAAGTTCCCATGGGAACGCCTTCTGATTGAATATATATTTTATTTTTAAATTCTATATAGTTAAAATTTAAAAATGTTTCCAGTAGAGTTTTTGCTGTTTTAAGATCTAATTTAATTGTTTTATATCTGTTATGAATAATTTTAATGTAGAAAGTTTTGTCATTAATGAATTCATTAAATAAATTGGTTATTTTATTATTTAGATCTCTTAAATTTATTTTAGAATATAGGTCCTCAAAGTCAAATGTGTGTACTGTTTCAATGTTTGTCTAATTGTTCATTAAATAATTAATGATTTTTTTATTTGAGTCGATAAATTTATAATTATATTTATTAGTTAATTTATTTATAATAAATTGTAGTGTTGAAGCTAATTGTATATCAATATTTTTTATGACTGAATTTATACCAGATGTGATTGTTCTGAAAGAAATAGGTTTTTTGTGTAGTTTAGGAATTATATAGAACTTTGGTATGTTTGGATTTTTGTGGTTATTATAAATTTTTAGTGAATTTTCAACATTTTTGATGTCTTTTTGATTTTTGTGGCTGTAGTTCTAGCAAAAGTGTATTAATGATTATTATCAATTTCCTTTTTAGTATATCGTGGTATAGATTTTTACAAATTAAAGATAAATTATTGGAACATTTATCTATAGGAGTGATAATATAGTCCTTCTGTAAATTAATTATATTTTCTTTAAAAGAAGGAATGTCTGAATTAGGTTTTGTGTATTTAAGTGTATTATTATAATAATTTATAATTTCCTTTTTAATATTATGTTTCCATTCCAGAAAAGTAAATTCTGGAATACTGTATTTTATACTAGTTTTATTTATGAAAATATCTATATCTTTTAATATAGATTTAATTGTATTATTATAATTGTGTTTAATTTGAGGTATATATTTATACCCTTTATTTAAAATTTCCTGATATTCTGGATTTAAAAAAGAAAAATTGCTAGTTAATATATGACCTGAGAACTTATATTTATCAATATAGTTGTTGCAATTACATTTAATTTTTTTAAAATTTGCCAAATTATTAATAAATTGGTTATAATTGCAAACTAAATTACCTATATTTTTGTTGTATCTCCAGATTGTTTTGAAATTTAAATTTTTTATAGGGAAAAGATTATTGATGATTTGGTTATTATAAATATCATTAAATTTAATATGATTAAATAAATTGTTAATAAATTTAATGATAATATTAATGTTATTAGTAGCTTGTTTAATTTTTCTGTATTTAAAGATGTCGTGTTATCACTCTATTAATCTGTTAGTCAGATTATGAATTTTAATATATTCTATGAGTTTGATAAATTTATTATTATTTAGTTTAAATAATGTTTTAATAAATTTATCGACGAAGTTGTTAGTGTACATTTGTTTTGGGTCCAGTAATTCTTCAAATTCAATGTAACCTAATTTATTGGTAGTTTTACCTCTAGTTTTATTAGGTTTAGTTTTAAATTCATTTTTTTTGTATTTGCAGCTGATTTCATAGGTTGAAATTTCTTCTGTTTGTGGTTTGTATGTGTAGTTTAATTCGTCGTTAAGTCCATAAGGGAATAATGTGTTGTGTTTATAAATGTAGTTGTTTTCTAATAATAGTCGTTGTTTTTTGTTTTGACATATGTCTAGTATTTCTATCTTAAAGTTGTTAAAAGTATGTAATTGATTATGTTCTTTCATATATATATTA
This sequence comes from Cordylochernes scorpioides, assembly GCA_030710605.1. Taxonomy (NCBI): domain Eukaryota; kingdom Metazoa; phylum Arthropoda; class Arachnida; order Pseudoscorpiones; family Chernetidae; genus Cordylochernes; species Cordylochernes scorpioides. Next base: position 86,977,628 of record CP092869.1, read on the forward strand.
CCAATTGATTTTTTAGCGTGGTTTCTATGTAGGTTTATTCGTATATTTAATGGATTACAAGTTTGTCCTATATATGATAGTTGACAAATTTGGCATGTTAATTTATAAATAGTATTCACTAATTTACAACTAGTTGTTTGAAAAGTGTCATGGTTCTTAAGAGAGGGACAAGTTTGACAATATTTTCTTAGGCAATTCTTAGCGAGTTTAAATTAACATAAAAGAGGTGCTAACACTAATATGTTTGTAGTTTTTTTTAGTTTTTTTAGTTTGTTATTCTTATGAATTTTTAAATATATTTTTCTTAATTGTTTTTGTGGTGATAATCATATTATAAAATAAAAAAACCTTTAAAAATCTTTAAAAAAAAAAAGGATAAAATATAAAATTATAAAAATATATATATATATACTAACAATAATATCTACCTTCTTTACAAAACTTTTTTTTTCCTTATTATTAGTTTGATTAAAAGTGCATGGTTCTGTCTTTCTCTCTTTTTCTAACTATTATATATATTCTCACTTCGAATATTCTATATATAGGATTAGAGTATGTCTAAATGACGTGTAAAAGCCGATGCAAAAGACGTTACGTTGTTAATTTTTATTGTTATTAATTATAAATATATAATTAACTTGATGATGTATTAGAAGTAAAGGATTTTTTTTTTCTCTCTCTATCTACAAATTAATAACATTTTACAAATTTTATAATTTGAATTTAAATGATCATAATAGTGAAAATAATCTTAATACAAAACTGGACTATAAAATTAAATAACTATTTATTATTATAATTAATTTAGATTTAGCTTGCTAATCTAATCAAATCTAATTGATATAAGTTATCATTATTATCAGTTTGCTCCTTAAGTTTTAAAAGTAGAATCACTGTTATAATTTTGTTATATAGTTTCTACACTATATTAATTCATATGAGCTTGCTCTATGATATATTTTTTATATATAACATAATATACAAATTAAATTATATTAGATATTCTAATATAAATAAATCTTCATACAAATTTTAATTATCTTTCATTGTTTGATTATTAAAAAGTAAATTATAAAAGTAATTTTAGAGAAAATAACTTCAGAACTTTTGTTTTTTTCAGTGTTTAGTTAGTTTAAAGATGTTTTTATTATTAGTTATTCTTAAAAATATAACAGATAACAAACAGTAATATCTATATATTTATAGATTAATTATTCAATTTATTACAAATTTTATCACCACAAAAACAATTAAGAAAAATATATTTAAAAATTCATAAGAATAACAAACTAAAAAAACTAAAAAAAAACTACAAACATATTAGTGTTAGCACCTCTTTTATTTTAATTTAAACTCGCTAAGAATTGCCTAAGAAAAAATTGTCAAACTTGTCCCTCTCTTAAGAACCATGACACTTTTCAAACAACTAGTTGTAAATTAGTGAATACTATTTATAAATTAACATGCCAAATTTGTCAACTATCATATATAGGACAAACTTGTAATCCATTAAATATACGAATAAACCTACATAGAAACCACGCTAAAAAATCAATTGGTAATATATATATGAAAGAACACAATCAATTACATACTTTTAACAACTTTAAGATAGAAATACTAGACATATGTCAAAACAAAAAACAACGACTATTATTAGAAAACAACTACATTTATAAACACAACACATTATTCCCTTATGGACTTAACGACGAATTAAACTACACATACAAACCACAAACAGAAGAAATTTCAACCTATGAAATCAGCTGCAAATACAATAAAAAATGAATTTAAAACTAAACCTAATAAAACTAGAGGTAAAACTACCAATAAATTAGGTTACATTGAATTTGAAGAATTACTGGACCCAAAACAAATGTACACTAACAACTTCGTCGATACATTTATTAAAACATTATTTAAACTAAATAATAATAAATTTATCAAACTCATAGAATATATTAAAATTCATAATCTGACTAACAGATTAATAGAGTGATAACACGACATCTTTAAATACAGAAAAATTAAACAAGCTACTAATAACATTAATATTATCATTAAATTTATTAACAATTTATTTAATCATATTAAATTTAATGATATTTATAATAACCAAATCATCAATAATCTTTTCCCTATAAAAAATTTAAATTTCAAAACAATCTGGAGATACAACAAAAATATAGGTAATTTAGTTTGCAATTATAACCAATTTATTAATAATTTGGCAAATTTTAAAAAAATTAAATGTAATTGCAACAACTATATTGATAAATATAAGTTCTCAGGTCATATATTAACTAGCAATTTTTCTTTTTTAAATCCAGAATATCAGGAAATTTTAAATAAAGGGTATAAATATATACCTCAAATTAAACACAATTATAATAATACAATTAAATCTATATTAAAAGATATAGATATTTTCATAAATAAAACTAGTATAAAATACAGTATTCCAGAATTTACTTTTCTGGAATGGAAACATAATATTAAAAAGGAAATTATAAATTATTATAATAATACACTTAAATACACAAAACCTAATTCAGACATTCCTTCTTTTAAAGAAAATATAATTAATTTACAGAAGGACTATATTATCACTCCTATTGATAAATGTTCCAATAATTTATCTTTAATTTGTAAAAATCTATGCCACGATATACTAAAAAAGGAAATTGATAATAATCATAAATACACTTTTGCTAGAACTACAGCCACAAAAATCAAAAAAGACATCAAAAATGTTGAAAATTCACTAAAAATTTATAATAACCACAAAAATCAAAACATACCAAAGTTCTATATAATTCCTAAACAACACAAAAAACCTATTTCTTTCAGAACAATCACATCTGGTATAAATTCAGTCATAAAAAATATTGATATACAATTAGCTTCAACACTACAATTTATTATAAATAAATTAACTAATAAATATAATTATAAATTTATCGACTCAAATAAAAAAATCATTAATTATTTAATGAACAATTGGACAAACATTGAAACAGTACACACATTTGACTTTGAGGACCTATATTCTAAAATAAATTTAAGAGATCTAAATAATAAAATAACCAATTTATTTAATGAATTCATTAATGACAAAACTTTCTACATTAAAATTATTCATAACAGATATAAAACAATTAAATTAGATCTTAAAACAGCAAAAACTCTACTGGAAACATTTTTAAATTTTAACTATATAGAATTTAAAAATAAAATATATATTCAATCAGAAGGCGTTCCCATGGGAACTTCTTCTAGTCCTTTATTAGCCAATCTAATATTGTTCTGGTACGAAAGAGAATACTTTCTACAAAATAATATTAATTGGCAAATATTCCGATATGTAGATGACATAATAATATTTAATAATCCACAGTTTAAAAAATTAATACCTGAAATATATCCTAAATACTTGAAACTTAAGAACAATGAAAAAATTTATAGAAACAAAAAAGTTAACTTTTTAGACTTGAATATAGACCTTACAAATAGTGCTGTTAGAGTTTATAATAAAAAGAGTAATTATAATTTCAATATTATAAAATACTGTAATATGAATTCTAATATATCATTAAATTGCTGTAAGGGTATATATTATGGTCAGTTTCTAAGATTTTATAGAATAAATAATATTTTAGATAATTTCATAGATGTTAAAAATTTAAACATGGAATTTATTAAAAACAAATTTAGTATCAAACAAGTAATATATTTCAACAGTATATCAATTATAAAATATTTAAAAAAAAAATAAATGGAAATATCCATTTATGAAATCAACTTTCTATAATTTCTCTTAATAATAACTAATACAAATTTATAATCTTTAACAGTTAATTAAACTTTGATTAAATAACTGATTAAAAGATTTTTTCACAAGATTTTTAAAGTGTTATAGTATATAGTTCATTTTGTTTAATCTCCAATTTCTGGGGAGGAAAATGGAAGTTAAATAAAGGTGAATTTGCACAATTAATAGCTTTATTAAACTCTTATAATTTGCCTTTTTAAAGGAATATTAAAAGATGAATAAGTGTTGAATCAGTTATTTTGATATAACTAGCTGTAAAGATTATGAAATTCAGCTTTCTTCCCTTAACTATTTTTCCTTTCTTCTTTAATTTTCTTGTTGTTCAAAAAATTCTGAATAAGTGGTCTAAATTTGAAATGTCCCCCCCCCCCCCCACAACATGTGTCAGCCAGAAATAGATATTCACAATGGAGGACGCCGCGGTCGAGGTAGGTTTACAGTTTGAATTTGTTAACACTTGTATCTGTTATATATGTTCATTTAAATATTTCACTGAAACAACTTAATATTAACACATAAAATCCGGTTTAAAAGAGATCTATGACATAATAAAGAAGGGGTGAAATGTCGCTGGGCTTTTATCTGAAGATCCCCGGTCCAGCAGATCTCTTTTTCCAATTTATTTCAATTTAAAGTTTTTGTGTATGTCTGGTCTACCATTAGGGTTTCAAAACATAATATCCAAACTTATAACAAATGTTAATTCATACTATAGATATAATACTAAATACAACTATTTATAATCATATTATAAAATAAAAAAAACCTTTAAAAATCTTAAAAAAAAAAAAAAGGATAAAATATAAAATTATAAAAAAATATATATATATACTAACAATCTTATCTACCTTCTTTACAAAACTTTTTTTTTTCCTTATTATTAGTTTGATTAAAAGTGCATGGTTCTGTCTTTCTCTCTTTTTTCTAACTATTATATATATTCTCACTTCGATTATTCTATATATAGGATTAGAGTATGTCTAAATGACGTGTAAAAGCCGATGCAAAAGACGTTACGTTGTTAATTTTTATTGTTATTAATTATAAATATATAATTAACTTGATGATGTATTAGAAGTAAAGGATTTTTTTTTTCTCTCTCTATCTACAAATTAATAACATTTTACAAATTTTATAATTTGAATTTAAATTATCATAATAGTGAAGATAATCTTAATACAAAACTGGACTATAAAATTAAATAACTATTTATTATTATAATTAATTTAGATTTAGCTTGCTAATCTAATCAAATCTAATTGATATAAGTTATCATTATTATCAGTTTGCTCCTTAAGTTTTAAAAGTAGAATCACTGTTATAATTTTGTTATATAGTTTCTACACTATATATATATATATATATATATAACTACCCGTTACCCCATTTTTCAGGATGCCTTAATGACCAAATTTTTGGTCGTTTAGGTACAGCTTGCACCACGCTGATGAGGGCCAACAGCCCTAAACGCGTCCGTGGTTAGCTTTTTTTGATTAATCAAGAATGGGTATTTGGCCAATTCTGGAATAATTAGATATCAACGAGAATATTTGATATTTATTCCGATAGATGGCGCAAGATATCAGCAACTTTCAGTTGCACGATAAGGAGATGCCTTTTTCTTAATATATATATATATATTTACTCATTTATTTTGCTTTCCAAATTTTATCATTAATTTAGAATAATATGTATACACACAATTATTTACAATTACACTGTTGATTATAAATCTCTCTCTCTCTTTCATAGAAAAAATAATAACCCATAATATTATATATAATTGTTAGCTGTATATATACTGAATACAATATTTAAACCAAAGATACAATTCTTTCATTGGCCTTGTAGAACGAGAGTGGTGTACGCGTGCTCGCATGTTTTAGTAAAAAAACACAAACATCCTCGATAAAGAGAGGCGAGTTGCCCCTCTAAATATTAGAAAAATAAAATAATTATAAAACAAATATATGCATCCTTTTAAAATATATATACACCTATCCCCCGATTTACACGGTAGATACGTTCCTGAGAAAAACGTGTAAATCGAAAATTAAAAATTTTCGCGAAATTTTTATGCGAAGAAATACAGACACAGTGTGCGTGTGCAGCAAGTCAGCACATAAGCTCGGGATTCCTCGTGAGATGTGTACACAGCGCATGTGTTAAATCACAGTAGCATTTAGTATAGTGCGATGAAAACAAAAAAAAAACTTATTTGGAAAACCGTGTAAAAGCGAAAACGTGTAAAACAAGTACCGTGTAAATCGGGGGATAGGTGTATATATATATATATATAAATCTATGTTTGTATGTTTGTTTGTATGTCCGGTATATAAATTCGCAGTAGTTCACTAATTAAAACCAAAATATCCATACATAGGTAAAGAAATACGGGGAAGACGATAGCCTATTTTAAAAAATATATAAATCAATTATTGAAACTATATATTCAAATTATTCTACTTAGCTCACGAACAGCGCCCTCTATCAAAGATTAGATTTAAACTATGCTGATGCAAACAAATGATAATGCTAATAACAAACAATTATTTTGAAAAAATCTTATATAAATCTATATCACTCGGGTAGATATGCACACGGGTCAATCCCGGGGCGAAGCCCGGGTCACCGGTCTAGTATTATATAAAGTAGAGTTAAATCTATAATATATGAACGAATATTTGTATATTAGAAGAGGAGTGTATTGATAGTTAAAAGAAATTAGATAAATATTAATTTTTAAGGTATCAAAAAGGTTTTGTATTTTATGTAACAAATTAGGGCTATAACAAGTTCACGCTGTAGCTTCGGCAGTTACGCGTCATATGAGCGGAACATAGAGAAAAAAAGGGAAGAATTGAAGGTATTAGGATAAGAAAAAGAGAAAAGACAACCATATATATATATATACTATATTTTAAACTGTATGACACTTTTAGCATATGTCACATATCTTCCAATTAGTTAAAGCCGATACCTTAAAATATCCTACACTTCTATTGAAATGTACACTATTTCTATTTACTACCACCCCATATTTTGTATATAAACTATTTGTATTTTAAACCCCCTACTTGTATGTAAAACTAAAAATGGTGACGTCAAAATAAAGATCCAAAGAGTGTTCGGTCAGCTGGTGGCAGGGACAGAGGAGAGAAAAAGAGCCAACGCCCAGCCCATGTGGGCCCCCCAGGGACTCTTTATAGACGACCCCTTAAAACAGGCAGGTTTTGGCGGGGGGTTAGCAGCAGATGCTTCTAGGAGGTGTCTCTCGGCAGACGGCTTCTGTCTAACACCCACTCTCTCTCTCCATGTCTCGGTGATAGGCATCCAAGTTTGTGTCATGGCCTCTACCTCTGTCCCGTGGGCTGTTCCCGACCACTCTCTGTGCTAACATCTAGCCCTGCCTCTGCTTCTTGTCCGCGTGTGGGAAGAACATCAACACTCGCCTCACGTACACGACTGTCAGTTTATCCATTCGTCGGCACATTTGCAACAATATTACATATATATATATATATTATATTTTGTTAGCATAATTTTATATTAAATATTTTTCAGATTGAGATCATCTTGGTTTTTTATATATTTATTAATTAACCAGGCGTAATATTGTCGTATTTACGCCTATTACAGCGAAAAAAACAAAAAAAAAACTTAGATTCAAATATTTACAAATTTACATGTATTAACAGAGTTCATAAAATTTATTTATACAAAGTGGCTGATGTAAGATAGTTAAATAATTTAGATCAGGGAACAAACGATGTCTCACTTCTGTAAAGTTCGGACAGTCATAGATAAGGTGAAGAGCTGTTTGTTCAGTTTCTCCGCAGGAACAATTTGGTGTTTCTGATAGACCTCTTTAATGTATTTATGGAATGAGAATAGCTTCTTTCGGAATGCAAACGCATTTTATGGTATATAAGGGGGTCGGTAGAAGGGTATTCTAAACCAATGGTTTTCGACAGCTACGACCCAGAATCGAATCACGCATTGGGCACTTTTTTCTGATTTAAAAATAAAATGCTCCAATGTACCCCGATTCTTGCAAAAATACAACCCCACTATCGAGTGCAAGTAACCAAACGGGGCTCTTGGAAATTTGTAAGTGCAAAGTTGAACTGCTTCTCACATGTGTAGTCATATGGTGCACTTACAACTTCTACCCACAATGATTATCATGGACTCTACCACGTATACTATGGCTTTTAAAAGTTTTTGCCTAGATAGAAAATATTGAGTATTTTTGCCAATGATATGCAATTTTGTTTTGAGATAGGATAATTAATAAATTGATTATTGATACAAGAATATCATGTTAATAGTATGTATTTGGGTCATCTTGTAAAAAAATACAATAAAATCGATTTCGAATCACAATTTGCTTTGAATAAACTGATGAAAATAATTATTGAATAGTACTTGACTTAAGGCGTGAAGAATAAAAAAGACAGAAGATTTCGTATTTACATATTTGCAATAAGATGTTAGGCGGCCAAAAGAAAAAAGAGAATATAGAGTTACGGGCTCTAACCAAAGTGTATGCTATTTAAGCCCAAAAATGAATGTAGCAAACAGACAAGCCGCAATGCACTATATCAAAGTATCTTTGTTGCACGCAACAAAGGTTGTTTAAAAAAAGGTTAGATTCCCCAGGCCATGGAAGATAAAAGACAGATGTTAATTCGATAAGAAGATTAAAACGGACAAAAGAAAACAACAATGAGTTTATATAATAAAAACCGCGATATCTGTTGGTCGACCTTACAGAGTAGCTTGTGTTATAAAATATAATTTAAAATGAAATATATTTTCATATAACAAATATAAATATATAAAAATTCGAAACTATTGAAGGACAGTAGAAATTGTTTAACTTTTAAAAAGAATCATACGCGTCTATAATAGTTTCGAATTTTCATAACAGATGGCGCGCTAATGTATCATATATAAATATATAAAACTGTCGAAACCGCTGTGAGGGTTCACCACTGATAGGTCAGGACCTCTCATTAATTTTTTATTGCAGTAAGGTCAGTAGAAAATTGTTTACTTTTTAAAAATAATAATACGCGTCTATAATAGTTTCGAATTTTCATAACAGATGGCGCGCTATAGCATCATATGTAAATATATATATATATAAACTGTCGAAACCGCTGAGAGGGTTCACATCTGATGAGCCAGGCCCTTATAATAATTTTTCATTGCAGTAAGAGCAGTAGAAATTATTTAATTTTTAAAAGAATCATACGGGTCTATAATAAATTCGAATTTTCATAACAGAATGTTCTAATGCATCATATGTAAATATTTATAAACTGGCGAAACCGCTGTGAGGGTTCACCACTGATGAGCCAAGTCCTCATATAAATTTTTCCATTGCAGTAAGGGCAGTAGAAATTGTTTAATTTTTAAAATAATCATACGCGTCAATAATAGTTTCGAATTTTCATAACAGATGACGCGCTAAGGCATCATATGTAAATATTTATAAACTGGCGAAACCGCTGGGAGGGTTCACCACTGATGAGCCAGGCCCACCCATTAATTTTTAATTGCAGTAAGGGCAGTATAAAATTGTTTAACTTTTAAAAGAATCATACGCGTCTATAATAGTTTCGAATTTTCATAACAGAATGTTCTAATGCGTCATATGTAAATATATATAAACTGGCGAAACCGCTGAGAGGGTTCACATCTGATGAGCCAGGTCCTCATATTAATTTTTCATTGCAGTAAGAGCGGTAGAAATTGATTAATTTTTAAATTAATAAAATACGCTTCTATAATAGTTACGAATTGACATATGGATATAAGGTGTTTGAGACATAGGTACCATTCTATTTTATCGAAGTAGAATGATGATTTATGATGATTTAATCTGCTGACTGATCTCCATAGCTCTTCCCTAATCTTCTGCCTTCGATAAATTATCTTCTGCTCTGTCAATATTAATTAATATATTTTGATGCATTAGCGCGCCATCTGTTATCAAAATTAGAAACTATTATAGACGTGTATGATTCTTTTTTAAAATAAACAATTTCAACTGTCCTTACTATAAATAGATAAGTCAGGCTCTCGCATTAATTTTTCTATTGCAGTAAGGATGATATGTTATGTGGAATAATTAATATATTATGATACATCAGCACCTTATCTGTTATCAAAATTAGAAACTATTATAGAGACGCGTATGATTCTTTTTAAAAATATACAATTCTACTGCCCTTACTGTAAATAGATGAGTAAGGTTCTCCAATTAATTTTTCCATTGCAGTAAGGGCAGTAGAAATTGTTTATTTTTAAAATATAATCATGCTTGTCTATAATAGTGTCAATTTTTCATTAATATATTCATCAAATATTTATTTAATATGACTTTGTACAATATTTATAATGATTTAGGATATAAATTGTTGTTGTATTCCAATTAAATATTTTTGTACAGTTTATAGAATATAAATTATATATTTGTATATTTAGAAAAGAGATAAATGTATATATTGTATTTAGATATACATAAGTATTTTTATTGTTCCAATATTTCGAGGGGCAACTCGCCCCTCTTTATCGAGGATGTTTGTGTTTTTTACTAAACCTTGTGAACACTACTCTCGTTCTACATTAATTTCTCAATTATGTATATTTCTTTAAATACTGTAGATTTATATTTAACTAGCGGATGTACCCGGCTTCGCCCGGGTTTTACCCGAGTAAAGGTTTGTCTTACGAATTTCTCGATAAAGTGAACATTTTTTCCCGGTCCCTTGAAAAATACTCGATAGGTTGAATAAAATCAATATTAATTGGTTCCCTCGGTAATTGGAAATTAACGGAATAGTAACTTGCCTTGGAATTGTATCATTATTCTTGTATGGATGTACCCGGCTTTTCGCCCGGGTTTTAGTTTTACCCGAGTAAAGGTTTGTCTAACGAATCTCTCGATAAAGTGAGCATTTTTTCCCAGTCTCTTGAAAAATACTCGATAAGTTGAATAAAATCAATATTAATTGGTTTCCTCGGTAATTGGAAGTTAAAGGAATAGTATCTTGCCTTGGAATTGTATCATTATTTTTGTCTCAAATAAATTGCCGTGTCATCCTGAATTTTGTCTTTCCTAATTTTCTACATTACAAAATCATCGTATCGTCATGATAATATTTAGAGCAGATTGTTGAATTATAACAGATAAAATAGAATATTTATCTTGATTATTTTTAGGCGAGAAGTTATTTCAAAAATTTTATTTTCTAGAAACCTTCCCAGTACTACACTAAATAACTTACTAAAGTTTCATGGCGTTCCAATGAGTGGTTTGGTCAGACATAAAGGACACACACACACACATACATTTATTTATATATATATAGATTAGACTCAGCAAAATTGTATTTGTTTTCTTTAGAAATCCTTTTCTGGCCTGCTACTTCTATTTCGTATGTTATGTTTTGTTTCATTTTCTATATACTTATTATAATAGGTTATAATACAATATAATGCGGTTATGATTATAGAACGACGTTTAACATGTTTTACCGCAAATGTTTCTTTTTACAGAACGAATCTTATCTCGTGTATCTTCAATAAAGGTCACTGTAATATCTTTCAGAGTTATTGTCTGAATCCCGATATACATGGTAAAAGGTACAACTTCCTTAAGTTTTGTCCATGAGTGTATATATGTGTATCTTCAATGAAGGTTACTGTAATATCTTTCAGAGTTATTGTCTGAATCCCGATATACATGGTAAAAGGTACAACTTCCTTAAGTTTTGTCCATGAGTGTATATATGTGTGTGTCTTCAATAAAGGTCACTGTAATATCTTTCAGAGTTATTGTCTGAATCCCGATATACATGGTAAAAGGTACAACTTCCTTAAGTTTTGTCCATGAGTGTATATATGTGTGTCTTCAATAAAGGTCACTGTAATATCTTTCAGAGTTATTGTCTGAATCCCGATATACATGGTAAAAGGTACAACTTCCTTAAGTTTTGTCCATGAGTGTATATATGTGTGTCTTCAATAAAGGTCACTGTAATATCTTTCAGAGTTATTGTCTGAATCCCGATATACATGGTAAAAGGTACAACTTCCTTAAGTTTTGTCCATGAGTGTATATATGTGTATCTTCAATAAAGGTTACTGTAATATCTTTCAGAGTTATTGTCTGAATCCCGATATACATGGTAAAAGGTACAACTTCCTTAAGTTTTGTCCATGAGTGTATATATGTGTGTCTTCAATAAAGGTCACTGTAATATCTTTCAGAGTTATTGTCTGAATCCCGATATACATGGTAAAAGGTACAACTTCCTTAAGTTTTGTCCATGAGTGTATATATGTGTATCTTCAATAAAGGTCACTGTAATATCTTTCAGAGTTATTGTCTGAATCCCGATATACATGGTAAAAGGTACAACTTCCTTAAGTTTTGTCCATGAGTGTATATATGTGTATCTTCAATAAAGGTCACTGTAATATCTTTCAGAGTTATTGTCTGAATCCCGATATACATGGTAAAAGGTACAACTTCCTTAAGTTTTGTCCATGAGTGTATATATGTGTGTCTTCAATAAAGGTCACTGTAATATCTTTCAGAGTTATTGTCTGAATCCCGATATACATGGTAAAAGGTACAACTTCCTTAAGTTTTGTCCATGAGTGTATATATGTGTGTCTTCAATAAAGGTCACTGTAATATCTTTCAGAGTTATTGTCTGAATCCCGATATACATGGTAAAAGGTACAACTTCCTTAAGTTTTGTCCATGAGTGTATATATGTGTATCTTCAATAAAGGTCACTGTAATATCTTTCAGAGTTATTGTCTGAATCCCGATATACATGGTAAAAGGTACAACTTCCTTAAGTTTTGTCCATGAGTGTATATATGTGTATCTTCAATAAAGGTCACTGTAATATCTTTCAGAGTTATTGTCTGAATCCCGATATACATGGTAAAAGGTACAACTTCCTTAAGTTTTGTCCATGAGTGTATATATGTGTATCTTCAATAAAGGTCACTGTAATATCTTTCAGAGTTATTGTCTGAATCCCGATATACATGGTAAAAGGTACAACTTCCTTGAGTTTTGTCCATGAGTGTATATATGTGTATCTTCAATAAAGGTCACTGTAATATCTTTCAGAGTTATTGTTTGAATCCCGATATACATGCTAAAAGGTACAACTTCCCTAAGTTTTGTCCATGAGTGTATATATGTGTGTCTTCAATAAAGGTCACTGTAATATCTTTCAGAGTTATTGTCTGAATCCCGATATACATGGTAAAAGGTACAACTTCCTTGAGTTTTGTCCATGAGTGTATATATGTGTATCTTCAATAAAGGTCACTGTAATATCTTTCAGAGTTATTGTCTGAATCTCGATATACATGCTAAAAGGTACAACTTCCTTAAGTTTTGTCCATGAGTGTATATATGTGCATCTTCAATAAAGGTCACTGTAATATCTTTCAGAGTTATTGTCTGAATCTCGATATACATGCTAAAAGGTACAACTTCCTTAGGTTTTGTTCATGAGTGTATATATGTGTATCTTCAATAAAGGTCACTGTAATTTCTTTCAGAGTTATTGTCTCAATCCCGATATACATGCTAAAAGGTACAACTTCCTTAAGTTTTGTCCATGAGTCTGAAGGACAATTGCCAATTGTGGAAAGTTAAACCATTAGTGTGAAAATGTTAAAGTACAGATCGTAATAGTAATATAACATATATATAACAGGTGTAACATATAGGATATTAGAGAATTGATAATTTACATGTGAAATATTCAAAAGTGTGGAGTTAGTCTATAAGTTTGAACATGTCAAAGTACAGATGGCAACAGTATATATTACAGACACGTCAGAAGTGTAACATATACGATATTAGAGAATTGATAATTTACATGTGAAATATTCAAAAGTGTGGAGTTATACTATAAGTTTGAACATGTCAAAGTACAGATGGCAACAGTATATATTACAGACACGTCAGAAGTGTAACATATAGGATATTAGAAAATTGATAATTTACATGTGAAATATTCAAAAGTGTGGAATTATACTATAAGTTTGAACATGTCAAAGTACAGATGGCAACAGTATATATTACAGACACGTCAGAAGTGTAACATATAGGATATTAGAGAATTGATAATTTACATGTGGAATATTCAAAAGTATGGAGTTAGTCTATAAGTTTGAACATGTCAAAGTACAGATGGCAACAGTATATATTACAGACACGTCAGAAGTGTAACATATAGGATATTAGAGAATTGATAATTTACATGTGGAATATTCAAAAGTATGGAGTTAGTCTATAAGTTTGAACATGTCAAAGTACAGATCGCAACAGAATATATTACAGACACGTCAGAAGTGTAACATATAGGATATTAGAGAATTGATAATTTACATGTGAAGTATTCAAAAGTATGGAGTTAGTCTATAAGTTTGAACATGCCAAAGTACAGATTGCAACAGTATATATTACAGACACGTCAGAGGTGTAACATATAGGATATTAGAGAATTGATAATTTACATATGAAATATTCAAAAGTATGGAGTTAGTCTATAAGTTTGAACATGCCAAAGTACAGATTGCAACAGTATATATTACAAACACGTCAGAAGTGTAACATATAGGATATTAGAGAGGTGATGTGAAATTATCAAAAGATCACCAAGCGGTGTGAGAAGCCAAACATTTGACTAAGGCCAATTTCCCCTGCCTCGCAACCAATAACACGCTGATAACTCCTGTAATTACACCAGAACAATTTACATGACGGTTGATTGCAATCTGGACTTAATTAAGGTTCCGGGGCATTTGCATGATATTGTAGATCCCGGCCTAGGTTCTTTCTGTCTCTTTGGATCATTGTAGACATCGACCTGGGTTCTTTCTGTCTCTTTGGATCATTTTAGACATCGACCTGGGTTCTTTCTGTCTCTTTGGCTCATTGTAGATTCCGGCCTGGGTTCTTTCTGTCTCTTTGGATCATTGTAGATCCCGGCCTGGGTTCTTTCTGTCTCTTTGGATCATTGTAGATTCCGGCCTGGGTTCTTTCTGTCTCTTTGGATCATTGTAAATTCCGGCCTGGGTTCTTTCTGTCTCTTTGGATCATTGTAGACATCGACCTGGGTTCTTTCTGTCTCTTTGGATCATTGTAGATTCCGGCCTGGGTTCTTTCTGTTTCTTTGGATCATTGTAGACATCGACCTGGATCCTTTCTGTCCCTTTGGATTATTGTAGACATAGACCTGGATTCTTTCTATCTCTTTGGATCATCGTAGACATCGACTTGGATCCTTTCTGTCTCTTTGAATCATTGTAGACCCGGCCTGGTTTATTTCTGTGTTTTTGTAGACCCGGCCTGAGTTTTTCTGTCTCTTTGGATCATTGTAGACCGGGCCTGGTTTATTACTGTTTCTTTTTAGACCCGGCCTGGTTTATTTCTGTCTCTTTGTAGACCCGACCTGAGTTCTTTCTGTCACTTTGGATCATTGTAGACCCGGCCTGGTTTATTTCTGTCTCTTTGTAGACCCGGCCTGAGTTCTTTCTGTCTCTTTGGATCATTGTAGACCCGGCCTGGTTTATTACTGTCTCTTTTTAGACCCGGCCTGAATTCTTTCTGTCTCTTTGGATCATTGTAGACCCGACCTGGTTTATTTCTGTCTCTTTGTAGACCCGGCCTGAGTTTTTCTGTCTCTTTGGATCATTGTAGACCCGGCCTGGTTTATTACTGTTTCTTTTTAGACCCGGCCTGGTTTATTTCTGTCTCTTTGTAGACCCGGCCTGAGTTCTTTCTGTCACTTTGGATCATTGTAGACCCGGCCTGGTTTATTACTGTCTCTTTTTAGACAGGGCCTGAATTTTTTCTGTCTCTTTGGATCATTGTAGACCCGGCCTGGTTTATTTCTGTCTCTTTGTAGACCCGGCCTGAGTTTTTCTGTCTCTTTGGATCATTGTAGACCCGGCCTGGTTTATTTCTGTTTCTTTTTAGACCCGGCCTGGTTTATTTCTGTCTCTTTGTAGACCCGGCCTGAGTTCTTTCTGTGTCTTTGGATCATTGTAGACCCGGCCTGGTTTATTTCTGTCTCTTTGTAGACCCGGCCTGAGTTCTTTCTGTGTCTTTGGATCATTGTAGACCCGGCCTGGTTTATTTCTGTCTATTTGTAGGCACGGCCTGGGTTCTCTCTGTCTTTTTGGATCATTGTAGACCTGACCTGGGTTCTTTCTGTCTATTTGTAGACACGGCCTAGGTTCTCTCTGTCTCTTTGGATCATTGTAGACCCGGCCTGGTTTATTTCTGTAATTTTGTACACCCTGGCTGGGTTCCTTCTGTCTATTTGCAGACAGGGCCTGGGTTCTTTCTGTCTCTTTAAATCATTGTAGACCCGGCCTGAGTTCTTTCTGTCTCTTTGGGTCATTGTAGACCCGGCCTGGTTTATTTCTGTCTCTTTGGATCATTGTAGACCCGGCCTGGTTTATTTCTGTCACTTTGGATCATTGTAGACCCGGCCTGGTTTATTTCTGTCTCTTTGGATCATTGTAGACCCGGCCTGGTTTATTTCTGTCTCTTTGGATCATTGTAGACCCGGCCTGGTTTATTTCTGTCTCTTTAATGTAATATTCGTCTCGCCGTCAGTTTGGAATACCTACAAGTATGATAAAATACCCAACAAGTAACTATATACTTGTAAAAGCATAAAATGAAAGGATTTAAAAGCAAGAATGTTTCTTTTATACACAATACAAACTTCTACTGCCCTTACTGCGATGAAAAAATATATTGGGAGGGCTTAGCTGATCAGTGGTGAACCCTTTCAGCGGTTTCGCCAATATATATATATATAAAGAGACAAGGGTCGCCTCTCCCATCAAAATAGACGTCAAAACTAGACGCCATCTATTGACCGTCGCCGCAACTAGCGACCTCAGGTCGGTGACAAAGCCACAACACCAGCTTTGGCAAACTGAAAAGCGTCCACCTATGGTTTCGGGCTAATGGCCCTCGTCAGCCTAGGGCGGACTTTATTCCATGAGATCCACACGGGATCTAATGGAATCTTGACAATCTACCAAAGAGGTGTTTTGCTGGCAAAGTGGCTGGGCCAAATCTATGGCTTAAATATAGATTGAACTTTTGCCGGGAGGATATTGATCTAAAGAGACAAAGGTCGCCTCTCCCGTCAAAATAGACGTCAATTTTGACGGGAGAGGCGACCTTTGTCTCTTCATATCAATATCCTACCGGAAAATTTCCATCTATATATATATGTTATGATAAATTTGAAGATATTCGTTATCCAATTTTACCATAATCAGCTCAAACTTCGGAGAGAATCCTCTTAAAATATATATTATTGCTCAAGATAATCAATGAATGTAATATTCGTCTCGAAGTCAGTTTGGAATACCTAAAAGTATGTAAAAGGTACATAACAAGTAACTATAAACTTGTATAATCATAAAATGAAAGAAAAAAAAAAAAGATCAGATGTTGAAATCAATATTAAAAATGGCATATCCTGACCAGGAGCAAAAGTGCTTTACAGAAGGCAGAGCGCAATCTGGTGAAACAGAAATCAACTAAACATTGATTTAGCCTGTTCCCTGATATCTTTTTCGGTCGCAGTGGTACAGCCTACTCCACGCTGATGAGAACCAAAAAGCGCGAAACGCGTTCGTGGATGGCTTTTCTTGATTTATCAAGAAATTGGGTTGGCCAAATATCAGTGTACAGGCTAAATCAATGTTTAGTTGATTTCTGTTCCACCAGATGGCGCTCTGCCTTCTGTAAAGCACTTGTGCTCTTGGTCAGGATATGCCATTTTTAATATACTTGTATAATGTATTAGCGTAATCTGTTATAGGGTATTGAAGCTATTATAGATGTGTATCATTCTTTCAAAAATTAACCGGTTCAAAATCACTTTATTAGGTACCGCTCAACAAGAGCAACCTAGTTCATGATAATTAAAACAATGAATAATATGTGAAGGTTATTCACATATTAAACCAAATTTTAACGCGGGATTCAATCCCGGTTCATTACTGAATCGAGAGTGTTACCCACTCATCCACCGACTTTGTTTTGGTCAAAAATTAAACCAATTTCCACTATCCTCTTTTTTTTTTTTACTAAAAAATGAAACATTACATCTGTATTTTAGATTAGACTAGCGAAACCGCTGGGGGAAATTACCACTGATGTGCCAGGCCCTCTGATTAATTTATAAATGAAGTAAAGAAAATAAGCAAATTGTTTAATATCAAATATAAGGGAACAGGTCAAATCAATGTGTTAGTTGATTTCTGTTCCACCAGATGGCGCTTTGCCTTCTAAAATGTGTTCCTGGTCAGGATATGCCTTTTTTATTTTTATTATCAACACCTAACCTTTTCATTGTTTCTTTTTCTTTTTTTTTTTTCATATACATGTGGCAATATAATAATGTGGGGAAAGAGAAATAAGGACATCACAAGTTTGGAAGAGGAATCCCAGACAACCAGAGAGAGAGAGACGGGCCCGGCAAAGCCGGGCGACCGTTCGTGTCGCACACAATCCCCTACTGTCGTAAAATTCCCGAGGTTCCAAGTAACGTGCCCCAGTAGTCGCCCCTTGGAATGTCGCTGAGGTCTAAAGTGACCGGTCCTTACCCAGCCGTCTCTCTCTGGGTTTACTGTAGGTTTGCTTTATTATTCTTGTAAGAGTATATATTATGACATATATATAAGAAAATAAGTAAAGATCACATAACCCTCTATACCACATTACATCTATGGATTATAAATAAAGGAATGGAATAATCCGCATTGCTCAGAAGTAAATCCAAATTACTGCATATATGTCCCGTAATACCGCTAATAACTCTACTAAATAATTCCACTGTATTTCAACCTACCTCCTGACAACAATATAGAATACTCACAGTAATCATTGTTGAGTCAGACATACTGAAATATTCAACAAATCGTTATATATGTAATAGCGCGCCATCTCTTGTAAAAATATTAAACTATTTTTGACTCGCGCGTATATATAATTCTTACAATAGAGGGTCGGTGGAAGGCTGGTTAAACCGTTTTAATTCGACCACTACGACCCGGGTTCGATTCCCGCATTGAACACTTTTTTTCTGATTTAAAAAAAAATGCTCCAATGACCCCCGATTCTTGCAAAAGTCCATCCCCACCAGCGAGTGCAAGTAACCAAACGGGGCTCTGGCACATTTGTAAGTCAAAATTTTACACAAATAAATTTACTGGCAATGCGTTTCTTTTAAATATCATCAAATATTATCTCTACAGACCTTACTGCAATGATATGAGTTATTGAATGAGAGGGCTTGGCTCATCAGTAGTGAACCCTCTCAGCGGTTTCGCCAAATTAATCTCTAGACTGCTCTACTATTGTATTGAATTGGTTTGGAGTATACCCTGTAAGTGCAATGTCGAACTGCTTTTCACATGTGTAGACATGTGGTACGCTTACAGTAAAGGCAGTCGTCTTCTTCTACCCACCATGATTATCATGGCCTGTACCAGGTGTACTAGGGATAATTTAAAAAATATATCTTACAATAAAAGAGCATATTTCTACTGACTTCACTCCGATGATTAATAAGTATTAGTAAGAGTATATTAGAAAAACAGCCTAAATATATATTATCTCATGGACAAAATTTGTAGTGGAAAGTATTTGAAGTCGTCCGTCGTCTGATAGTGTGACAATTTTGACAATTAAACAACTTCATTGATTTCATTCGTCAACGTTTACACTCACAAAGAGTTAAAAGGGCAAGTTAAATATGATAAAAATATAATGATAAATAAATATTTACATCAGGCGGAGCCCTCACCGAGAGGACGTCTGGATTTAATCAGGAGCTTAAGGCCACCCTTGCAGTCCCGAGCATGCTCGATGGCAGTGTCGAGGAACATAGCAAGATCTATTACAAGTCTGATAGTGTGAAGGAGACAGAAGCAATTTTTTTTTTACACTTGGTTATCTGGTGTGTCTTCAGTAAAGGTCACTGTAATATCTTTCAGAATATCTAAAGAAAGTAGAGAATAACATCAATATTTTTTCTAAAGTTTGGTTGCTTTTCTGTGTTACGCCTTTTGACTGTGCTGTTCTCCAGAATTTGTGAAAATCCAATGCGTTGGTCTTGATTTTAACTACTTTTGCCGATAAAATATATGGCTAATTCAAGGTAATATAAGACCACATTCAAATAAATAAATAGTGTGTGACGTTTCGGTAACAGCGTTATTACTATCTTCAGACAAAAGTACTGAATGAGAAATTTTACCACAGCATGTTTTAAATAGTTACTGTTATCAAGTGTGTACACAAGATAGCAGATAAGAAGAAGATAGTTTTCTGAGAAACACAGAATATAATTCTCAGAATTAAAAGTGGAAAGTATTTTTTGGAAGTTTTTTTTCCACTTTTATTTCTAAGAATTATATTCTGTGTTTCTCAGAAAACTATCTTCTTCTTATCTGCTATCTTGTTTACACACTTGATAACAGTAACTATTTTAAACATGCTGTGGTAAAATTTTTCATTCAGTACTTTTGTCTGAAGATGGTACAACGCTGTTACAGAAACGTCACACATTATTTATTTATTTGGATTTGGTCTTATTACTTTGTGTTTATAATCTACTAGCCGAATGACCCGAGCAACGCCCGGGTTTTACCTGATTAAATGCTTTTATTCAAATACTATTCGTTACAATTATAAATTGGCGCCGTGGATGTCATTCTTGTATAATATATAAATGAGTTTTAAAAATTGTAAAAAAAAAGCATCGGCCGGGAATCGAACCCGGGCCGCCCGCGTGGCACGCGAGCATTTTACCACTGAACCACCGATGGTTATGAGAAATGGCCATATTTGGGTATTTATTCCATTCACAAAGCAAACTGTGACAGAATTGATTAAGAAAGAATTGATTATGACGCTGATAACTGTATATATTAATAATTCAAATTGTGCTTTATCATATGGCTAATTGTTTTAAAGGGGCAATCCTCTAGCAGAGATTTACTCATTCATCCTCCGTTCAAGACATTACGCATGGTATTAGATATCTTAGCTCTCTGCAGTTTACAGTTGACAGTGGTACATTATAGAATATTGTTGTATTAAAGAGAAAGCTCACTATTTTTTCCACTGTACAAGTATTTCAGATGAAAGAAAAACATTTATTTCGAAACAGGATAATAGATTCCCGGACACAGTTGAAGATATCTTAACAAACTACATAACAGATAGAAAGTTTTCACTGGATCTATGTGGGTTTTTCAAGGCAGTGAATAAAAAGGCATCGTTACTATTACTTTGAATTGAGTGAATATGTATATATGTGTATATATATATTTTAAATTTTTGTTGTTCACTTCTTTATCTCTTTCTTACTTTGCTTCTTGGATCCTGCAGTCGAGTCTTTTGTAAGACTTTGGGTCTTAATGGGGGCTTTTGTTGTTATGTTGTATATATGTGTGTGTATGTATATATCATACTTACATAATCTTTCTTCTTCTTCTGTATACTCCCCACTTTCACAGGCCTATCTCTCTTGTAATCTCGGAGAGAATCCTCTATAAGACCAGTGTGTCTTAATAAAGGCTTTTGTGTGTGTGTATTGTAGAAAGAGAGTGATGATGAGAGATATCCAGGTGTATGTGTTTTGCAATAAATTCAAATATATAGAAAGTTCTCTGCTTCTTTATTATATCTGAAGTAAAATGCGTCTGATTTAGTAGTTAAGACTGTAAGCCTTCCTCAATAGCAGGCCAACTTAGCTTTAATATATAAGTTCCAATCTTAACATACTTGTAAAATATCCGCCTCTGACATGAGGAACAAACACCATGTACAACCGCTTTTATCTTGGAGTAGAGACGCCACATATCCTGTGTTTCTGTACCAGGAGCCCTTACATGATACTATCATCCGGCCCATTTGAACCTACCTTGGAGTACAGATACTGCTCATATTGTATCCATGAATCAGAAGTTCTTACAGGTTACTATAAGCCGGGCCAGCTGAGTCCAGGTTTTAGCAAACTTTTTACTGCTTCCTATCCTTCTTTTTATCAGAACTTGAGACCGGCAAAGTTGGAAGTTGTTTTTTTACAAAACGTTCTGTTGCAGAGCCATGTCTAGAATTCGTAGACGAAGACATCTATCTCAAGGGGCCGTAAGTTGGGAAAGTCTGCTGCGGGAGACAGTTGCTCATATCTCCTGGCCACTCAAGGCTGGAGAATACACGTAAGTTATTTCATCTACGTCTACAAACACAGGTAACAATCTACTAGCAGTAATCTACTCTACATTAAAAAATAAAAATACAACCTTTCGCAATGAGTTTCTTTTATTATGATATACGCAAGCTTTCGGGCTGGAGCCGCCCTTCTACAGGCCCTTCTCTTAGGATTAAAGACTCAGTTAAGAATGTTTTTTCCGGGGAAAATAGTTACTAAACTTCAATGGCATAAAAAAACTCATTTTTTGCCTGTAGAATGGCGGCTCCAGCCCGAAAGCTCGCATATATCAAAATAAAAGAAACTCATTGCGAAAGGTTGTATTTTTATTTTTTAATATTTGTAACGCAAATTTTCGTTTACTTCAACTACTCTACATTGTCTAAAATTGTATATCACTTATCACTAAAGGCAGTGGAAGTCAAGTAAGTTAGTTTCATCTATTTCTACAATCGAATAACACTTGTCATTAGCTATAACAAGAGAAAGAATCACCTGACATCATATTGAAGAAGGAATAAAAGTTAACGGCGACATTTTTCTTTTATTAATGCTGTAAATTCAGCAAGCTTTCGGACTTTGACGTCCTTCAACAAGCAACTTTCCAAGACACTGAAAGATAATATTTATATACAGGTAAATATTTAAATAATTAGAACTTTTCTTAGAGAAATAAATGATTATTATACAAAATTATTTTCTCTTTATCTATGTAAACAAATTTGTTCTAGGATAAGGATGACTACCTTAGGATGAAGGGAAAAGCAAAAAGGAAAACATCTGAAACCTCTCAGACAAAATGGTGTTAGAAACTTGGGAGGTTTAACTTTTTTTTTCAAGGTGAGGGGACGGATATATTCATCCTAAAATGTCTAAAATTGAATATATCAACCTGTACCGCTTAATGAGGTGGAAGTCAGGTAAATCAGTTCACCTAACTCTACGCTCCTATGTATCTTATCTATAGCAAAAGACTTTCATACAGGGTCTAAGATTGGAAATATTTCTTCCAAACAAGGCTGCAGAAGAAGAGATCCACATTTCATCTACTTTTAAAATCCTAGGTATCATGTAATATAAATTTTATATCTTTGACCCTTCAAGACGAGACTTGGCAAGTTGAATCTTTCATTTACGTCCTATTCAGTTCAAATATTTCGTATTAGCTATAATCTTGACTATATATTTTAAATTACATGTCTAGTGGTAGCTTAAAGTGGAAGAAATTTCGTGAGAGGTATTTATCTAGTGTTTAGTTCAAATAAACATTCTCATACAGCTTCCTTAATTACATATCTACTGGTAGCTTAAAGTGGATGAAGACTTGTGAGGTCTTTCATCTACTTCTTAGGTTAAAATAATTCATTAATAGTCAGAATCTTTCTAATAGCATTTTAGAATTACATATCTACTGATAGATTAAAGTGGAAGAAGATTCTTTAGATCTTTCATTTACTTCCTTAGTCCAAATGATTCGTTACTAGAGGCGGGATCTTTCTCACACAGCTTTTTAAATTACATATCTACTGGTAGATCAAAGTGGAAGAAGATTCTTGAGGTCTTTCATCTACGTCTTTAGTTCAAATGATTCGTTATCAGAGACGGGATCTTTCTCACACAGCTTTTTAAATTACATATCTACTGGTAGATCAAAGTGGAAGAATATTCTTGAGGTCTTTCATCTACGTCTTTAGTTCAAATGATTCGTTATCAGAGACGGGATCTTTCTCACACAGCTTTTTAAATTACATATCTACTGGTAGATCAAAGTGGAAGAAGATTCTTGAGGTCTTTCATCTACGTCTTTAGTTCAAATGATTCGTTATTAGAGACGGGATCTTTCTCACACAGCTTCTTAAATTACATATCTACTGGTAGATCAAAGTGGAAGAAGATTCTTGAGGTCTTTCATCTACGTCTTAGGTTCAAATGATTCGTTATTAGAGACGGGATCTTTCTCACACAGCTTCTTAAATTACATATCTACTGGTATATTAAAGAGGAAGAATATTTTTGGGGTCTTTCATCTACTTCTTTAGTTCAAATGATTCGTTATTAGAAACGGGATCTTTCTCACATAGCTTCTTAAATTACATATCTACTGGTATATTAAAGAGGAAGAAGATTCGTGAGAGGTCTTTAATCTACTTCTTAGGTTAAAATAATTTGTTACTAGTCATGATCCTTCATAAAGATAGAGGCTGCCTGGCCGGAATTCATAGTTCTTCAAATAAAAGACACTTCGGCCAGTAAATCTTTTTATTGTCTCGACATTTCAACCAAAATATTTTGTTCTCGTCTAACTCTTTGCCAAATGTTTTAATTTTTGTTCACTACTGACGAGGACAAAAGAATTTTGTTGAAAAGTCGAGTCAATAAAAAGATTTACTGGCCAGTGTCTTTTATTTGAATAACTTTCCTAAATAGTTAAAAATATTACATATCTACTGGTAGATTAAAGTGGGATAAGACTCGTGAGAGGTCTTTCACCTGCTTCTTCAGTTCAAATAATTCGTTAATAGCCGGAATCTTTCCTAAAGAGTTTAAAATTACATATCTACTAATTGCTGAAGGTAGAAGTGTAGACAGTAAAGTAATTTTATCTACCTTTTTCGTCCCAAGTATATCATCACTATCCGAATCTATTCATTATTTACAACCATTACGTTTTGTAATTAGGTAATACAACAAATGTATTTTTAATTTATTTTGAAAATATATTTGTGTGCATATATAAATGAAATTATATACACCACTTCAAAAATAAGATTGCAAAATACCATTTGCATTACATGATTCAAAATTTGAACATTAGGAAAAAAATATTTTGTAGATGAAAATATATGAATACGATTGGTCAATATTAAAATACTTTTGTGTTCTGTGATATTATTATTGAAGTTGTAAATATTATTCCATTTTACAAATTATTTATGTAGTATATAGTGATTTTGTAGCTCTTGGTTTTTTTATTTTTTATTTTATTTTATTATTACAGAAGCACGAAGTCTATCAGACTATATTTTGTTATATTATGTGCTATATTAGAATTATTTACATGTACAGTTAAAACTGTCTATAGCGCCTTCCTCTCTATAGCGCCCGATTTTGGTGAGTCCCAAGAGGAGGCGCTATATATAGGTTTAACTGTATATATATATATCTTTAATTATTTACACGATGAATTAGTAGTGATTTATAAATCTGTGTACAAATAGCTCTAAACTTGCCAAAGTGTTCATAAGATTGGGAATATACAGAAAGATGGCATTATGTCAGAGTAAGCAAGTACAATTTGGTTTGTTAGAGGGTAAGCCGATAAAAGATGGTGTTTCAACTTGTGAAAATGTTTTTCCGAAATAAATTCATTATTTATTCATAATATTATCAAAATTATTGAAGGGCACAATAACTTAGCTTCATTTATTTAAAAGTAAGTAAATATTCTCAATCGAAAGATCAAAAAAACATAAATTTTAAGGAACTAAATAGAAGCCTGTGATAAAAAAAATTGCATTAAAATTTCCTGCTTTTTGAAGTTGAATTGGTTACGCCACACTACGCCTGTATAGAGGGCTTCTTGTATAACTCTTTGCAATGCGGTGAAGCAAGTAATACAAGCTTTTTTTATTATTATTATTAAAATGCTTTAACACACACAACACTCTTCATTTGTTTTATTCAAAACTTATGAAGAGGCAAATTAATATCCTTTTAATTTTTTTATTAATTATCCTTAATTTGTTTTACTTTCTATAATTAGGAAAATCTTATGTATAGAAGTTACCTTTGAAAACTAAATTGGTATAAAATTGTTTTTTTTTTTAAATATAAATATCTATGTGAAAGAGCAAAAGCATTCAACCATTATCCTTTTTAATCATTTTTTTTCAAAATTATATAAAGAATTTAGAATAAATTATTAGTTTATTGAAGTTCTCAAGTCTTTTTCATTCATCTAAAATAGGAAAATGGTTCTGAAAAAAATCCTATTGGCTGTAAAATTATGTTATTAAAAAGATTGGTCTATGCATTTCTTTAATTATATATCTATAGAAATAGATGAATTCCTATAATGATATTTTTTACTAAAGCTTTTTCTCGTACCATTTGATAAATATTAATTAAAGTATTGTATTTGTTTATTCATGTGTCTTTAATGTTGGAATTACATTAAAGATTAAAGCAAATTAAGGGAGAGTACCTTTTTGCAAGTAAATACTGTATATAGAAACCATATACACCCATACATCGCTTTGCGTCGGGGTTACGTTCCAAAATAACACGACGCAAAGTAAAAATAAAATTTTGATGGCATGGTGCAATCAAAAACAAAGGTGTTGCCATATTTTAGGAAAAAAATTGAAGACTCAAATCCAAAACAACGTAACTTCGAAAATCTAACGAGGCACAGTGGAAATCAGTAAAAATTAAGCAGCGACGCAACTTCGAAAAAAAAAACGCAAAACGAAACGACGCAAAGCGAGGTATTGGTGTATAGTCATATCATACAGGACTGCATATTGAAAATTTACCTTGAAAGAGGTTATTATGAATTTATATTTAAATAAATATAGTTTGATCGAATTATAAATAAGAAATCTTCAATCTTTCTAGTTTATTTTTTTAAATAAGAAAAACATCGTGAAAAATAAAATACAAATGTGATTTGTACTGAGATCATATGGATACATTAAGAAAAAAATTACAAAATTGTTTTTGTCAATATTTCAAATTCCGGGTTGCACATGAGACGAACTATTATTCTAATTTTAAAATTAAAAACACAGAAGGATCATTATTATCAATTTCTCTATTTGATTCCTCTAAATTGAATGTTAGTGTAATCGGAGGAGAATTTGTTGGTAAATAGGGTTGAATATATTTACATTTGTTTTTGTTCATAAATAATGGAAAATATTTTCTTTCCACTTTGTCATTTGTTGTCTTGGTCTTCTTCTTCTTTCCTATCTCCACTCAATCACATCTGGGTTAAGTAGAATGCGTCTATCTTTGTCATTAAGACTGGAAGTACTACTCAGTGGCAGGCCGACTTATCTCCAAAAGAAATGGCCGCCTCTGACATGAGGAACAGACGCCATGTGCAGCCGCTACTAACGTGGAGTACAGACTTATCCTGTATCCCTGGATTAGAAACCCTTACAAGGGTACTATCATCTGGGCCAGCTGAGTCCAGGTTTTTTAGCGAGCTTGTTACTGCTCCCCCTCCTCTTTTTTCATCCGGGCTTTGGACCGGCAAAGGCGGAGTTCTCTTTGTGAACATGCTCATTACGTTATGGAAATAGTGTATCATTTGAAGCTCGTTTTTATTATTCTTCAATTCTTTCGCTGACAAAGAAAACTTAACGTGTGATCATGATTCTTTCTTCAGGGGCCATGCAATGACATAAATTCTACACTAAAAACTTTAAAATAAAGAATTTAAAAAGATGTACGTAAAATCATTGATTACAAAATGTATTTTCCATATGGATTGTTATTTAGTCAAATCAACAGAAATACCTTTAACTCTTGAATTCTCTGAGACAATAAAAATAGCTAGAAAAAGAGCCTTTTTTCAAGAAATGAAAATATACACATATATATATATTAAGAAAAAGGCATCTCCTTATCGTGCAACTGAAAGTTGCTGAAAAATAGTACATGAATAACAAAACAAATAGTACATGAAAAATAGTACAAAAGTGAATTTGTACTTGGAACAGGTGCATTAATTGAGAAAAAAAGGATATTTCCTGATCGTGCAACTAAAGGTTGCTGATGGCTTACGCCATCTATCAGAATAAATATCAACTAAACGTTGATTTTCTTATTATTCCAGAATTGGCCATATATATTTATATATAATTGGAAATAAAAAATTTAGAAGGATATAGTTGATATCTAAACATATTTAGAATTTCACAATCTTCAAAATGGCTTTTTTACCTATATGGATTGGTATTTAGTCAAATCAGCAGAAATACATTTAACTCTTGCATACTCTATGATAATAAAAAATAGCTAGAATAGTAGCCCTTTTTAATAAATGCAAATATAATGAAATATACTATAAAATACATTGAAAATAAATAATTTAAACGCAATGTACTTGATATTTAAACATATTCAGAATTGAGTTATATAATCACTAGAAGAATATTTATAAAAGCGCAAAATTATAAGGCGAATGGTATCTGTAAATTCCTATCTGAAAAATGAAAAATTTCTATATTAATTGTTATATTTAGTCGAATGAGCAGAAATACATTTAACTCCTGAATACTCTATGACAATGAAATAGCTAGAATAGTAGCCATTTTCAAGATAATATCATATATAAATTTTACTATTTAAAACCTTGGAAATGTTGTTGTTGTCGTGTCCAATGAAGAGCCTCAGATATCTCCATACATCTCTATCACAGCAGCAGCAATGTCCACTATCTTGGGTGTGCAAAGTTGCTGTTCTGGACCTATCTCAATTTTCAAATTGAAAATGAATGATATAAAAGGATATACTTGATATCTAATCATATTTACAATTCCACAATACGCAAAATGGATTTTTCCTATATGAATTGTAATTTAGTCAAATCAGTAGAAATACGTTTAACTTCAGAATACTCTGTGACAATGAAATAGCTAGAATAGTAAAAAAACATTCTATAGAATACCATTCATTCTAGAAACTAAGAGAAAGATGATAGAAAGCTATAATTGTGCCGTATACAAAGAGTCAAAGACTTACTTTTTCTAAAGGTTCGCCAATTAGGAAGAAATTTTCTGCGAAAAAAAAAACGTTTTTTTTTTTTACTTTTATTTGACCATCATATAAATGAAAAATAAAATAATAAAATTATTTCTATACCATTCACGTTATGCAAGCTCTACATGTCAAAATGTTGCTGTTATATAAAAGAAATTATTGGTTTTTTTTATTTGACATATCGGTTGCGATATCCAGCTTGGGATACATTTCAGCAGTCTATATATATTTTTCACGAACAAAATTGTTAATTCAATGAATTATTGTAATTATATTGTTTTATTATATTTAAATTGGTTTATTAAGATTTTTTCAGATTAAGAACGATTTTGAAATGTACGTTTAATTTTGATTCCTACCAATAATGAGTAAAAATGATTTTAAAAATATTTAGAAAGAATAAACACATACATTCTTTAGAAATAATCACAAACTTCCCATCCCTCAACACTTTTATTTTTCCGTTCATCATTACTCTTCACAATTCATCCTTTCATACTTCATCCCTAAGGATAGGAATAATCGTTATTTCTCCTTAAAATAATTAAAATTACGATATTTCGTTCTGTAAAAAGAAACATTTGCGGTGAAATTTGTTAAACGTCATTCTATAATCATAGCCGAATTATATTGTATTAGAAATCACATACTTTTATTACCTTAATAAATTATTTTCAATAATTTTCTTAGAATTATTTGCGATACCAAAAGTCTATAATGGTTGCTAAGATATTTATGAAATAAATTATCAATAATTTTGTTCAATTCACTCACAGTTTTCCTATAATTTAAGAAGAACATTCCAAATTTGATGTGATGATAATAAATATATTTTAAAATACATATTTTTTCCATATTATAAAACAATATGTTTGAATCAAATTGAATAACAACTAGGCAACAGAGAGAGACTCCTGGAGCATTCTATATACAGTTACGAGCGTCATGCGTTCTTAATAATTTTTCATCTCTGTCACCGTTTGCTTTTTTTTTTTTTTTTGGAATGGCGCTCTCCTATTGGTTGGCTACGATCAAGCCACCTTTGCCCCCCCCCTCCCCCCACTCGCTTCTTCGTTTTTGTAACTATTGTGTTGGAGCGGGTCGCTCCTTAAATAAATGCATATATTAGTTAATAACTAAATGGAATCCTCTCTTTCTTTTTCCCAGTAAAAGACGCCTACGGAAGCCAACAGTACATAGACAGATAAAGCACATAGGCTATAGTTATTAACTAACATATGCATTTATTTAAGGCGCCAATTTATATTTGTAACAAATAGTATTTGAATCAAAACATTCAATCGGGTAAAACACGGGCAGTGCCCGGGTCATTCGGCTAGTATCCATATATCACCAACTACCCCAGGAAAGAAATTTATTAAAACAAATATGTTAGGTATAATAAGAAATGACGTTGTTTTCTATCTACACACGTTTAAATAGAGAAGTGGACTTCTATTTTAAAATAATCATAGAATAATTATCAATTAATATTTGGGGTAAATTTAATTTGAAATTTAATTTAAGATAAATAGGCTAGATGCTTTCGTGTGGAAATTTCAAAGATATCCCTCTCTGTACCACGCTGACGAGGGCCAACAGCCCGAAACGCGTTCATGGTTAGATTTTCTTTCATTTATTAAGAAAATGGGTTGTTCAAATATAAAGGAACAAGTTGAAATAACGTTTAGTTGATTTTATTCCACTAGATGGCGATCTAAAATACTCATGTGAACGGTCAGGATATGCCTCTATTATATATATACATGTGGCAATATAGTGATAATAATGTGGTGAGGAGAGAAATAATCACACGACGAGTTGGTAGATCAATAACCCAGGCAGCCAGCCGAGAGAGAGGGGAGCGAGGTTCTATATCCGCTGAACGACCGTTTGTCGTGTGTACCACCCCCCGACTATCCAAAAATAGTCCCCAGGTGTTGACGGGCGGCCCCCATTAGCCGCCCCTTTGGAATGTCGCTGCTGTCTCAATTGACCGGACTTTACATCCCATCTCTCTCTGGGATGGCTCTAGGTTTGTTTTATTATTCCTGGAAGAGTATATATTATGACATACATATATATGAAAAATAGTAAAAAAAGTGAATTTGTACTTGGATCAGGTGGATAAATTCATAAAAAAGCATTTACTAATCGTGCAACTAAGAGATACTTATGGCTTTCGCCATCTATCGGGATAAATATAAACTAATCGTTGATTTGTAATTATTCCAGAATATATATATTATATTTAAAAAAGATTTCTGGTGTATTTTGGATTATCTTGATGATTATGCTATGGTAATGCACCGTGGTTAAAAATATTGAAAAATAATACAGTAGAACTTGGATAATTCGAACTTCTTTAATTCGAAAACCTCTTTAATTCGAATATTTATCTTGGTCCCTAGAATTTCCTATATAAATAATTTAACATCTTTAATTCGAATTTTTGTATAATTCGAATTTTTTTATGGTCCCTTGGGGTTCGAATTATCCAAGTTCGACTGTAATAGTTTTGACCAGAGATTTCTTTATTTAAGTTAAGGAATATATATGAAAAATATAATTTGGTAAAAGTACCGCCTGGCTTAAGGCGATTAGATCAAGGAAAACAAAAGATTATTTACATAATGTACAAAGGTTTTGAGCCGGCCAACGGGGAACAACAACAACGAGTTTTTATAGTGAAAACGGCGACCTCTGGTGGTCGATTTAGCAGAGTATTTTATCTATGAATATATTTGAAAAACATTTTTTATATAACATATATATATAGCTAAATATATATAGCTAAAAATATTTGATTTTTTAAATGTAAGCATCTTATTTAATAAAATGAACAATGCTTCCAAGGCTAATTTTCTTGTACAACCTTTTATTCTCAAACTTATTTATTTTGAAAATAGAACAATCCATAAATAAATTTATAAATAAAAAGGCAAATATTGGATCAAAATATCATTTATTTACCAATATTTCAGTTGGCAGAACGCCAACCTTTATCAAGGTAATATAATATATTAATGTGTGTCAACAACAAAATCAGCGCCACATAACGTCAATATAATTAAGTTTTAAAACACATTAAAATGTTATAATACCTTGATAAAGGTTGGCGTTCAGCCAACTAAAATATTGGTAAAATAAATGATATTTTGATCCAATATATGCCTTTTTATTAAAAAACTTATTTATAATAAAAATAATCAAATTTGCTTTATAAATTCCAATACATTGAATATATTAACATTTCTACACATTCCTCTCTCTATATAAATAAAATATTTATAAATCTTTTTTTAACGTATCTCTATTACCAAATAGAGTAATTAGGAATTAAAAAATGGATTTCTAATCAATTCTATGCATACTTCTCTATGCAATAAATAAACAAACATCAACAAACTTTGGTAGCTCATTGCTGAATAAATAAATACCAACAAAACAAATCTTTGCCTCACTGTTGCACAAGTCATAAAATTTAAATAGGAGCCCACAAGATGGTGTTGTAAATCTTTGAAGATGTGCACAGTCCAATTTGTTCGTCTGTAAATAATACTTTACAATAAAACTATATATCATATTATTTTTACATGCAAAAGTATATTACAAATATACATCATGCATAATATATATATATATATACATAATATAAATATACATTAAACATAATAGAAATAAAATATTTATATATAATATGATATACATATATTTTTCGATATTATATATATGCCCTATGGTTTATATATTTTGAGTCATTTTAAAACTTTATTTTAAATATATTTTTCAACATTTGCGTAAATGATACTTTACAATAAAACTATATATCATATTATTTTTACATGCAAGAGTATATTATACATAATGGAAATAAAATATTTATAGATAATATGATATAAATGTATTTTTCGATATTATATATATATTTTTAGTCATTTTAAAAATATTTTAAAACATATTTTATATTTGAGATTGTTTTGTTTTATATTATGTGTTATGTACATGTTTATATGCCCCCCCCCCCCCCAATTATATTTTAATCGTAATTATCTATTAAATTATATACAGGCATTTTTTATATATTTATAAATGCATTTCATATTTTTACTGAGCATTGAAAAAATGCAATTGATATTTTCCTTATTTTAAATTTTTATAAGTCCTAATATAATTAATCAATTTTTGACTATATAAAAATTATATATATATTTAAAAGTGATAATTATTATATAATGACCTATTATAGTCATTAAACACTTCAAATGTTAGATTATTCCTATAAAATTTTGAAAAATACAATTGTTATCTTTCGATATTGAAAAATATCATAATATTTATTAAAATAAAAATGCAAAAATCCTAAAATATATTTTATTTTTATACGTATAAATATAACGTATTAATTTTGCAAATTAAATATATTCAAATAAAGAGAATATATAATTCGTAAATAATAATATTATCTGAATAATATAAAATTAAAATAAAATATATATAATCTGATTCATTTTAATATATTATTTAAAAAAACTAAAAGCTTCCAATCGGAACACTAATAAGGCCTATTATTTCGTCTGTAAGGAAAGGCTAAGCCTTAAACTTTGTTGGTACCAGATCCGATACATTATTAATACTGTCATAAAGGATTTAATGATGTTAAAACTATACCTTATCTATCTCCCCAAGGATTAATATAAAATTTTCCCTCCATTTTTCAGTGTAATTAGAAAGTGCCAAACTTGCATAATTATCCGCGAGAGTTAGCCACCCCCCCAAAAATGGCGACTTGCCTCAAACTATCTTTTGGCTCGGAATTATTTTGCAAATTAGGATTATTAGACTTTTGTTGTTAACGTTTGGGGAATTTCAAAGGGGATTTTGGAATGCTAAAATTTAAATAGATTACATGTTTCAGATATATATATATAGCTTTCCCAATATATACTAATAACAAATATTTATTAATATTACTTTACATATTTGATTGCAATTTTTATAATAATATTTTCATGCACAAATTTCTCCCACCTACTCTGTATTTTAAATGATTTTAACTGTCATATTATAACACTATGCGGCGCTGAGTTTGTGTATACAAAAATGTAATGCCTCGATAATGGTTGGCGTTCAGCCAGCCGAAATATTGGCAAAATAAATCTTTTATTAAATCCAATATATGTCTTTTATTATCTAATATATTAGTTTATTTCTTTCTATTTTATTTATACATATGAAAAACGTAATTTCTTTATTTGGAAAATGTATTTCTTTGTTGTACATTTACATTCCTAGCGTCACTAAAATCACATCTTGGTTTGTTGGTCAAAAATATAAATAATATCTCTACGAAAAAAAAACACAAAATATTTGAAACTTTTTCCAACAAAATATATAAATATAATACGAAATGAATTATTAAATGTTTATAGAAATTGAATATTACATATAGTATATATATAAATTAATATATTTTTTATCTATATTGTTAAAAGGTATTTCAATAAATGATATTATAAAAGCCAATATAAAAGTAGATGTTGTATTAAAGGTGTAAATGCTTTACGTGATTACAGGAAAAATAGTCCAGTCTATTGAGTGGATACAAGTAACTAAACATGGATCTTGTACATTTGTAAATGTGCAAAATTCGAACTACTTTCTACGCGTATAGACATGTGATACACACACATACACTTATAGTGAAAGTAGTCTTAATTTACAACCCATCATGTTTAACATGGCCTGTAACTCGTTGTTGTTGTTGTTGTCGTGTCCAAAGAAGAGTCTCAGATGTCTCCATGCATCTCCAACACAGCAGCAGCAATATCCCCTATCTTGGGTGTGTAAAGCTGCTTCTCTGGGTCTAAATCAATTTTCTGTTGTTGTTATCGTGTCCAAAGAAGAGTCTCAGATGTCTCCATGCATCTCCAACACAGCAGCAGCAATATCCACTATCTTGGGTGTGTAAAGCTGCTGTTCTGGGTCTAAGTCAATTTTTTGAAAGGCTGCGGCCATTGCTGGGCATGAGAATATGTGAGTAGGTGTTAGTTCCATACCAGGACAGTTGTTACATGTCCTATAGGTTCTTGTGCCATCTGGAAGAATTGTCATTCCTTTATAGTGTTTTGTTCTAAGTCTTGTTATAGTTTTTGTCAGTTTTCTCTCAGAGTTTATTTCACATATTTGATCTTTTCTTATTTTTTGTTTGATTATCTTGTATTTTGCCAAAGCGTCAGCGTCAACCTGTAACTCGTGTATTAGGGAAAAGAAAAGAAAAAAAAAACAGAAAATATATAATGATGCAAAAACATGTAATCTACTTCTCATTTCTGTTACCGAAATGTCACAAGCATTTCAATATTTTGGTGCTTTTGCCTTTATTTACTCATCTATAATCCAAACTGTATCATATTAGTCTACTATTCTTCCATTAAAATAGACGTAAAAACACTATGGTTCATTATTAGGTTGAAAATACTAGATTTTCAGGAATAAATTCCTTAAAAGATTTTTTTAACTTAAAAATCTTTAGTTTTCGGGCATGAAAGCCCTTCTACAAAAGAAAACACGATACACCTATCCCCCGATTTACACGGTAGATACGTTCCTGAGAAAAACGTGTAAATCCAAAATTATTATTTTTTTTAATTAGAAATAAGACACAGTGTGCGTTTGCAGCAAGTCAGCACAAAAGCTAGGGATTCCTCGTGAGATGTATACACAGCGCATGTGTTCAATCACAGTAGCATTTAGTATAGTGCGATAAAAAAAAACTTATTTGAAAAACCGTGTAAAAGCGAAAACGTGTAAAACAAGTACCGTGTAAATCGGGGGATAGGTGTATAATAAATCGTCAATAGGGCACGTGAGAAAATATAATCAAATACTATTTTACATAATTCCATAAATATTAAATAGATATAATTGATAATCTCTGCTTGACCATCTCTGAAATCACCAGATCATCATCTGTAATAAAACTGTAATGTAAAGATTTAAAGAAAATACACTGCCCTTACCTAGAAGCCATAACCCAAAACATGATCTCTAGATGGACATTTATAAATTGCCAAAAGCTGCTGCTATGGGTTTTTCACTGCCCCGTGTCTTCCATTTCTTTTAGACGATTAATAAATGTCTGGTAGTTTTACCTTAGAATTTTGAAAAAAGGATGCTATGAAAAAGAAAAGAAGTTCTGTAGATTTGTATTCATTAATTAGGCTAGAAGCAGAAGACGGAAGATTGGCACAAACCTACTCTTTTCAACAAGAAGTAACTGAGATCGAATCCCACAATTAAGATTTTTTTTCTTATGAATAAAATAAATTCGCTTAGTGAACAGTTTCATTTTTATCACGGCAATATAAGCTCTCTCAGGAGTAATATCCCATCAACGGGTGTAATTACGCTACTAAAATTTAGAAATTAAACAAATCCATATTTATATACAAAGAAATAGGAAATATAGGAGATGGATATGCAAATATAAATTAACATAATACAGTTAAATCATAAAACTATGGATTATAGGTTAATCCTAGTATACTAATAATCCATAGTTTTATGATATTGTTGCGTTGTTGGTTAACAAAGAATAACTTCCGTGGGTACAAAGGATCTTTAGGACTTTATTTAAGCCTAATCGATAAAAATTAATTACAGAAGAGTGCAAAAATAAAACAACAATAAAGAAAACACCAGTTACAAACTCACCAACTGCAGCACGGTGAGGGAAAGCAGGAGCAGAACAGGAGACAGAAGTTCGTAGAACCTTCTAGAATCTTCCAGGAAGTACACCGGCGTCGGCGGTAAGCAGCAGTCCGACCTCTTGAGACAGCAGCTTGCTTAGTGTACACCACCTAGCTTCGTTCTTCGACTTTACTTCTTATCTTCTTCTCCCCCGGCATGAGTTTCTCCTCCCTATATATCCCGGAGTAGATCTTTCTAGAACGGTCATGGTTGGTTAACCAATCAGAAAGCCGCCAGCACCGAGCATTGCGCAATCGCTATAGATTGGCCAATCTGTTGTCTTCCGTTTTTTCTATATTATTCTTAAATGTTCTAGAACATTCTCTCTCTCTCCATCTGGAATGTGCTTTTATTTCTACATAACAATATTACTGTATTATTTATAAGGCGATAACGTACCATTTATATATAAGAGATTGAAGAATTAGAGAACGAATGTTTCTTTTAATCATAAAACAAACTTCAAATTTTTCATTACATTAAGGACAGTAGAAGTTTGTTTTATGTATAAAGAAACATTCATGCTTTAATACTCCTATTTTCTCTTTACTGTATTATGTTAATTAGTTTTTGTATAGATGGAAATTTTGCCGGGAGGATATTGATATAAAGAGACGAAGGTCGCCTCTCACGTCAAAATAGACGTCAAAACCAGATGCCATCTATAAACCGTCGCCACAAACTATATTTTAGCCATAGATTTTGGCCCAGCCACTTTGTCAGCAAAACACCTCTTTGGCAGATTGTCAAGATTCCATTAGATCCCGTGTGGATCTCATGGAATAAAGTTCGCCCTAGACTGACGAGGGCCATTAGCCCGAAACCATGGTCTTTAGGTGGACGCTTCTCAGTTTGCCAAAGCTGGTGTTGTGGCTTTGTTACTGACCGAAGGTGGCTAATTTGCGGCGACGGTCAATAGATGGGGTCTGGTTTTGACGGGAGAGTCGACCTTTGTCTATTTAGTTTTTGTATGTCCATCTCTTATATTTTCTTCTTCTATGTATGTATATTGATTGATTCGTTTAGTTTCTAAGTTTTAGTATCGTAGTTATACCCGTTGAGAGGCCTATTGATACGCCCGAAAGCTTGTATTGTCGTGATAAAAAACTTTTCCCTCGGCGAATTGCCTTTTATTTATAATTATACCTAAGGGATTATGATATTAAAACATATTTTCTTCATTGAGGTTTCTTATTCTTTCGCAATTATAACCACCACAGTGAGTTCAATTACCCAAACATGGATCTTTCACACTTTTAAACGCAAATTTCTAACTTTCTACAAGTTTATTTTAGATATGTGGCGTAACTTAGAGTAAAATCAGTTGCTAACTACTCACTATGATTATCATGGCTTGTACCACGTTTACTTGGAATAAAAAAAAAGAGTATATACACTCAGGGACATAAACTTAAGGAAGTTGTACCTTTCAGCTTGTGTATCGGGATTCAGACAATAAATCTGAAAGATATTAAAGTGACCTTTATTGAAGACACACATATATACACTCAGGGACAAAACTTAAGGAAGTTGTACCTTTCAGCTTGTGTATCGGGATTCAGACAATAAATCTGAAAGATATTAAAGTGACCTTTATTGAAGACACACATATATACACTCAGGGACAAAACTTAAGGAAGTTGTACCTTTCAGCTTGTGTATCGGGATTCAGACAATAAATCTGAAAGATATTAAAGTGACCTTTATTGAAGACACACATATATGCACTCATGGACAAAACTTAAGGAAGTAGTATCTTTTAGCATGTATATCGGGATTCAGACAATAACTCTGAAAGATATTACAGTAACCTTATTCGAAGACACACACATATACACTCATGGACAAAACTTAAGGAAGTTGTATCTTTTAGCATGTATATCGGGATTCAGACAATAACTCTGAAAGATATTACAGTGACCTTTATTGAAGACACACATATATACACTCATGGACAAAACTTAAGGAAGTTGTATCTTTTACCATGTATATCGGGATTCAGACAATAACTCTGAAAGATATTACAGTGACCTTTATTGAAGACGCACGAGATAACCAAGTAGGAATAAAATTGCCTCTTCCTCTTTTAAAAAGAAATAACAGTCGACCGGTGACATCAGACTTTCCACTTAAGTTTTGTCCATGAGTGTCAATAGATAAAGATCAATAATAAAATATGTTTCATAATTACAAAGTTTAGGATCTATTCAATATGTAAATATATTCAACATCTCTTGTGAAATAGAAAATTAGAAATCCTTTATCAAAGAATTGTTTTCAAAGAAAAAACATAAATAATGCATAGCTTTCAGGTATACTCGTATATCGTTTTACTCTTAACTTCATGAAAAATACAAGAAATAGATTCCGAGTTTTTTCACAATTCTTCTCTTTTTTATTTTTACTCAATCAAAATTAAAGGGATTCAATATCTTTGAGTTTCTTTGTTCAATAATTGCTTATCCAATGATAATCATAGCCTGTACCACATATATATATTTAGGATAAATGCGAATAAAGTCAGTCTAGAAAGCTCTCACATCCACAAAGAATCTTCTTTCAGACAGCGAAGGATTCCCGTAATTCTCTTACATCTTGGCTTAATATTTACCGAAGTAGCCAGGGTGACTCTCACATTGACAGAAAGTTCGTTTGCAGAGAGGTTGAGGATCCCAAACTATTCTGTCTATGATTATGGCTTAAAATAACATCTTTACATATTTACCAAAGTAGCCAGGGTGACTCTCCCATTAACAGAATATTCGTCTGCAGAGAAGTTGAGGATCCTAAACTATTCTTTCTATGACTATGGCTTAAAATAACATGTTTGCATATTTGCATATTTACCAAAGTAGCCAGGGTGACTCTCCCATTGACAGAAAGTTCGTTTGCAGAAAAGTTTAGGATCCTAAACTATTCTGTCTATGACTATGGCTTAATATAACATGTTTACATATTTACCAAAGTAGTCAGGGTGACTCTCACATTGACAGAAAGTTCGTTTGCAGAGAGGTTGAGGATCCCAAACTATTCTGTCTATGATTATGGCTTAAAATAACATCTTTACATATTTACCAAAGTAGCCAGGGTGACTCTCCCATTAACAGAATATTCGTCTGCAGAGAAGTTGAGGATCCTAAACTATTCTGACTATGACTATGGTTTAAAATAACATCTTTACATATTTGCATATTTACCTAGGTAGCCAGGGTGACTCTCCCATTGACAGAAAGTTCGTTTGCAGAGAAGTTGAGGATCCCAAACTATTCTGTCTATGATTATGGCTTAAAATAACATCTTTACATATTTACCAAAGTAGCCAGGGTGACTCTCCCATTAACAGAATATTCGTCTGCAGAGAAGTTGAGGATCCTAAACTATTCTGTCTATGACTATGGTTTAAAATAACATGTTTACATATTTGCATATTTACCTAAGTAGCCAGGGTGACTCTCCCATTGACAGAAAGTTGGTCTGCAGAGAAATAGAGGATCCTAGACTATACTTATATCATGGCTTGAAATAACTTGTTTACATATTTGCATAGATCAACCTAGGAGGCTACTACTAACAATAGAATATCGTTCTTTTGATAATAATGGGACCAGATATACTCCTGGTTTTATTCTACGTATGGAGTGCGAAAGAACGTCACTGGGAGTTACGGTGCTGAAACTTACACTCGGGTTCTGGCTTAGAATTCTAAAAATGAACAGCAGCCGACTCCCCCATATATGCTTAGCTCAAATATATGAGATATCAAGAAATAGAAATATATATATTGGACTTGCGGAAAGTTTGGCCAACATACTCAACTCAACAGGATTTTCTTGGTTAATTAACTGCAACGATGCAAGGATTATCCGGCAAGAAATACCTTTAATAACTAAAATTGCAATATAACAATCTATTCAAAGTGACCAGGCAAAAATAGAGAATTCTAAATTCTACCCTCACTATAAGTATTTACACAGTTCATTCCGAATTGAAAACTATTTACTTAGCAACTTTCCATTCCCAGTAAAACGCTATATCGCACAACAGAGAATACTATATTCGTTTTTCAAGGAAATCATACAAACATTTTCAAAGAGGGTGATAAGATTTGTGATCTCTGCAAAGAAAATATGGAAACTGAACTATCTCATTACATCTATGAATGCCAAGATATTAGTGAGGAGAGAAGGACATTCTTTTCAATGGTAGACACCAGCCAACTTAGGTCAATCCAAATGATGTTAACCAGTGCCCAAACAAGCAGACTAGTTGCTCAGGCCCTATATAATTTTTACAAGGCAGTAGGTGTAAAGGATGTATTATGTAATAGGTGTACATAGGATGTAAAGGTGTAATATGGATGGCTGTGCTGGAGTAATCCTCCTTTTTTCTGCTCCGCGCTTATGGAATTGAAGACTTGGGGCGATGGCGTCGACCTTTCATATTAAATCTTACTTTTCCTTATATTACTAATAATTGTATATAGTTGCGGAACTACTGGTTTCCTGTGCTGCTCTTTTCCTGATATTGCACCTTGTACGGAGAATCTGTATAAGACTAATGTCTTAATAAAGGATTTGTGTTTGTGTGTGTGATAATAATGAGATCAAGGAATCTTTTGGCTAAAAATTACATTTTTACATATTTACAGCGACCATCTCGTGAAACTTCATCGACAGATAATCGGCATTAGTCTAAAGTAAATTTGAGAGGAAATTTCGGAGGGTTCACCACTGATGAGCCAAGCCCTCCCAATATATTTTTTCATCGCAGTAAGGACAGTAGAAGTTTGTATTATGTATAAAAGAAACATTCGTGCTTTTAAATCCTTTCATTTTATATGTATAGATGGCGCGTTATTGCTTTATGTTAAAAGTAAATTTATACAAATTTACATATTTACATAGATCAACCTAGGAGACTCTCCTACCGACAGATTCTGCTTGGGTCAAAATGCATTTATACACATATTTGCAGATATCAGTCTAAAATACTTTCTTTCCAAGAGATTCTACATGAGTCGAAAGTACATTTATACAAATTTACATATTTACAGAGATCAGACTATTAGATTTTCACGCCGACAGAGAATCTGCATGGATCAAAAATATTTTCATACATATTTGAATATTTGTATAAATAGGACTTCATGCAGCAAAGGTTTGCATGGATGTCAAAGTAGTTAAAAGTATATTTATACATATTTAAATACTTTGCAGAAATCAGCTTAGAATGCGTCTTTACCGACTTAGAGTCTACATGGGTCAAAATATATTTAATCATATTTAAAGAAATCAGCCTATCAGACTTTTAGACCGACAGAGAGTTTGCATAAATCAAAAGAATATTAATACATATTTAAATATTTGCATAAATATGCTTATAATACGTCTTACCGACATAGAGTCTGCATGGGTCCAAAATACATTAATACATATTTACATTAGAATTAAAAAAAGGTTTTAAAACAAATAATTAAAACATATTTACAGAAATCTGCTTATCAGATTTCATACCGACAGAGAGTTTGCATAAGTCAAAAGAAGATTAATACATAATTACATACTCCAGAAATCAGATTAGAATGCGTCTCTACCGACATAGAGTCTACATGGGTCAAAATACATTATTACATATTTACATATTTACAGAAATCAGCCTAATTAGAATTTTAGACCGACAGAGAGTTTGCATAGGTTAAAGTTACATTAATACATTTCTGAATATTTTCCGAAATCAGACTTCACGACGAAAAGGTTTGCATGGAGGTTATAAGTAGATTAATACAATTTTACATACTTTCGGAAATCAGCTTAGAATGTGTCTCTACCGACATAGAATCTGCATGGGTTCAAATACATTATTACATATTTACAGAAATCAGCCTAATTAGAATTTTAGACCGACAGAGAGTTTGCATAGGTTAAAGTTACATTAATACATATTTGAATATTTTCCGAAATCAGACTTCCACGACGAAAAGGTTTGCATGGAGGTTATAAGTAGATTAATACATATTAACATACTTTCATAAATCAGCTTAGAATGTGTCTTTACTGACATAGAGTCTTCTGCATGGGTCAAAATACATTTTTACATATTTACAGGGATCAGTTTAGGATGCGTCTCTAGTGAGATAGAGTCTGAATGGGTCAAATTACATATTTAGAGAGATCATCTTAGAAGTGACACCCGTCTACATAGAACCGTCCTCCAAACAGTAAGAGAGCGAGGAAGCCTCAAGACGTCGTGTGACAGAGTAAATCAATCCATCTCAATGTATCCATCGATCACAGCGATAGCTGCGGATTTGCCACTACTCTTATCACAAGATCGATTTCAGCCGAGTTATTAACTCTGCAATTGTTAATTAAAATAAGCCGGACTACGCCCGCGCATGCGCATTGATTGCCTACAAGTCAAGGAGATCCGCTCAAAACACCGCTCCTCACAGACTGCCTGCCCCGGTCTCCTCCATGCAGCATCTCTCCCCGCCGTCCAATATCCGCTCACATCATGCCCGCCTTGACTCCCATTATAGGTAAGATTTCACCCAATACCTCCTGCATACATTTTAACATTTCCCCTAACTCCTTACTTCTTCTTTCTCAATATATGCATGATAATCACCACTCATAGGTTTTCAAATATCAACATAGTACAAAAAAAGGGACATAAAACATTGCAATTCTTTAACTAAACTAAAAGAGTTACGATGTTTT
The DNA here is from genome assembly GCA_030710605.1 of Cordylochernes scorpioides. Taxonomy (NCBI): domain Eukaryota; kingdom Metazoa; phylum Arthropoda; class Arachnida; order Pseudoscorpiones; family Chernetidae; genus Cordylochernes; species Cordylochernes scorpioides. The sequence continues at coordinate 87,021,010 of CP092869.1, forward strand.
ATGTCTTTTATTTGTAATACGCATGATGCTTTATAATATTTACGTTTTATTTTTCCTACCGATATTCTGTAATGTTTGTTATATGTATTGTGTACTTTTTACATCTTTATTAATATCGTGAAATTTGCATTTCTATTTTAATCATTGTTTACCTTTGTTTTATACTTGGGTTTTCAATTTAACTTATTTGTTTTTCTCGTTATATTTCTTGCTTGCTTTATAATCCTTTTTTATTTATATTTTTGAATTAAAGTTTCTTTAAATAGTTTGTTAATATCTTTTTATTTAATATTTACCAAACGATTTTGTGCTTTGTTTTTTAACATATTGCATGATGTTTGTTTTATAATTTTCTTTATGATTTTGCTTTCTATTTTTGTATATGTTATCTTATGTTTCTCTTCTCTATCTTTATTCCTGTTTTTTATCTTAATTTGATTTTGAGGCATTTAGAAATTTTTTATTTCATTCCTTCATCTCTTAACTGGACAACGTGGGATCATCGCATCTTCAAACGACAAGAAAAACGTGACAATAATTTGAGTATTTTTAGTAAAAGTGTTTAAAGGTTAATTCTTTTGAAAAACAACTGTAAAATATAAGTCGGTGGACAAGTGGGTAACACCCTCGATTCCTGACAGTCATGAACCGGGATTGAATCCCGTGTTAACATTTTGTTTAATATGTGAATTCACATATTATTCATTTTTCTTGAGAATAAAGATACTTTGGCCAGTAAATATTTTTATTATCTCGACGTTTCGATAAAAATCTTTTGTTCTCGTCAGGAGTAAATAGAAATTAAAACATTTGACAAGGCGTTATAAATAATTCTCAATCATTTTTAACGCCTTGCTAAATGTTTTAATTTCAGTTTGCTCCTGACGAGAACAAAAGATTTTTGACGAAACGTCGAGGTAATAAAAAGATTTACTCGCCGAAGTACCTTTGTTTTCAAGTACTATGAATGCCAGCCAGGCAGCCTCTAACTTTATAATATTGTTTTTCATTGTTGCAAATACACCTATCCCCCGATTTACACGGTACTTGTTTTACACGTTTTCGCTTTTACATGGTTTCCAAATAAGTTTTTTTTTTTTGTTTTTATCGCACTATACTAAATGCTACTGTGATTGAACACATGCGCTGTATACACATCTCACGAGAAATCCCGATCTTTTATGATGACTTGCTGCAAACGCACACTGTGTCTGTATTTCTATTTTTTTTTTAATTTTTAATTTTCGATTTACACGTTTTTCTCAGGAACGTATCTAACGTGTAAATCGGGGGATAGGTGTATCATAAACTAGGTTGCTCTTTCTGAGCTGTACCTAATAAAGTGATTTTGGAACCGAAAGTAACTGTGCTAATTGAAGAATTCGAAATAAATACTTCGAAAAACTAATCATAAATATATATATGACACATCTTCTCCTATCAAAATAGATACAAAACCTATGCTTCATCTATTAACCGTCTCTGCAAACTAGCCTTAGATCTGTTGATAACAAAGCCCCAACATCAGTTTTGGAAATTTCAGAACGCCCACCTATAGATCGTGGTTTCGGGCTAAAGGCCTTCGTCAGTCAGGTTCGGGATGATTTCATGAGACCCATAAAATATCAAATGAAATCTTTAGATTGTGCCAAAGAGGTCTTTATACACTCATGGACAAAACTTAAGGAAATGGTAAATATTTGATATCGCCGGTCGTCTATTTTCTTTTTTATAGGTAGACAAAAGCAATTTTGTTCACACTTGTTTATCTAGTGTATCTTCAATAAAGGTCACTGTAATATCTTTCAGAGTTATTATCTGAATTCCATATACATGCTAAAAGGTACAACTTCCATAATTTTTGTCCATGAGTGTATCTGGAAACGAGGATATGAGACAATTCTATGGTTAGAATATTAATTAAAATTAATCAATTATAACAGATGGGACATACTTTTGTCTCTATTTTGATGGGAGAGGTGTTCTTTCCTTTTATATATTAAAATTTCCTCCCTGAAAACATATACAGTTAAACCTGTTTATAGCGTCTCCTCTTGGTACTCACCAAAATAGGTTGCTATAGAGAGGGGGTGCTATAGACAGGTTACTTTTAATGTTAATCTCGCATCGTACTACATATTTAAAATCGGGTGCGCTATAGAGAGGAAGGCGCTATTTAGAAGGGGCGCTATAGACAGGTTTAACTGTATATGTTTTTTATATTTATAATTCAATGTCATCAATCGATGAAATGTGTGAATAAAATATTTATGGCAATGTGTTTCTAATAAAAATAATCAAATATTATCTCTACAGACCTTACTGCAATGATATAAGTTATTGAATTAGAATGAGAGGGCTCTTGGCTCATTAATGGTTAACCCTCTCAGCGGTTTCGCCAAATTAATCTCTAGACCGCTCTACTATTGTATTGGATTGGTTTTCTTATATATCCTGTATTTTCTAAGGAAGACAGCTTAAGGGTGTTTAGGGAACCTATGAACATAAGCTTATAGGTCTGTAGAGGTACATACATATAATTTAAGGAATTGCATCGAGCAAATATTGTTCAAAATTAATTAATAATTAGCAAATTACAACTAGAAATTACATCTATCAATAAAATGTGTAATAATTATATTCGGCAATATGTTTCTTGATGGATGGTCTGGTGATTTTTTGACAAAACAACTGAGAGGGTTCACTACTGATGAGCCAAGCCCTCTCATTCAATAACTTTCATCATTACAGTAAAGTTTGTTGATATAATATATATATATATATATATATATATATATATTTGATAAAATTTATATTTTATAGAACATTTTCAAAAGAATAATCTTTACAAATTTTATAAATATGTTACAAGAAAATAAGACCCAATCCAAATAAATTAATAGTGTGTGACGTTTCGATAACAGCCTTGTTACCATCATATAAAACAAAGAATCTTTGTAATAATGATAACTACAACCTAACTATGTATTCCTTGCTTTCTTGTTTTTTCTAGTAGCCTATATTTATTCATTTGTTTGTCCTCTTATTAGAGATATATATATTTAAAATATTTTGTCTCAATAGTTAATATGTAAAAAAATAATATTTTTATATTTTCATAAAAATATGTAAAATAGTATCCGATTATATTTAACTCGTGTTCTATTGGTGTATCATTATACCATGTTTTCTCCTGTAGAAGGGCGTCCGTGCCCGAAAGCTAGAGAACAATAAAAATGTTTTTGAAGAAGACACTCTTCCCTGGAGGAATGATTGATTTTACTCAAAGAATCTTCATTCTTTTGTCTAATAATTGTAACAGCACTGTTACCGAAACGTCACACACTATTAATTTAATTCTTGAAACCTATTTATTTTTGTGGTAAAAATCAACTTTTTTTTCGATTAAATCTAAAAAAGTCAATATTATTGTTTGTATATATTGTATAAAGGCTTAAGATTATGCATTAACTATATATAATCTACCTTTCTCTATAAATAGATTCTATTATTTTTAACAAAGTACAGTAGAACCTCCATGTAAAGGACATCTAATACCAGAGCCAAAGTGTCCTTTAAGGAGAGGTGTCTTCTTAACGGAGAGTTACTAAATATATAAAATGAAAGGATTTAACATCACGAGTGTTTCTTTTATACATAATACAAACTTCTACTGTCCCTTACTGCGATGAAAAAAATATGTATTGGGAGGGCTTGGCTCATCAGTGGTGAACCCTCCCAGGTTTTCATCACAGTAAGGGCAGTAGAAGTTTGTATTATGTATAAAAGAAACATTCGTGCTTTTAAATCCTTTCATTTTATATGTATAGATGGCGCGTTATTGCTTTGTGTTAGTTACTAAATAGTAAAAATGGTAATTATAATTACCATAAGTTTCAATTTAATAAGGTACAATTTGGGTTATAGATTGTAAACACAGGGTAATAAGACTAAATATAATAAATAGTGTGCAATAACAATAGAGATGTTGCACTACTTATTTGATTGTGCTGCTCTGTCTGAGAAAAGACCAAAACTAAATGATAAAAAGGGGCAACTTTGTCCTTCATTTCTGGCACTAATTAATGAAATATCAAAGAATAGGTATATAGCGGTGGTGATATTCCACAGGATTATATCCCGGAACACAGTGTTCTCCCCATCCCTTGTGAACTGGCGAATCCTGTATAGGGCGAGAGGCCCTAAATAAAGGCTTTGTTGTTGTTTGTTGTAAATAGTGTGTAACGTTTCGGTAACAACGTTGTTACCATATTTCAATCATTCAGTACTGAAGATGGTAACAGCGTTGTTACCAAAACATCAAAACTATTTGGATTTAGTCCTTTTACCTTGTTTTTATAAGTTTTAATTTGTTTTTCATTGATTAAATTGACACAAATCAATAACACGCCATCTACACATATAAAACGAAAGGATTCAAAAGCACGAATGTTTCTTCATACATAATACAAACTTCTACTGCCCTTACTGCGATGAAAAAAAATACACTAGGAGGGCTTGGCTCATCAGTGGTGAACCCTTCCCGCGGTTTCGCCAATTTAATCCACCAGACCGCTTCTCAGAGCTCTAATACTGTATTGGACGATTCTGCTTATATACGCAGCACTGAAGGATTGGAATCTTAGAAATGGTTTTCAAGAAAACTATGGACATAAGCTTATTATTGTGTGCCATTCTGATGAAAACTGTCCTTTGTAGAGAGGTGTCCTCTAGTGTGAGTGTCCGCTAAATGGAGGTTCTACTGTATAAGATCAACATTGTGTTTATATATTATGATAAAGATTGACGTTCAAATAATCAGAAATAAGCCCTACTATTTATAAAGAAAAAAAATGATTATGATGAATAAGAATGATAATGATAATAAGAATCATCACTTAGCTAAAACTCCATTCACTGTTGCGATTTGCACTCATGGACAAACCTTAAGGATGTGGAAAATCTTTGATAACGATGGTCGTCTATATATATGTGAAATATAATAATAAAAAATAAAATAGAAGGTCAGGTGTTGATATTTAAAAATAAATATGGCATATCCTGATAACTAACATGAACGTTTTTTAGATGGCAGAGCGCCATCTAGTGGAACAGAAATCAACTAAACGTTGATTTAGCTTGTTTCCTCTGATAATTGGCCAACCACATAAACACGTATTGTATATATATATTAGACAGAGGCAATTTTCTTCACATTTAGTTATCTCTTGTCACTTTAATAAAAGTTACTGTGTATTAAATATCTTTCAGACAATAACTCTGAAAGATATTTGATTCACAGTTGACCTTTATGGAATACATATGGGATAACCAAGTATGAAAGAAACATAAGGAAGTTGTATATTTTAGCATGTATATCGGGATTCAGACAATAACTCTGAAAGATATTATAGTGACCTTTATGGAAGATACACGAGATAACTAAGTGTGAAAAAATAAACTTAAGGAAGTTGTACCTTTTAGCATGTATATAGGGATTCAGGCAATAACTCTGAACGATATTACAGTGACCTTTATGGAAGACACACGAGATAACCAAGTGTGAAAAAAACTTAAGTTGTACCTTTTAGCATGTATATAGGGATTCAGACAATAACTCTGAAAGATATTATAGTGACCTTTATGGAAGATACACGAGATAACCAAGTGTGGAAAAAAACTTGAGTAAGTTTACCTTTCAACATGTATATCGGGGTCCAGACAATAACTCTGAAAGATATTACAGTGACCTTTATTGAAGATACACGATATAACCAAGTGTGAAAAAAACTTAAGTTGTACCTTTTAGCATGTATATAGGGATTCAGACAATAACTCTGAAGGATATTACAGTGACCTTTATTGAAGATACACGATATAACCAAGTGTGAAAAAAACTTAAGTTGTACCTTTTAGCATGTATATAGGGATTCAGACAATAACTCTGAAGGATATTACAGTGACCTTTATGGAAGATACACGAGATAACCAAGTGTGAACAAAATTGTCTCTGTCTCCTACAAAAAAGGATAACTGTCGACATGAGTCTTTCCACTTAAGTTTTGTCCATGAGTGTTATTGAGACCTATTATTTATAAATCTCTACGAATGGATGAAGGACATAAAGAATATGTCCTCTATACTAAGTACCTTATTGATCTAAGATGCCAGGCAATCACCAAAGATCATAAACCGGACCTAAGGGGTTCCATAAGCCCCCTGTGGTGACTAGGTTAGTACCATAGGGATTACCTTATCAGAGTCTGGGCATAGGATTCTTTCTCCATGGTAGAAAACTACATATCCACACAAATAAAATGTATAGTTGTTATTTCTCTGTTTTCAACAATTTACTCATTGTATCTCTGTTATTTTCTACGTTTTACATTTTCTTTTGTTTATTTATTAATCATCCAGGTGCGGTATTGAGATATTTTCGTCTATTACAGAGGAAAAAAATAAAACATCAAACAAATTAGAACTTAGAATCAAATTTTTACAAATTTACATGTATTATTCTACAGAGTTCATAGAATTTATATAGACAAAGTGGCTGATGTAAGAGAGTTAAATCATTTAGATCAGGGAACAATCGATGTCTCACTTCTGTAAAGTTCGGACAGTAGTAGAAAAGGTGAGGGGCAGTTTGTTCAGTATACATTTTAATTTAATAAGGCACAATTTGGATTATAGATTAGAAACACAGGGTAATAAGACTAAATACAAGGTGCGTTCATTAATTTCCAGGACTGCTCTGTATCTTTGAAAAAATAAAACAAATAAAAAAACTAATTCAATATTTTTCAAAATATGCCCCTCCTGCCTCAATACACCCGTTCCATCTTTTTTTCCAATTGTCGAAGCAGGAGATAAACTCACTTTTTGAGAGGTTCCTCAAGGTTGCCTTCGATTCAGCTTGTATCATATCAACGTTGTCAAATTTCCGTCCTTTCAAGTTAATTTTCAATTTAGGATAGAGGAAAAAGTCATTGGGGGCTAAGTCGGGGGAATAGGGTGGATGAGGGATCTGTATGGTTGAATGCTTGGCTAAAAACTGCAAAACAACATGGGCTGTGTGCGGCCGCGCATTACCGACGTGAAGTATCCAGTCATTGTTTTGCCATCTTTCAGGTCTTTTAAGGCGCACTGCCTCCCTTAAGCACCCCATTATCCCCAAATAAACAGATAGTCCAGTCACTGAAGATAATTCTTCTGTTAGATTTAATTAACTCCTTTATTTTGAGCTTGTTTTCCTCACAACGAAATGATCTTGGACGCCCAGTATGCTGATCATCGTTTACCTTTTCCCGACCTTTTTGGAAGCGTGAAAATCATTCAAAAGTTCTTGAACGGGATAAAGCTGCATCGCCAAAAGCTTCTTTAATCAATTCATACGTCTCAGTAGCAATTCTTTTCAATTTAAAACAAAACTTAATGCAGATTCTCTGCTCTTCGAAAATGGCCATTTTAAAATTAGAAATGCGAACCTTACAAGGAAGTTGTTTTGTTCTATTTTTAGATCGGCGCGTGCGCCACGAGACTCGTGCTTTCAGTCAGGTGTGGTCGAATGTCCAATATTCAACTCTGTAAAAAAATATTTTCTCTAGCTTTTTTATTTATTTTATTTTTTAACCAGTCCTGGAAATTAATGAACGCACCTTGTATAAATAAATAAATAGTGTGTGATGTTTCGGTAACAGCGTTGTTATGGAGAAATGGAGAGACCATGTGGCCCACCCTCAATGGAGGAAGGCACTAAAGGAGGGAGATATGGAGAGACCATGTGGCCCACCCTCAGTAGAGGAAGGCACTAAAGGAGGGAGATATGGAGAGACCATGTGGCCCACCCTCAATGGAGGAAGGCACTAAAGGAGGGAGATATGGAGAGACCATGTGGCCCACCCTCAGTAGAGGAAGGCACTAAAGGAGGGAGATATGGAGAGACCATGTGGCCCACCCTCAGTAGAGGAAGGCACTAAAGGAGGGAGATATGGAGAGACCATGTGGCCCACCCTCAATGGAGGAAGGCACTAAAGGAGGGAGATATGGAGAGACCATGTGGCCCACCCTCAGTAGAGGAAGGTATGAAGGAGGGAGATATGGAGAGACCATGTGACCCACCCTCAGTAGAGGAAGGCACTGAAGGAGGGAGATATGGAAACACCATGTGGCCCACCCTCAGTAGAGGAAGGCACTGAAGGAGGGAGATATGGAGATATCATGTGACCCACCCTCAGTAGAGGAAGGCACTGAATGAGGGAGATATGGAGAGACCATGTGGCCCACCCTCAGTAGAGGAAGGCACTGAAGGAGGGAGATATGGAGAGACCATGTGGCCCACCCTCAGTAGAGGAAGGCACTGAAGGAGGGAGATATAGAGAGACCATGTGGCCCACCCTCAGTAGAGGAAGGTATGAAGGAGGGAGATATGGATAGAACATGTGACCCACCCTTAGTAGAGGAAGGAACTGAAGGAGGGAAATATGGAGAGACCATGTGGCCCACCCACAGTAGAGGAAGGCACTGAAGGAGGGCGATATAGAGAGACCATCAGGCTTACCTTCAGTAGAGGAAGGCATTGAAGGAGGGAGATATGGAGAGACCATGTGGCCCACCCTCAGTAGAGGAAGGCACTGAAGGAGGGAGATATGGAGAGACCATGTGGCCCACCCTCAGTAGAGGAAGGCACTGAAGGAGGGAGATATGGAGAGATCATGTGACCCACCCTCAGTAGAGGAAGGCACTGAATGAGGGAGATATGGAGAGACCATGTGACCCACTCTCAGTAGAGAAAGGCACTGAAGGAGGGAGATAAGGAGAGACCATGTGGCCCACCCTCAGTAGAGGAAGGCACTGAAGGAGGGAGATATGGAGAGACCATGTGACCCACCCTTAGTAGAGGAAGGAACTGAAGGAGGGAGATATGGAGAGACTATGTGGCCCACCCTCAGTAGAGGAAGGCACTGAAGGAGGGACATATGGAGAGACCATGTGGCCCACCCTCAGTAGAGGAAGGTATGAAGGAGGGAGATATGGAGAGACCATGTGACCCACCCTTAGTAGAGGAAGGAACTGAAGGAGGGAGATATGGAGAGACCATGTTGCCCACCCTCAGTAGAGGAAGGCACTGAAGGAGGGAGATATGGAGAGACCATGTGGCCCACCCTCAGTAGAGGAAGGCACTGAAGGAGGAATATATGGAGAGACCATGTGACCCACCCTTAGTAGAGGAAGGAACTGAAGGAAGGAGGATGATGATACGGTATCGTATTCAGGGGAATCCATCAATCTATTATAAGAACTACCTCAAAGGAATCTTAGACTTGATCCGCTCATCCATTACTTACCGAAGAGGCTGAGGTCTAAGCCAATAACCATTCTAATGATCGATTAGATGCTACAAGTCTCTTCGCTAATCCCACGTCTACTATTGGTAGTCCTGCGCTGGCCAATTAGAAGATCCTATTTAACTTAAGTTTCTCCTTTGTTCTGGGGCTCTGCCCTCGAGGCCACAGCCTTTCCATTTGCCTAATGGAATTTTCACCAACTCCAGTTTTGCCTTAGGTGACGGTCGTCTTCTTAAATTGGTTTTATAGTCGACTGTTCATACCTTCACTGACTGAGGAGCCTCTTTGTTTAACACCTTCTACTGCTTCTGGGTATTACCATTTGGGAAATGTGATTATACTCTCAATATCATTCAGCTTGTAGAAGTTATAGCATCGAAATGTGGGTCTTTCATCCTTTTGTGGTGTACAACAGCTGAATCCTCCCTGTAGAGGTATATAACATCTTTGAAATGTGGGTCTTTCAACCAATAAAGGTTATAGAATTTTCGAAATGTAGGACTCTTTCAACCTGTTGAATGTGGACCCCTTTCAACCTGTAGAGATGTGTAACATCTTTGAATGTGGACCCCTTTCAACCTGTAGAGATGTGTAACATCTTTGAATGTGGGCCCCTTTCAACCTGTACAGATGGGTAACATCTTTGAATTTGGGCCTCTTTCAACCTATAGAGGTGTGTAACATATTTGAATGTGGGCCTCTTTCAACCTGTAGAGATGTGTAACATCTTTGAAAGTGGGCCTCTTTCAACCTGTAGAGATGTAAACTATCTTTGATATGTGGATCTTTCAACCTGTAGAGATGTGTAACATCTTTGAATGTGGGCCTCTTTCAACCTATAGAGGTGTGCAACATCTTTGAATGTGAGCCTCTTTCAACCTGTGGAGATGTGTAACATCTTTGATTGCGGGCCTCTTTAAACCTATAGAGATGTGTAACATCTTTGAATGTGGGCCTCTTTCAACCTGTGGAGATGTGTAACATCTTTGAATGTGGGCCTCTTTCAACCTGTAGAGATGTGTAACATCTTTGAATGGGGGCCTCTTTCAACATGTTGAGATGTGTAACATCTTTGAATGTGGGCCTCTTTCAACCTGTAGAGATGTGTAACATCTTCGAATGTGGGCCTCTTTCAACCTGTAGAGATGTGTAACACCTTTGAATGTGGGTCTTTCAACCTGTAGAAATGTGTAACATTTTTGAATGTGGGCCTCTTTCAACCTGTAGATATGTATAACATCTTTGAATGTGGGCCTCTCTCAACCTGTAGAGATGTAAAGTATCTTTGAATGTGGGCCTCTTTCAACCTATAGAGTTGTGTAACATCTTTAAATTTGGGCCTCTTTCAACCTGTAGAGATGTGTAACATCTTTGAATGTGGGCCTCTTTCAACCTGTAGAGATGTGTAACATCTTTGAATGTGGGCCTCTTTCAACCTGTAGAAAAGTGTAACATCCTTGAATGTGGGCCTCTTTCAACCTGTAGAGATATCTAACATCTTTGAATGTGGGCCTCTTTCAACCTATAGAGATGTGTAACATCTTTAAATTTGGGCCTCTTTCAACCTATAGAGATGTGTAACATCTTTGAATGTGGGCCTCTTTCAACCTATAGAGAAGTGTAACATCTTTGAATGTGGGCCTCTTTCAACCTGTAGAAATGTGTAACATCCTTGAATGTGGGCCTCTTTCAACCTATAGAGATGCGTAACATCTTTGAATGTGGGCCTTTTTCAACCTGTAGAGATGTGTAACATCTTTGAATGTGGGCCTCTTTCAACCTGTACAGATGTGTAACATCTTTGAATGTGGGCCTCTTTCAACCTGTATAGTTATCTAACATCTTTGAATGTGAGCCTCTTTCAACCTGTAGAGATATCTAACATCTTTGAATGTTAGCCTCTTTCAACATGTGCAGATGTGTAACATCTTTGAATGTGGGCCTCTTTCAACCTATAGAGATGTGTAATATCTTTGAATGTGGGCCTCTTTCAACATGTACAGATGTGTAACATCTTTGAATGTGGGCCTCTTTCAACCTATAGAGATGTGTAACATCTTTGAATGTGGGCCTCTTTCAACCTGTAGAGATGTAAAGTATCTTTGATATGTTGGCCTCTTTCAACCTGTAAAGATGTGTAACATCTTTGAATGTGGGCCTCTTTAAACCTGTAGAGATGCGTAACATCTTTGAATGTGGGCCTTTTTCAACCTGTAGAGATGTGTAACATCTTTAAATGCGGGCCTCTTTCAACCTGTAGAGTTATCTAACATCTTTGAATGTGAGCCTCTTTCAACCTGTAGAGATATCTAACATCTTTGAATGTGAGCCTCTTTCAACATGTACAGATGTGTAACATCTTTGAATGTGGGCCTTTTTCAACCTGTAGAGATGTGTAGCATCTTGGAATGTGGGCCTCTTTCAACCTGTAGAAATGTGTAACATTTCTGAATGTGGGCCTCTTTCAACCTGTAGATATGTGTAACATCTTTGAATGTGGGCCTCTCTCAACCTGTACAGATGTGTAACATCTTTGAATGTGGGCCTCTTTCAACCTGTAGAGATGTAAAGTATCTTTGAATGTGGGTCTTTCAACCTGTAGAGATGTGTAACATCTTTAAATGTGGGCCTCTTTCAACTTGTAGAGATGTGTAACATCTTTGAATGTGAGCCTCTTTCAACCTATAGAGATGTGTAACATCTTTGAATGTGAGCCTCTTTCAACCTATAGAGATGTCTAACATCTTTGAATGTGGGCCTCTTTCAACCTGTTCAGATGTGTAACATCTTTGAATGTGGGCCTCTTTCAACCTGTACAGATGTGTAACATCTTTGAATGTGGGTCTCTTTCAACCTGTAGAGATGAGTAACATCTTTGAATGTGGGTCTCTTTCAACCAGTATAGATGTGTAACATCTTTGAATGTGGGCCTCTTTCAACCTGTAGAGATGCGTAACATCTTTGAATGTGGGCCTCTTTCAACCTGTAGAGATGTGTAACATCTTTGAATGTGAGCCTCTTTCAACCTGTGGAGATGTGTAACATCTTTGAATGTGGTTCTCTTTCAACCTGTACAGATGTGTAACATCTTTCAATGTGGGCCTCTTTCAACCTGTAGAGATGTGTAACATCTTTGAATGTGGGCCTCTTTCAACCTGTGGAGATGTGTAACATCTTTGAAAGTGGGCCTCTTTCAACCTGTAGAGATGTGTAACATCTTTGAATGTGGGCCTCTTTCAACCTATAGAGGTGTGTAACATCTTTGAATGTGGGCCTCTTTCAACCTATAGAGGTGTGTAACATCTTTGAATGTGGGCCTCTTTCAACCTGTAGAGATGTGTAACATCTTTGAATGTGGGTCTATTTCAACCTGTAGAGATGTGTAACATCTTTAAATGTGGGCCTCTTTCAACCTTTACATATTTATACTGAACACGCAACAACACTTTACAAGAAGTGTGCACAAAAATAATTTAGATTTTCATTCATATTTTTAATAAAATTGTTCGTATATATTGATAGTTTATAATTTTTGCCATATTTCCAATTTTATCAGATAAAAATAATAAATAATTTAATTTTTATAATGTATTGTAATATTTGTAAAGTAGAGACTGTATTCCTTCGGATGCAAGCAAATATTATATCAATATTTTATTTTTAAAGTATTTTATTCATTGTAGAATATTGGGGTCTGCCAGACCCCGCGCGAGTACTAACGTCAATAAAATTGGCGCGAGTAAGTAAGGGTTAAAAAAGACTTGCAGTTAAAGAAGACACCTTCAAGATTTTCCCTAAAATGCTCACAATCCAACAGAAGAAGAATCGTGTTGAAGTTGCCAAAAAAATGCTTGAAATGGTGGAAGAAAACCCTAATTGGATGGAAAAAGTAATAACTGGAGACGAGACATGGGCTTACGGGTATGACCCGGAAACAAAACGCCAATCCATGGAGTGGAAAGGAAAAGATGAACCAAGAACGAAGAAATCCCGACTTTGCAAGTCAAAAAGCAAAGTCTTATTGGTCACACACACACACACGTTCTTTGACATAAAGGGAATTGTGCATTATGAATATCTAGAGGAAGGTCGAGCAATATATAAGGAGTCTTATTTAAACATTATGAGACGTGTACGTGAATCAATTCGTCTGAAAAGAAGTGAAATGTGGAGTTCCAAAAATTGGATTATCCATCATGATAATGCACCACCACACACCGCTACATCTGTACTAACTTATCTGGCTAAACACGGCATCCAAATACTTCAACAACCTCCCTATTCCCCAGACCTAGCTCCAAATGATTTTTTTCTCTTTCCAAAACTCAAAATGGCTCTAAAAGGAAGGAGATTTGACACTAGAGAGTCCATCATAGCGGATTCGAAAAAGGTCTTGAAGAACATCCCGAAAGATGCCTTTTATAAATGTTTTAAATCGTGGGAGAAGAGATGGAAATTATGCATAGATGCGGGAGGGGACTATTTTGAAAAATACTAATTTTTTTTTTTTATAATTCTATTTTTTCTTTATTTTTGACCAGTCTCATTATTTATTGAACACACCTTGTATAATTAGTTAAAATATTATAAGATTAATTTTTTTTTGTCCGAACAAATATATCGTTTGGTAAATAATTGAGAATCGTTTGAAGAAGAGTTTTAAAGATGGCGATTGTTTTTCAAGCAGACGGTGTTTAGGGTAAAAAGCTATCTTCCCTATGAATTATTTAAAGGAAATTTTAACTTTGGTGAAATTTAATCCTTATATACATATTCTATATCAAAATCGTTATTAGAGAATAATAAGGGCGATTTGGGGGAAAAGTATTGATTTTTTTATTGGAGAGTTTTAACGTTCATATTAAATAGCTTTTTTTTTTCTTCGTTTGCAATATTTTAAAACCATATTAGTTATCTCGTTTTTACATTTTTATTCTTTGTTATTGATTATGTTCTAAAAACGATGATTAAAGATTATTCTATGAAATATTATCTTGGTCAAATTTAAATATTTTTTTGGATATATCCTTATATCTTATGAATGAAATGCTAAATCGAGGTTTGTAACTCTTTTCTGCCTCGAAATTACTGAATAAATAATTAAGAAATATCACAGTAAGTAGATGAAGGTATATATTTGCTTACGCTCTATACGAAACATATTCAAATATGTTCAATAACAAACTAATTTACATATTTTTTAGTGTATAAAAAGTAGGCATACTGATCACGCTTACCATACATCCCATAAATGTAAAGTCGAACATTTTCCTTAAAAAAAATAATAAATATAATTAGAAAAAAAAAATAACTTATATACAGTAGAACCTCCCTTTAAAGGACAACACCTAATTGCAGAGTCAAAGTTTCCTTTAGGAAGAGGTGTCTTCTTATCGGAGATCTACTAAATAGTAAAAAATGGTAATTTTGCAAATGAAAACTGTCCTTTGTAGAGATGTGTCCGCTAAAGGAAGGTTATACTGTATAATATACAACCCTGGTATACGATGGTATTAATTTTCTAAGCAAGGGCTCCACTCTTGAGTTTATTATTATGTGATAATTGTCAATCTTACACCCATTTCGATAAGCCTTGAAATAACAAAAGCCGCCATTGCCAAGTTGCATAGTGGTATTTCAAACATTACGCTTGCGATTAAATCCAGCTCTCTTATTAGAGTCAAGTACATGTCACTCCATAAAAATAGGCTAATTGACTAAATGTGGAATAAATGTCAGGCGTCAATCAAACGAGAGTCGAAAATGTCTTTAACTGTTACTTCTGCCTCGTTCTGTTGACGGAGCAAGAGCATTCGCAACAATGGCACATTTGGAATCTTCTTGAATATATAAAAGGAAACGTTTATCCCTGACTTATAAATTAAGAATTATCAACAAGCAATACAGAGTTAAGTGTCTTGCACCTATTAACACCCTGTGAATTTTGATCTCTTTTGTTTATTTTATTAAATAATAAAGTAAAAATATATACATGCTGAAAGGTACAACTTCTTTAGGCTTAGGCCATGAATGTATTTGTGAGGTGTAAGATAGTTATTTTTACCTAATTAATATTGTAACATAGTATTTATAAATTTTATTTATGTAACATAGTATTTATTAATTTTATTATTTTTATTAACAGAATGGTCATTTTTATATTTATATTTTGCTACTCTGTAAATTTCCCTCGTGGCTTATCTTTTGTTTACCATTCATAGTTTGTTCTTGCCTGAAATAAATAGTTGTCTCCTCCTGAAGTTTTTGTCTTCTCTAATTTTCCACGTGGCAATATGATTAAGAATAAGATTATTTTTAACTATTCACTATTGACTTTTAACTATTAACAATTTACAAAATCAATAACGTGCCCTCCATATATAGAAAATGAAAAATTTAAGCACAAACAAAATTCTACTATCCTTACTGCGATGAAAAAAAAATATTGGAAGGGCTTGACTCATCAGTGGTGAACCCTTCCAGCTGTAGATTTGATTGTCGAAACCGCTGGGAGGGTTAACCACTGATGAGAAAAGCCCTCCCAATATATTTTTTGATCGCAGTAAGGATATTAGAAGTTTGTTTCATTTGTTAAACTGATATTCATGTTTTAATTGTTTGATTTCCTATCATTAAATTTTAATGATTTTATATGCTGATTTGTTCTTCTTTTTTTTTTAAGAATAAAAATGAGGTAAATACACCTATCCCCCGATTTACACGGTAGATACGTTCCTGAGAAAAACGTGTAAATCGAGGGATAGGTGTATATTAAACTTTCAAATCTGAATAGGTGTTCGCCCCCTCATGAATCAGAGCCTTCCAATATTCTTTTCAACATAGGTAGTATAGAGTAGAATATCGCATTTTAGTATAGTGCGATAAAAACAAAAAAAAAACTTATTTGGAAAACCGAGTAAAAGCGAAAACGTGTAAAACAAGCACCGTGTAAATCGGGGGATAGGTGTATGTATATTTTGCACAAGAGAAAAAGAGGGTAAATATAAAAGGATAGATATTTGGTGTATGCTGAAAAGAGTTGAATTTGTCAAAAGAAAGTTTAACTTTTATGGTGTCTGAGAATTGAGGTAACCAATAGGTAGAAAATACGACAGTAACTATATGTGAAAGATTGAAATAGAAGAATAAATAGATAAATATAAACTTTGTAAGAGGAATTTGCGCAGGGTCCATGAACCTTGACATTTGGATTTGAGTAGGAGGAGGGATATGTGGGCGGTAGGAAATAGCGAAGAATTTATTGCCATTGCGTCTTGGAGACTGGTGAGTAGTGCAGCTTCTTCTGTTCTTTAGTTCTTTGATAGTAATGTACAGTTAAACATTGTTGATTCGGTCCATATATAGGGATAATCAAATATTTAAATCTTTCGCTTCAAACTACAGCGTGTCATTATAAGCCTTACTTCAGCGGTCACTCACATTTAGCGTGTGATTATAAGCCTTACTTCAGCGGTCACTCACATTTAGCGTGTCATTATAAGCCTTACTTCAGCGGTCACTCACATTTAGCGTGTGATTATGAGCCTTACTTCAGCGGTCACTTACATTTAGCGTGTGATTATGAGCCTTACTTCAGCGGTCACTCACATTTAGCGTGTCATTATAAGCCTTACTTCAGCGGTCACTCATATTTAGCATGTGATTATGAGCCTTACTTCAGCGGTCACTTACATTTAGCGTGTGATTATGAGCCTTACTTCAGCGGTCACTTACATTTAGCGTGTGATTATGAGCCTTACTTCAGCGGTCACTCACATTTAGCGTGTGATTATGAGCCTTACTTCAGCAGTCACTCACATTTAGCGTGTGATTATGAGACTTACTTCAGCGGTCACTCACATTTAGCGTGTGATTATGAGCCTTACTTCAGCGATCACTCACATTTAGCGTGTGATTATAAGCCTTACTTCAGCGGCCACTCACATTTAGCGTGTGATTATGAGCCTTACTTCAGCTGTCACTCACATTTAGCGTGTGATTATGAGCCTTACTTCAGCGGTCACTCACATTTAGCGTGTGATTATGAGCCTTACTTCAGCTGTCACTCACATTTAGCGTGTGAATATGAGCCTTACTTCAGCGGTCACTCACATTTAGCGTGTGATTATGAGCCTTACTTCAGCTGCCACTCATATTTAGCGTGTGATTATGAGCCTACCTTCAGCTGTCACTCACATTTAGCGTGTGATTATGAGCCTTACTTCAGCGGTCACTCACATTTAGCGTGTGATTATGAGCCTTACTTCAGCTGCCACTCATATTTAGCGTGTGATTATGAGCCTTACTTCAGCGGTCACTCACATTTAGCGTGTGATTATGAGCCATACTTCAGCGGTCACTCACATTTAGCGTGTGATTATGAGCCTTACTTCAGCGGGCACTCACATTTAGCGTGTGATTATGAGCCTTACTTCAGCGGTCACTCACATTTAGCGTGTGATTATGAGCCTTACTTCAGCTGCCACTCATATTTAGCGTGTGATTATGAGCCTTACTTCAGCGGTCACTCACATTTAGCGTGTGATTATGAGCCTTACTTCAGCGGTCACTCACATTTAGCGTGTGATTATGAGCCTTACTTCAGCTGCCACTCATATTTAGCGTGTGATTATGAGCCTTACTTCAGCGGCCACTCTCATTTAGCGTGTGAATATGAGCCTTACTTCAGCGGTCACTCACATTTAGCGTGTGATTATGAGCCATACTTCAGCGGCCACTCACATTTAGCGTGTGATTATGAGCCTTACTTCAGCGGTCACTCACATTTAGCGTGTGATTATGAGCCTTACTTCAGCGGTCACTCACATTTAGCGTGTGATTATGAGCCTTACTTCAGCGGTCACTCACATTTAGCGTGTGATTATGAGCCTTACTTCAGCGGTCACTCACATTTAGAGTGTGAATATGGGCCTTACTTCAGCGGTCACTCACATTTAGCGTGTGATTATGAGCCTTACTTCAGGGGACACTCACATTTAGAGTGTGAATATGGGCCTTACTTCAGCGGTCACTCACATTTAGCGTGTGATTATGAGCCTTACTTCAGGGGACACTCATATTTACCGTGTAATTGAGCCTTTATTAAGGGGCCACTAACACCTCAACCATAGTTTGTGCCAAGCTTCAAAAACCTTTTTACAGTGAAAGTCTACTAGCTTGATTTGCTTCATGTTTAACTTTCAAATTATTGAACATTTTCGACACAAAAAGGTTTTTTATTTATGCTAACAAGCTTTCGGGAAACGCTCTGCAACATGAAGAGTTGAAAGGTACTGTGCGCGAATATTTATCACATATTGAGCATATGTAAATAAGTTTTTTTAAGAGAGATTTCGAATGATTAGAGAGTGGTACAAAATCTTGTTTATTTGGTTTTTAAAATAATCAACAAAAATATAATGAAAATCAGGATATAATAGCATATATGGTCAAAATAATCTTTAATTAAGATATTTGTAATTTTGATTTATCTTTCTAGAATGTGATTGAATATTTTCGCCTAAAAATACAGCTTTATTAAGACCACCGGTCTTATACAGATTCACCACATGAAGGAAGCATAGATGGAGCTCCTATACTTCAGGCAGCGCAGAACCTAACAGCCTCCAGGTCTGACACATGTCTAGTAGCCACAGAATCCACTGTGCATAAATTAGCGTATTACTGAAAAGACAAGTATGGAATCAGCGCGCTCTAGTCTTCACTTTCCTCATCCAAATGGACCACGACATTCGGCGATTCTTTTAATCTCATCCAAACTGTGATTGAATATTTTCTATAAATTTCCAAAAGTCATCCAAAATATCAAATTACATAATTATCTTAATTATTTATATATGGCCTAAGTGTTAATGTCTTCTTCTTACTTATCTCCACTCAATCATATTAAGGTATCAAGCTTGTAAATCTTGAGACTTGACAACCATCATGACTGGGTGAAGTAGAATACAAGTACATCTGCCTTTGTCATTAAGACTGAGAGCACTACTCAGTGGCAGGCCGACTTAGCTCCAATAAGAAATAGCCGTCTCAGACATGAGGAACAGACGCCATGTGCAGCCGCTCCTAACATGGAGTACAAACACTGCTCATCCTGTATCCCTGGATCAGGACTCCTTACAGGGTACTATCAGCCGGGCCAGCTGAGCCCTGGTTTTTAGTGAGCTTGTTACTGCTCCCCCTCCTCCTTTTTTATCCGGGCTTGGGACCGGCAAAGGCGGAGTTTGTTAATGGGGTTAATATTAACCAAATATATCCCTTATTAACAATTTTCGATAATTTGGGATATAAGAAGTATTTTCGATAAAAGTTATATAAACATATTTAATTATACATCTCTGAATAAATATAAAGCAAATTTTGATTTCTCCTTTAAAAATATTGATTATTGACTATCTCTCTATAAAGTTATTTTCTGATTATTTCAATATATTGTCTATATATAATTTTAGACACCAAAAATCTACAAGGTTTTATTCGATTTTAAAATCATTCAGAATGTCTTTCCATCAATTATTATAATTCTTCGAATCCTCATTATCAGAGATTACCAAAAGATTAAAGAATTCTTTTGTTATTTGGAATGAATTTTATGTTAATGTACTTTGGAATGTAAGCCGTAGAATTTAAGCGGTTTATATAATTGGTATTTATTGTAAAGAAGATTATATCTTTTGGTCGAATAATCTTCTGGGATATTTCTGAGGCTTCATTAGATTACATTAATAACGTTATGAATTATTCTTGACTTTGTGAAAAAGTAGATATACACTCATGGACAAAACGTAAGGTAGTTGTACCTTTTAGCATGTATATCGGGATTCATACAATACATTCATAGACAAAACTTAAGAAAGTTGTACCTTTTAGCATGTATATCGGGATTCAGACAATACACTCATAGACAAAACTTAAGAAAGTTGTACCTTTTTGTATGTATATCAGGATTCAGATAATAACTCTGAAAGATATTACAGTGATCTTTATTGAAGACAAATGAGATAACCAAGTGTGCACAAAATTTACTCTGTCTCCTTGAAAAAAATAAAAAGACCGTCCACATCAAAATATGAAACCTCCTTAAGTTTTGTCCATGAGTATATAGAGAGTTTAGTCCCGCATTAAGCGCTTTTTTTCTGAACGATAATTGCTCCAATGATCCCCGATGAGTCCAACCTCATCATTAAATGGCAAGTGAATAAACGTATCTCTGGCACATTTGTAATTGAAAAGTCCTTTTCACATGTGTAGACATGTGGTGCACTTACAGTAAAAGCAGTCGCTAGGTACCCACCATGATTATCATACCTTGCCACGTTTACGATAAATAATGATTTTTTATTATTATCCCTAATACATAATAAGGGTAGGTAGAAGTTGGTAACTGCCTCTACTGCAAATGCACCACATGTCTATATATGTGAAAAGCATTTCGACTTTTACACTTATAAGTGTTACAGAGCCCCGTTTGGTTACTTGCTACTTACTGGTCGGTTTAGACTTTTGCAAGAATCGGGGAAAATAGAAGCTTTTTAATTTTTTTTATTAGAAAAATAGTGCCCAATGCAGGAATCGACCCCGGGTCGTAACAGTCGAAAACCAACGGTTTAACCCTTCGAACCCCTAGGGATAATAATAATAATAAAATAGGTTAATTCAAATAATACACTTTTGGTGGCTTTGGCATTTTTTATCTTAAAACTTCATTATTATTAAGAAAAGATAAAAGGGCATCTTCTTTTCGTGCAAATGAAGTTTGCTGATGGCTTACGCCATCTATCGGAATAGATATAAACTATTCATTGATTTTTAATTATTCCAGAATTGACTATTCTTGATTAACACTTTCGACCCGAGGGACGTGAATTCGCATCCTTGCCAATTTTGCCTCAAGCCCGAAGGACGTGAATTCGCGTCCTCGATTTTCAAAATTAAATATAAAATCACCGGCGGATGACACGAATTCATGTCCACTAGGATCTTGTCCCATACCTTCTTGTCTATCTATCAGTGGGTTGGAGGGATGTCAGCTGACCTAATGTACATGTAAAACATCGCGTGAGGTCACAAGAGCCCCTATTGCCTGCCTATGCAACTGTGTAATCTCCCGTCCTCAAAGTGTTAAATATTTTTGTTTACCTTCATTATTACGGATATTGCATTTATTTACTCTCTCAGAATATTTTCCTAATAATTTATTGTTAATTTCCAAGTGAAAACCTTCCTACCGACCAATACAAAAAGGTTGATATTTAGTAATTCATCTGACACGAGTCAGTATAGCAAATAATGGAAGGCTATGTAATTTATTTATTTACATACCTCGTCCCTCTGTGTAGATTATATGTAAATAAATTCTCATATTGCTTTCTTGGATATTACACCTGCGATGAATATAGTAATAAAATATAATTTTAGCGTATATATAGTAATTGTTATTCTCATTAACAATCTTTATTGATATTTACAACATCTAAATAAATTTGATCTGACATTTATTGTATTTTCCTATATACAAATCTTCCTTAGCTTTTCTTACTGTTATATACACCCATACCTCGCTTTGCGTCGGGGTTACGTTCAAAAAAAAACACGACGCAAAGTGAAAATAAAATTTTGATGGCATGGCGCAATCAAAAACAAAGGTGTTGCCATATTTTAGGAAAATAAATTTAAAAAAAAAAATTAATTAATGAATCGAATCCAAAACAACGCAACTTCGAAAATCAAACGACGCACAGTAAAAATTAAGCAGCGACGCAACTTCGAAAAAAAAGGCAAAACGAAACGACGCAAAGCGAGGTATCATATATACAAGTATCAGAGTCATCAATTCTGTCATCGTTTGCTTTTGTGAATGGAATGCTTTTATGAAGGGATAGTGTTTCAATAGCAACAGCAACAGTACTATATACGTTACTGTGTAGAAGTACACGACTTCTTTTACTGTAAGTGCACCACATGTATACACATTTGAAAAGCAGTTCAACTTTTGCACTTACAAATGTGCCAAAGCCTCGTTTAGTTACTTGCACTCGCTGGTGGGATTGGACTTTTAGAAGAATCGGGGGGTCATTGGAGCAATTTTTAATCAGAAAAAATGTGCCCAATGCAGGAATCGAACCCGGGTCGTAGCGGTCGACAACCAACAGTTTAGATCATCCTTTCATCAAACCTCCCAAAAGAATAAAAATACAAAGCACATTGTAATTTCTTTTTAAAATTAATATTCACCTATACATCAACCTTCTAATACAATACAAAACAAACTTCTTTCAAAATCATCTCTCTAAATTATTAATAATGTTTATCTATACTCCCCAAGGAGAAGTCCTCTAAAACAAACATTATAACATTAATAATAATTTAAATAAGTTTTATTTGTCTTTACCACATCCCTCTCCAAGCAAACAATGAAGACACATCTCTGAAATTAGTTTAAAACTTTTCTTTTTTCAAAATTCCATTTTGGAATTCCTTTATAACTTTTACTGATTTCGTTTGATTATTCTAATAGCCAGAGGTAGCAGGTAAATATCGTAAAATATTCAGTTTTCCATGAAGTTAACATCTTTACATTATAAATTTTAAATGTATAGCGCTGAATATATATTTTGAAATACTTATATTTCAAACACATATTTTTTTTAGAATATATTTATATATTTTGAAAATAGAGCAATTCTTATTTAAATCATTAGATAATAAAAAGGCATATATTGGATTAAATAAAAGATTTATTTTGCCAATATTTCGGTTGACTGAACGCCAAACCTTTATCAAGGCATTACATTTTTGTATACAACAAACTCAGCGCCGTATAGTGTTATAATATCACAGTTGAAATCATTTAAAATACAAAGTAGTGGGAGAAATTTGTGCATGTAAAAATTATTATAAAAGTTACAATCAGAATAAGTTAAATATCTTAAAATATTAAAGGAGAAAAAATAATGAGGTCTTTCTTATATTTGAAATATTTGTATTAAGTACATAAAATATGAATCAAAAAATCATTGAGATAAATATCAATATATATTTTTGAAAATAGAGCAATCCATAAATAAATCTTTAATTAAAAAGGCATATAATGGATCAAAATATCATTTAATTTACCAATATATCAGTTGGCTGAACGCCAACCTTTATCAAAGTGTTATAACATATTTAATGTGTGTCAACAACATAAATATATATAAAATAAAATAGGCGTTATTGTTAATTTTCAAATTATTCACACCTATATTTTACAAAAATTATTTTGTCCATAATATAAATATATATATCAATTTTTTCTCCCCATTGAATATAACAAAATATTTTTAAAAACTTAATTCTGTTGACGTTATGTGGGGCTGAGTTTGTTGTTGACACACTTTAAAATGTTATAACACCTTGATAATGGTTGGTGTTCAGCCAACTGAAATATTGGTAAAATAAATGGTATTTTGATCCAATATATGCCTTTTTATTTAAATAAATAAATATATATGTGTATCTATTTAAATTAAATTAAATTATTCAATCCAATATATGACTTTTTATAATCCAATTTATATATTTATACGATGGGACCACAATTTTAAAATTCTCGTTAATGACTTATATATATAGTATAATTTATTTTAAAAATAGAGCAATCCATAGATAAATCTTTAATTAAAAAAGACATATATTGGATCAAAATATCATTTATTTTACCAATATTTCAGTTGGCTGAACGCCAACCTTTATCAAGGTGTTATAACATTTTAAAGTGTGTCAACAACAAACTCAGCGCCACATAACGTCAACAGCATTAAGTTCTTTAAAATATTTTGTTTTATTCAATGGGAAGAAAAAAAATGATATATATATTTTATATTATGGACAAAATAATTTCTGTGAAATATAGGTGTGAATATTTTGAAAATTAACAATAACGCTATTAAAAGTATAATTTATGTATTTTTTATTATTTATATATACCAAAAGATAGTCATCTCTTTTTTTTTATAAAATTGCATTAAAAAAGTGTATTTGGTTTATAACCCTAATACAGAACATAATGGTATGATAAAGAATAAACCACAACACCAGTTTAAGCAAATTCAGACAAAAGCCAACAACCTGTATAACATGTTTTCGAGCTATAGACCTCATCAGTACAGGGGCAGCTTTGATGTCATAACATCCTACGAAAGAAGTTATAAAATCGGTCTAATTTACCAAACAGGTGTTGAAGCTGCTGAAGTGGCAATGGTTGATTTTCAAGCTAGAATAGAACATAGAGTTGCGTAAGAATAATATTCATGTTCCAAATGAGACACCTCTCCCTTTAAATGCGATAGATTCTCTATTACCACTATTATGTTCTCGTTAAATTCTCGCCTGGGGAAAAGATACTTCTTGCTGGAGTTTTCGACTCACCCATCGAATGCGCTCGGGACTGCGATAGTCCCGCTCTTCGAGGAGAATTGTCCGAACTAAGGGCGGCATTGCCCTCCTGATGTAAATTGTAAAATTAAGTTGATCTTTTCTTCCTCTTACTCCTCGTGAGTGTATTTGTTGACCAGTGGTCATTAAATTTGTTTTAATTGTCAAATTGTCACTATTATGTTCTGAATTGGGATGATAAATAAAAATGCATTGTTTTAATGGATTTTTAATGAGAGAGATAAGTATTTAGGTACATATATATCGCATACAATTCATAGTTTCATATTTAAAACACAGATGGCGCTATTCTTCTTTGCATAATTGCATACTGTTCATTAAACCTTGTTATATATACTTATGGACGAAACTTAAGGATGACGCCGGTTGTCTGTTTTTTTTTTTTGGAGACAAAGGCTATTTTGTTCACACTTGATTATCTCGTGTGTCTTTAATAAAGGTCACTGTAATATCTTTCAGAGTTATTATCTGAATCCCGATATAACAGGCTGAAAGGTACAACTTACTTCAGTTTTGTCCATGAGTGTATCTTTCAGAGTTATTGTCTGAATTCCAATATACATGCTAAAAGGTATAACTTCCTTAAGTTTTGTCCATGAGTGTAGCTCGAAATGACTATTGCCGCGCGTCACTCATGCATTCACGCGAAAACCAAAATCACACGTATAACATTAGTGTGTAGTGGTTATTATTGGACATCGTTCGCTTCCTTTGAACAGCTTGAAAGCTTCTAAACCTATTAGCAACCTTGTTAGTTATTTTTCAAGAGAGTTTAGGGTTTATTCGTGGTTTCTTTCATACCGTGCTGCGCTGAATTCAAGTGGCAAACCTAGCACGTATATTGAGGTAGTTGCGCTCGTGTTCCGATCGTGTCACATTCCTCATGCACATCTTGAGCATGGCGTTGAGATGTTCACATGGTCGTAGATCGGTGTGAGTGAGGGTACAATCTAGGAAACGTTCCCAGTGGTTGATACAAGGAAGTTCCTCTCTGTTAGGCTGGTATTGTCTGGTATGGACGTGGGTAGACACATTTGGCGGTGGTGGTGGGGCATTTTCAGCTGGTACACGGATGCCCTGGGTGAAGAAATGACCGATGGCAGTGCCGAGAGCCACACCGGCGGCTGTGGTTACGATCTGCTCAGATTGTGATGTCCCCTGAGCTTCATTGCCGGGTGGAGAACGGCGGTTGGAGGCCATGGCACTCCTTCCCGAGACCACCCGCCTTGTTACCAACTCTTTTCAATTATTGATTTTCGGGAGATATCGGGATTAAATACTATATCTAATAATCTCGTGTAATGTGCATGGTCCATAATCCGGTTGGTTTCAGTCTAGGTACCGTTTAGGTTAAGTTCAGTTTGGGTACAGTTTAAGTTAGGTTCAGTTTAGGTACAGTTTAGGTTAGTATCAGTTTGGGTACAGTTTAGGTTAGTATCAGTTTGGGTACAGTTTAGGTTAGTATCAGTTTGGGTACAGTTTAGGTTAGTATCAGTTTGGGTACAGTTTAGGTTAGGTTCTGTTTAGACTTAGTATAAACATGCAAATAAGGAGAATAATCATGAGATGACATTTGCTCATCAGTTATATATTGTGGAAATTTTAGGATCCCTAACCTATATAAAGTCAGGTAAACAATCTTCTAAACCAGTTATTTACAAACCTTGACTGTTAAAAGACCAGTCATGAATAAATATTGACCACTACAAAAACAAACAGTACAGTGTCAGCTTACTACAAACCAGACAAGTACAACGCCAGCTTTCTACAAACCTAGACAAGTACAACGCCAGCTTGCTACAAAACCAGACAAGTACATCGCCAGCTTGCTACAAACCAGACAAGTACAACGCCAGCTTTCTACAAAACTAGACAAGTACAACGCCAGCTTGCTTCAAAACCAGACAAGTACATCGCCAGCTTGCTACAAAGCCAGACAAGTACAACGCCAGCTTGCTACAAAGCCAGACAAGTACAACGCGAGCTCGCTACAAAGCCAGACAACTACAACGCCAGCTTGCTACAAAACCAGACAAGTACAGCGCCAGCTAGCTACAAAACCAGACAAGTACAGCGCCAGCTCGCTACAAAACCAGACAAGTACAACGCCAGCTCGCTACAAAACCAGACAAGTAGAACACCAGCTTGCTACAAAGCCAGACAAGTACAACGCCAGCTTGCTACAAAACCAGACAAGTACAACGCTAGCTTGCTACAAAACCAGACAAGTACAACGCCAGCTTCCTACAAAGCCAGACAAGTACAACGCCGGCTTGCTACAAATTCAGACAAATACAACGCCAGCTTGCTACAAAGCCAGACAAGTACAACGCCAGCTTCCTACAAAGCGGGACAAGTACAACGCCAGCTTGCTACAAATCCAGACAAGTACAACGCCAGCTTGCTACAAAACCAGACAAGTACAAGGCTAGCTTGCTATAAAACCAGACAGGTACAACGCTAGCTTGCTACAAAACTAGACAAGTACAACGCCAGCTTGCTACAAAACCAGACAAGTACATCGCCAGCTTGCTACAAAGCCAGACAAGTACAACGCCAGCTTGCTACAAAGCCAGACAAGTACAACGCCAGCTTGCTACAAAGCCAGGCAAGTACAACGCCAGCTTCCTACAAAACCAGACAAGTACATCGCCAGCTTGATACAAAACCAGACACCTACAACGCCAGCTTGCTACAAAGCCAGACAAGTACAACGCCAGCTTCCTACAAAACCAGACAAGTACAACGCCAGCTTGCTACAAAACCAGACAACTACAACACCAGCTTGCTACAAAGCCAGGCAAGTACAACGCGAGCTTGATACAAAACCAGACAACTACAACGCCAACTTGATACAAAACCAGACAAGTACAACGCCAGCTCGCTACAAAACCAGACAAGTAGAACACCAGCTTGCTACAAAGCCAGACAAGTACAACGCCAGCTTGCTACAAAACCAGACAAGTACAACGCCAGCTTTCAACAAAACCAGACAAGTACAACGGCAGCTTGCTACAAAGCCAGACAAGTACAACGCCAGCTTGCTACAAAGCCAGACAAGTACAACGCCAGCTTGCTATAAAGCCAGACAAGTACAAGCTCGCTACAAAGCCAGACAAGTACTACGCCAGTTTGCTACAAAACCAGACAAGTACAAGCTCGCTACAAAGCCAGACAAGTACTACGCTAGCTTGCTACAAAACCAAACCTTGTATTCAGGCCATGGAGCAGGAGAATGACAAAATGACATTTTATTAGGAAGCCGGCTACGTGCTGTCACGTCCCCCCTATTGAACCGCCTCAACCTTCTTACAGCCCCCTCCCCAGTCCCTTAAATAATAAACCTAATTTCCTGTTCGATATGGACCTCTGGCTGGAATAGGCTGTCCATGTACTGTGGCATTTCACATGGACTTTAGAACTTAGGGCGGTAGGTGTGTTTATCACAGTCCATTGTAATCCATAAAACATGTTCATCCCAATTTTACAATTTAATAAATTCAACAAGCTATCCGCTCGATGCGGAACTGAGGAGTATTCAAGAAAACCTTGTCTAGAGGAGAACTCTCTCAAGGTGGGGAAGTCTTCCTTGCTGAAGAAATTTGTACACATACACAACTATATATATTCCCCTACATTTTATCTACCCTTTATTTACTATTTTATTATATATTTTTCCCATCTTTGTAACAATTTTTTAGAAGAATCAATAAGATTGTTTAAATTGTCAACAAGCAATCTAGGGTCTAATTTCTTGACTATTTTTATCTCTCTATCTTTAAGGCCAACATACCCTTTACCAGGAGAACTACATGTATGATTTTCAGCTAACTATTCATAGTTATTATAATTTAACAATTATTGAATTAATTAGTTATTAAAATTTAACAAGTTCTGTAGACTCTATCTCAAATGCCGCGGACTTGAATTACATTAAGAATTGAAATTTCTAGTTTTAATTAGTATATTTGTGCCACTGGTTTAGCGGTTGTAATTCTAAATATATATTGGAATTTTGATAATATGTATGTAAATAATCTTTGTTTCTTGTATAATTTATTGCTCTAAAATGTATATTTAAATAACTTTCATTCTATCTCTCTAAAACTATAAATAATTTGTATATATATATTTAAAAACTATGTACATAAAATGGATTGAACATTTACATGCAAATATACACATAGGATATAGCGTGTGTTTTGTAATAAATAAAATAAATTAATTGAAGATACTTAGTTCAGTAAATATTTCTATTATCTCAACGTTTCGAAAAAGCATCTTTTGTCAGGAGCAAATAAAAATTGAAAGTATTTGGCAAGGCGTTGAATATTATTCTACTTTAAGTTTAATTATAATAACTATGAATACGAGCCAGGCAATCTATATCTTCATAGTTAATATAATATAATGCGACTTGTGATTGTAAAACGACATTTGAAACCCATCCCGCATGAGTTTCTTTTCAACGAAAATCAAAATTTATTCCAAGAAGAAATAGCAATTATTTCCAACCTTAGGGATGAGGTATGAATGGATGAATTGTGAAGAGTAATGATACACGAAAAAATAAAAGTGTCCAGGGATGGGAATCGAACCCACAGTGTTCCGCTTATTTCTTCGTTATTTCTTTTTGGAATAAATTTTGATTTTCGTTGAAAAATAACTCATAACGGGATGGTTTTCAAATGTCGTTTTATATCCATAGTTAGTTATACATAGTTATCTGGAAGTCATATTACTAGTTTCTATTATTGAAGGTCATGTTGAGCCGAAAGCTAGAGAAATAAAGATGATAAATAAACTTAGTCATGGATTGCTTGCTGATTATGAATTATTAGTAAATTGAATTTAATTGCCATCAATCGTTAAAATTTTACACAAATAAATTTACTGGCAATGCGTTTCTTTTAAATATCATCAAATATTATCTCTACTAGATACTGATGAGCCAAGCCCTCTCATTTAATAACTCATATCATTGCAGTATGGTCTGTAGAGATAATATTTGATGATATTTAAAAGAAACGCATTGCCAGTAAATTTATTTGTGTCAAATTTTAATTATGAATTATAATCCATAATTTTGCTTCTATGCAAGACAAGTTCTTCTAGCCATGATAGAGCAATTTGTGATTCGCGAATTAAAGGTTTGGCGTACATAGTAACTTGAGAATTAACCTATGAGTGTGCTTATATTGCATTGTTATTCACTTCTCTAAACAAAGTATCTATTATCAAAATACGAAACGTTTATAAACGCGTATAATTCTTTTTAAAAAATAAACAATTTCTACTGTCTTTACTGCAATTAGCATGGCCCCTGCGCAAGGATGACACGCAAAATCGTGAAGCGTTCCATACTGTCTTTACTGCAATGAAAGAAATTAATGGTAGGGCCTGGTACATCAGTGGTGAACCCTCCCACGGTTTTGCCAGTTTAATCTACCATACAGCTGTTATATTGCATTTTTTCGATCTTCCTTTTATAGTGATACTGATGCTAGACTCTTGGAATGGGTATTTTAGATTAACTATGGACATTGATAATTCGTGAAGTAACATTTAGTAAACAAAGTAATTTCTAGTGATGAACGTATGCATCTGTAAAAGACATAGCTATGGCGTAAAAACTTCGGCCAATAAAGCCCATTATCAATCAGTAAATGACATATAACTTTATAAAATATGCAATTGCATGCAAAGATTTAAAAATACGAGACACGTATGATTATTTTAAAAATTAAACAATTTCTACTGCCTTTACTGCAATGTAAAAATTAATGGGAGTGCCTAGTTCTATTGCAGTAAGGACAGTAGAAATTGTATAATTTTTAAGAGAATCATACGCATCTATAATAGTTTCGAATTTTGATAACAGTTGGAGCGCTAATGCATCATATTGCAAATATTTACATATAAAATATCAATTTTAACATCTAAATTAAAAGAATTAATAGAATATTTACTTCATAAAACAAAATAATTCAAAAATGTTAACAAATCAATTCCCTATAATCAAATTAACGTAAACAAGACTTAGAACAAAACACTATAAAGGAATGACAATACATCCATATGGCACAAGAAACTATAAGACATGTAACAACTGTCCTGGTGTGGAACTAACACCTACTCACATATTCTCATGTCCAGAAATGGCCACAGCTTTGCAGAAAATTGACATAGACCCAGAGCAGCAGCTTTACATACCCAAGATAGTGGGCATTACTGCTGTGATAGAGATGTATGGAGACATCTGAGACTCTTCATTGGACACAACAACAACAGAAAATTGACATGGACCCAAAGCAGCAGCTTTACACACCCAAGATAGAGAACGACTGCTGTGATAGAGGTGTATGGAGACATCTGCGGCTCTTCATTGGACACAACAATAACAGAAAATTGACATGGACACAGAGCAGCAGCTTTACACACCCAAGATAGAGAACGACTGCTGTGATAGAGATGTATGGGAGACATCTACGGCTCTTCATTGGACACAACAACAACAGAAAATTGACATGGACCCAGAGCAGCAGCTTTACACACCCAAGATAGAGAACGACTGCTGTGATAGAGATGTATGGAGACATCTACGGCTCTTCATTGGACACAACAACAACAGAAAATTGACATGGACCCAGAGCAGCAGCTTTACACACCCAAGATAGAGAACGACTGCTGTGATAGAGATGTATGGAGACATCTGAGGTTCTTCATTGGACAAAACAACAACAGAAAATTGACATGTACCCAGAACAACAGTTTTACACACACAAAGATAGTGGAGATTGCTGCTGCTGTGATAGATATGTATGGAGACATCTGAGGCTCTTCATTGGACACAACAACACAACAATAAATAAACGTAAAATTACACTACTGATATCCATCAATTAAAACAATATTCTAAAAAAAAAGAGAACTAGGAATTAATACAAACATTACTATTGGTAAATTTTACCCATCAAAAAAAAAAAGGGAAAAATTCACGTTGTGTATTTAATCTCCATTTCCCATATGGAAATATCTCTCAGAGATTGTGATAGCCTCTCTCTCTCTTCTAAAATTTCCAAATTTCATTAAGCCTGATGGAAAGATAAGTTTTAAGTTAATTAAGTATATTAGAGAGAAAAGATTTTTTAATCTAAATATTTCCATACTTCTGAAATTTACTCTCATCTTTTACATCAAATTACTTTGAAATATTTTAAGTGGCTTCTTTTGAAAAGGTTTCACAGAAATTTATTTGAAATAAATATTAATATTTCGTAGAATATTAGGATTTGACCGTGTTCTATGAGTGTAAAATTATCTTAGAATGGATTATTGTTTATTTATGTTTATTAACAGTTACAAATGAAACGTTAAATACAATGTGAATAATTCAGATTGTAGAAATAGAAAGTCAATAAAAATATATTAAATTTTTCCTTAAAAACTTTTAAACTAAAGTTTTATTTTGGTTGGGCTATATCAGGTGTTAAAATAAGAAAGGAGAAAAAGAAATTTACAATTATAAAAACTTTAATTTTAAATTCGTGTATAATTATAAAAATAACTTATTTTCTTATTTCATAATTTGCATAAAACTTGTATTTCTTAAGCTAGTAAATATTAGAATAAGAATCCTTTACCAAAAAAAAAAATAGAAAACCTATTAAAATAAAATACAATATGATCAATATAAAAATATTTTAAATATACACCAAAAAAAAGATCATTCTTCACATAATTATATAAAAGGGTGCTATCTCGAAAAGAAAGAATCTCTTCTGTAGTTATGTGGGACCCTCGAGGGTGTGTCGTCTCTTTTTTGTTTTCATTTTTTGAAGGAGACAAGAAATTGTTCACACTTGGTTATCACTTGTGTCTTCAATAAAGGTCATTGTAATATCTTTCAGAGTTATTGTCTGAATCCCGATATACATGCTAAAAGGTACAACTTCCTTAAGTTTTGTCCATGAGTGTATATATATGTGTGTCTTCAATAAAGGTAATTGTAATATCTTTCACGGTTATTGTCTGAATCCCAATATACATGCTAAAAGGTACAACTTCCTTAAGTTTTGTCCATGAGTGTATATATGTGTATCTTCAATAAAGGTCATTGTAATATCTTTCAGGGTTATTGTCTGAATCCCGATATAAATGCTAAAAGGTATAACTTCCTTAAGTTTTGTCCATGAGTGTATATATGTATGTCTTCAATAAAGGTCACTGTAATATCTTTCAGAGTTATTGTCTCAATCCTAATATACATGGTAAAAGGTACAACTTCCTTAATTTTTGTCCATGAGTGTATATATGTGAGTCTTCAATAAAGGTCACTGTAATATCTTTCAGAGTTATTGTCTGAATCTCGATATACATGCTGAAAGGTACAACCTCTTTAAGTTTATGTCTATGAGTGTATATATGTATGTCTTCAATAAAGGTCACTGTAATATCTTTCAGAGTTATTGTCTCAATCCTAATATACATGGTAAAAGGTACAACTTCCTTAATTTTTGTCCATGAGTGTATATATGTGAGTCTTCAATAAAGGTCACTGTAATATCTTTCAGAGTTATTGTCTGAATCTCGATATACATGCTGAAAGGTACAACCTCTTTAAGTTTATGTCTATGAGTGTATATATGTATGTCTTCAATAAAGGTCACTGTAATATCTTTCAGAGTTATTGTCTCAATCCTAATATACATGGTAAAAGGTACAACTTCCTTAATTTTTGTCCATGAGTGTATATATGTGTGTCTTCAATAAAGGTCACTGTAATATCTTTCAGAGTTATTGTCTGAATCTCGATATACATGCTGAAAGGTACAACCTCTTTAAGTTTATGTCTATGAGTGTATATATGTATGTCTTCAATAAAGGTCACTGTAATATCTTTCAGAGTTATTGTCTCAATCCTAATATACATGGTAAAAGGTACAACTTCCTTAATTTTTGTCCATGAGTGTATATATGTGTGTCTTCAATAAAGGTCACTGTAATATCTTTCAGAGTTATTGTCTGAATCTCGATATACATGCTGAAAGGTACAACCTCTTTAAGTTTATGTCTATGAGTGTATATATGTATGTCTTCAATAAAGGTCACTGTAATATCTTTCAGAGTTATTGTCTGAATCTCGATATACATGCTGAAAGGTACAACCTCTTTAAGTTTATGTCTATGAGTGTATTAATCTGGCGAAATCCCTGAGAGGGTTCACCACTGATAAGCTTGGCCCTCTCAATACTTTAATGATAAAGAAAGTAACCTTCTGGAGATTTAGCAACCCACTGAAGACGCTGAGAACTATTTCAGAAAAGAAAAATATAGCAATAGAACTCTATAATTTCTACAGATCAATTGTAAATATATTCATACGCAAAAGAGGTAGTGAGGAAAGTTTTAGAACAAATGTGTAAATAAATCCCTTTTCAAACAAAGGCTCACGTGCACATGGAGAAAGGGAGAAAAAATTACTGTATTATTTTGTTGTTGTATGGCGAATCCATACAGGGCAATGGGCCCTAATAAAAGCCTTTCTGTTGTTGTTGATAAGGATAGTAGAAAATATTTCAATTTTTTTGATTATAAAGTTAACGATGGCACTAAAAATAGTTCCAATTTTCAAATATAGATAGCGTGTTAATGCATTATATTTTATTGATAAATATAAATAGGCATACGACTAAAATTCTATACACAGTTGACTCTCGATAATTTGAAACTCAAGGAACCAGAGAAAAAATTTAATTTATCAAAAGTTGAAAATGCCAGGAATTTAAACAACTAAAAGGAAGGGAGAGAAAAAATCAAGTAAACAAGAGTTTGAACATAATCCACAGATTTATTATTTCAAACATTTGTACAGTTATTTACAAATGTTCATTTGTGGTAAGATACTATTTCTTTAACTTCAAATTACCGAGGAGACCAATTAATATCGAATTTATTCAATTTATCGAATATTTTTCAATGGACCGGGAAACATTTCAAATTATCGAGAGACTCAAATTAACGAGTTTCAAATTATCGAGAGTAGATTGTATTTATCACATTAGTGTATATAAACACAAACTTCTTGAGATTTCTATTGAGCTAATGGTATTTAGGGATCGCTAACAGTACAAGTATACATTTCCTTAATTCGGTCCCAAGGTACA
This sequence comes from Cordylochernes scorpioides, assembly GCA_030710605.1. Taxonomy (NCBI): domain Eukaryota; kingdom Metazoa; phylum Arthropoda; class Arachnida; order Pseudoscorpiones; family Chernetidae; genus Cordylochernes; species Cordylochernes scorpioides. The sequence goes on from CP092869.1 coordinate 87,055,979, forward strand.
AATAATAGCAGTTCCATCCTAATTGGTGGGATTTTTCACCACGACCTGTTGCCAGAAACGGCTGCCCATTTACTAGACGCAGCCATTTCTCCGTCCAATTAGGAAAATTGGATATTTTTGTAATTACGCCTATTTTTTTTCTGAAGATTGTGTTTTTTCTTCTTCTTTGCAATGTTAATTAGATTGATATTTTTTTTTTAATCTTCGAAAATTTTTATTTAATATTTACTATATATTTGTTTAAAAGAGCGAAAAACGTTGTTCTCTATTTTTTTATTATTCTAATAGAGCTTAATATAATTATTTAATCAATGATTCCTCTACAAATTATATACATTTGGAAATTTACTTTTTAAAATAAATGGATTTATATTTTTTATTTAAAAAAAAGGCTAAAATTTGTTTCTTGTAAAATTTTCGTGTAATTTACTTTTGCGAATATATAGTTATTTAGGCGCATATAAGTACTTCCTTTTTTTACGATGCACTAGCGCGCCATATGTTATCAAAATACGAAACTATTTTAGACGTGTAATATTCTTTTTAAAATAAAACAATTTCTCCTGCCATTACTGCAATGCCCTCCCTTTAATTTTTCCATTGCAGTAAGGGCAGCAGAAATTGTTTTATTTCAAAAAGAATATTACGCGTCTAAAATAGTTTCGTATTTAGACTTCCTTTTTTAATAATCTCATAGATATGATCATTTTACATTTGGCAATATTACTTTTATGAAAGAAATGTACAAAAGTGGAATTCTACTGGGATCAGGTAGATAAATTAAGAAAAATATATCTTCTGATCTTGCAACTAAAAGTTGCTGATACACTAAATAGATATTCATATGCAACTTATGCATTCATATGCAACTTCTTCTTTCTTATCTCCACTTAATCATATTAGGGTATCAAGCTTGTAAAGCTTGAGACTTGACAACCATCATGACCGGGTAAAGTAGATTGCATCTGCCTTTGTCATTAAGACTGGGAGCACTACTCAGTGGCAGGCCGACTTAGCTCCAAAAGAAATGGCCGCCTCTGACATGAGGAACAGACATCATGTGCAGCCGCTCCTAACATGGAGTACAAACGCTGCTTGTCCTGTATCCCTGGAGCCCTTACAGGGTACTATCAGCCGGGCCAGCTGAGCCCAGGTTTTTTAGTGAGCTTGTTACTGCTCCCCCTACTCCTTTTTCATCCGGGCTTAGGACCGGCAAAGGTGGAGTTATATGCAACTTAAATATAAATAGTCCAAACGGCCCCAAAATGTAGATACAATGTAATGCACCAGCTCGACCATCATGTAATACAAAACAATGAATTTTATTTTAGACGCCGTACCTAATGCAGGGCAGGTTTTAAGGATTCGAATTCTTTAAAGATTATTCCCTTCCTCCCAGAAGAAACTTTTAATAAGTTTTACGACCGCTACTGGACATCGATAAAAGGTAGGATAACAAACAGATCATCTCTCATGTAGATCACACCTCCTTGACCTTGTCTACGTCTTCGGCGCTGGTCTCTCTCTCTGAGGTGACATCCAACCTGCCTCGTCCTTTTGTGTTACTAATTGAACCCTGAAACCACTTTTGGACCCATGACTGCATAGTGCCTGCTTACCACAGCAATGAGCCGATAGGATAACCTGCTTACCACATATATATATGGCATAAAATATTTTTTAAATAGAATTTGGCTGTTTAAGGATAGAGAATTATTGAGCATTTACTTTTGTTTTCAGATACATGAATATTATATTATTCGCAGTCATGAACAGAATAATAGAAATAACTTTAATCACAATTTGTTTAATTGTATTAATGAATACATAATTTGAACCTGAATTAAGGCGTAAGAAAAAAGAAAATAAAAGATTACATATTTACATATATACAGAAGGATTTGAGCCGGCCAACAAGGAAACAACAACAATGAGTTTTATAAAGGGAAAGCCGCGACATCTGGCGGTCGATTTTTCAAAGTAGTTTGAATTCTAGAACAATATAATTTTAAATAATGTTTATAACATATATATGGTATATTTGGGATTAGTGTTGAGTCATTATTTCAACTCATTTACAAGCTAATCTAAATTGAGTCATTAAAAAAATAATTAGTATATTTTAATCAAGTATTCCATTTTTAAAAAATATATATTTCATATTTTTTAATTAAGATAATAATTTATAATCCTCCATCATATTCATAGAAAGAGATCCAATTTATTAAAATAAAAAACATAAATCCTCAAGCGAAAATATTTTAATTCTAATTGTATTCAATTTAATAAGAGAGAAAGATGTTTAATTTTTTTTTCTTTTGTTGATGTTTAATTCCATCTTCACTGGCATAGAGGAATTACAGAATTAATTTTTTAAAGCTTCATCTTAAATTCTCATTCGAAAATAAGATTTACAAAAAAAAGCGTATTATTCTACTTAATTATTTCTATATAATCTCTTAGGAAAAGACAAAATGTATTAATTAAAAATTAATGACAAAGATGTTATATATTGTTGAATAAATTAAGAAGCAGAAGACGTTGATGCATAAAAAATGTAACAAGGTTTTTTTTATCGCAAAAGCAAGGATAATCTCTTTCAATTTTAATTTCATTCTTTTGTCCACACATTTCATAAATAACTTTAGTTTCTACATTTGCATATGTAAATCTATATATATAAAAATCAATGTTTGTATGTTTGTTTGTTTGTATATCCGGTATACAAATTCGTAGTAGTTCACTAATTCAAACCAAAATTTCCATACATAGGTAAAATAATACGGGGAATACGATAGGCTATTTTAAAAATACAAGTTTATATATAAGTTTATATATGAATAAATTATTAACACTATATATTTAAATTATTCTACTTAGCTCACGAACAGCGCCCTCTATCAAAGATTAGATTAAATTATGCTGATGCAAACAAATAGATAATGCTAATAACAAACAATTATAAAAAAAATCTTATCTAAATATATATCACTCGGGTAGATATGCACACGGGTCAATCCCGGGGTGAAGCCCGGGTCACCCGTCTAGTAGATTATAAAGATCGTTTTAATTAATTGCATAGATTTTCTTAACTATATTTTATTGTTTATATATATATATATATATATATATATACATTATAGTTTATTTCTCAGTTGCAAATAAGACACGATATATCCGATCTGGATAATTGCCCGTGAAACTATTTACAATAATTGTAGTAGAGTAGGTAACAGAATTATCAAAAAGAAAATAAACAATTAAGAAAAAGAGCATTGAATAAACATATACATTAAACAATTTAAATCAATTTTAAAATTTCAGTTGTAAATATCCACGCTTTATGTTTTTGTAAATATTTCTTGTAAGATATAGTCGATGTTTTATTAAGCCCGTTGAAGAGAGATTATCACTTGAAAGCTAGCGTTTTGTAATAAAAAGAAACTCATTGTGAGAAAATATTTTGTAATTTTAGAAAGATTTCCTTTGTCCTTTTATTAAGATGATAAAGAGAAAGATTTGTAGTATTCAGGAATACAATTACCTAGGTGTAAAAGTACGCAAGTTTTGTTATAAATATATTTTCATATTGATGTCTTTGTGGTAATGATGTGCTAAAATAAGCTTAATGCTAATATCTTTTGTCACGCAATATGGAAATATTAATAAAATGGTAAAACGATGGAAGTCTTTAAGGGTTCTCTAGATAGATTCTTCAAACATTTTGTGTAATGTTTGACTCGCGTCTCTGTTGTGATTCACTTCCTTCTTTAGTCTTTAGCGTACTAGATTGTACTGGTCTGAAACACTAACCACAGATATTGAATGTCTTTAATTTTTTCAAATATAAATTTAATATTAGATAATACATCAAAAAATCAAGGTCCTTTTTTGTACTATATCTGTCTGATGTTAATAGCTATATAAATATATATATATATGAAAAAAAAACAATAGAAAAAAAAAAGATTAGTGGGTCAGGTGTTGATATTAAAAATGAAGAAGGCATCTCCTGACCACGAGCACATGTGCTTTTTAGATAGCAGAGCCCCATCTAGTGGAGAAAAAAATGAACTAAACCTTTATTTAACTTGCTCCGTGATATTTGGACAACCCAATTTCTTGATAAATCAAGAAAAGCCATCCACGAACGCGTTTCGTGCTGTTGGCCCTCGTCAGCGTGGAGTAGACTGTACCACTGCGACCAAAAATATTTTTGGTGCTAGAGGCTTCCTGTATATAATATATATATGTGTGGTAAAAAATCAACTAAACGTTGATTTAACCTGTTCCCTGTATTTTTTCCAACCCATTTTATTGATAAATCAAGGAAAAAACAAGCAGGCTGTACCACTGCGGCCAAAAATGTTTTGCTCCCAGAGACTTCCTGAGTAACCAAGAAATGGGTGTTTAAGGCAAAACTTGCCTATATATATATATACTAGCCGAATGACCCGGGCAACGCCCGTGTTTTACCCGATTTATTGTTTTTATTCAAATACTATTTGTTACAATTATAAATTGGCGCCTTAAATAAATGCATATATTAGTTAATAACTATAGCCTATGTGCTTTATCTGTCTATGTACTGTTGGCTTCCGTAGGCGTCTCATACTGGGAAAAAGAAAGAGAGGATTCCATTTAGTTATTAACTAATATATGCATTTATTTAAGGAGCGACCCGCTCCAACACAATAGTTACAAAAACGAAAAAGCGAGTGGGGGAGGCAAGATGGGGGGGGGGGGGGGGGGGGGCAAAGGTGGCGTGATCGTAACCAACCAATAGGAGGGCGCCATTAAAAAAAAAAGCAAACGGTGACAGAGAAGATTAGGAGATGAAGAATGATGCTCGTAACTGTATATAGAATGTTATAGTATTGCAGTCGTGATAAAAATAATAAAATATAATGAAGAATCACAATTTACTTTAATTATTCTAATGAACATAATTAAGGATCAAATACCTGATTTGAATGGTAAAGAAGAAAATAAAAGATTACATATTTACATATGTACAAATAGATTTGAGCCGGCCAACGGGCAACAACAACAATAAGTTTTATATAGGGAAAACCACGACATCTTGCAGTCGACTTTACAAAGTAGTTTTTATAAAAATTATAATTCAAACATCAAATAATTTGTATATAATATATATATTAATATGAAATACATTTCTTTTTTTTTTTCAACTTAGAGCGCTATGTCCCCATAGGGACACTTGCACTTTAAAGGTAAACAAAAATTTTGAAAGAAAAGAAAGAAAGATATTTAAATATGTACAGAATTAGTATGCAAGTTAGTTAGATGAAAATATAAAAAATATCAACACAATTGATATATGTACAAAGGGTTGATATGCAAATTTAGTTAAATGAAATCAAATTGTAAAGTATTGTGTGTATTCGAGAAAAGCAATTTACAGATTTAAAAAAAAGTTTTAAGGAATATTTTTGAATAAAATTATGCTAGATATTAAAGAATTATTCAATTAAAACAATAATAGAAAGAATTAATTTCTAAATAAAAGCGTTCCAATAGAATTTATATATAGAAATACATTGTTTTTTTCGGAAAGCTAGTTTTCCATATTCGAAAAGATCAGTTATGTTAACTTCGAGAAAAGCAATTGTGTAATATTAAGTGGCTACCAATATACACATAGTTTTACTTACTACATCTCAACATAAGTCAAAAATAGGAAAAATATTTTTTTCTATTTTACAGACTTAACAATATTTTTGTAGAAATTCTCCAAGGATTATCCATATAATACCACCTTTCAACAACTTGTGTTTTTTTTTTTAAATCAAATTCCAATAGCGTCATAGAGGTGAAATCTCATTTTAAAAGTTTAAGTGTATTAGCAACCAGTGTTACCAGCTTGGAAGGTGTTGTTTTTTACCTGCAGACGAAATGAGATTACGATGAAAAAGAACGTCTGTATTGAGACAACCTTTCAGAAGTGGTGTAATCCCATTTAGAAGCTTCAATGGAAAATCCTCACAAAATTGAATGTGGAAAAACCTTTCCTCTCACGGTTTCACAAAAATCCTTTAAATGTATATAAGCTTTACTTTACGTTTATTCTTTTACGAATTTTCTTACCTGTATGCTTTACGAATTTAGTTTTTTTTTTACGATTGTTTTTATTTGGCTGTTAATTGTTTTACGCTTTTCGTATAACAATAGAAGAATAATGAATATATTTTAGAAATATTTGTTGATAAGGCACAATTTGGATTATAGTTTATAATTATTTTTTTATTTGGATTTGGTCTTATCACCTTGTGTTTCAATTATCAATCAATTATTTTATTTCCAAAGCGCTATATCCCGCAAGGGATACCTGCACCAAACAAGGAGAAAAGTTTATTTACATAAGTTATTTACATTATTCAACGCATGAAAACATTAGAGATCCAGATTTTGTAGAAAGTTTAGAATGTATTTATAAAATGAATTAAACTTTAAATATGATTTTTTTATCGGAATTCAAATCGTTAAGTTCACAAACAACTAGTTCATTCTTTATTCTATAATCTTGAAATGCTGGGCAATCGATCAGTAGATGTCTTGAGGTTTGTTCCTAAATACAAGAAAAAACAACTTGAATCCTCTACTGCCTTTATTCTATTGAATACTGGGTATATTAAAACCTATATTTAACCTCTTTATAAGCACGATATATTTCGTATAACTATATAATTAATTTATTTTAGAAATATTTATTGAATATACTGTGTATATTAAAAATTATATTTAACGTCTCTGTAAACATGCCTAGTGGACATGGCATCTGCCCGGTAAGCTGAACACTGTGTGTTCGATTCCCATCCCTGGACACTTTTATTTTTCCGTTTATCATTACTCTTCACAATTCATTCTTTCATACTTCATCATTAAGGATAGAAATAGTCGTTATTTCTCCTTAAATAAATTACGATTTTCGTTCAAAAGAAACATTTGCGGTAGAATTTGTCAAACATCGTTTTACAATCATAAGCCGCATTATATTGTATTATTGTTATTGAATATTGTGTTCATTGAAAACTATATTTAAAATATCTATAAACACGATTTATAAACCTTTTTAATAATAAAACAAATAAGACGTTCATTGTATTTGTCAATAGATGGTATGTGATAGAAACGAACCTTTGTATACTCAGTATATTTTGTATACTTTGTATACATGCTAAAAGCTACAACTTCCTTAAGTTTTATCTATGAATGTATCTTTCAGAGTTATTGTCTGAATCCCGATATATACATGCTAAAAGGTAAAACTTCTTTAAGTTTTGTCCATGAATGTATCTTTCAGAGTTATTGTTTAAATCCAGATATACATGATAAAAGGTAAAACTTCTTTAAGTTTTGTACATGAATGTATCTTTCAAAGTTATTGTCTGAATCCCGAATTATTCATTGCATTTTGTTAACAACTTACCACAAAAAATAAATATGAAATATCTTAAATAATATAATCAATAATTAGAAATAGAGTATACTTATAACAAATAGGAGATAATAGTCAAAGATAATTTAACTAAATATTGTATATTTAAAAATTCATGAGTTATATTGCAATGTAGAAAATTAGGAAAGACAAACTTCAGAATTACACGGCAATTTATTTAATGTAGATTCAAATTAAAACTAATAAAATAGCAGAAAGACAATGAGAATATTTTACAGTGTATCAAAATACAAATATCGAAATTAAAAGATCTTTTCATAGAATAATAAATAATCTGCTATAATAGTTTTTATCTTTTGATTTCGAAGCATATATATATGTAAAATATATCGGCATATATAAGTTTTAAACTTTTAATTAGACAGTTTTAATTTATATTTAGACATTTTTCATTTCAATTTAGACATTTTTCATTTTAATTTAGACATTTTTCATTTTAATTTAGACATTTTCATTTTTAAATAGTTATAAAACGAAGAGAAATTTTTTTTATTAAAATGCATAGGCTACATACATTTTCATTTTTATTTAGACACATGTTAGACACAAATTAAAATTGAAAAATGTCTTAATAAAAATGAAAGTGTCTAAATTAAAATGAAAAATGTCTAAATATAAATTAAAATTATCTAATTAAAAGTTAAAAACCTATATATGAAATATAATATATTTATATAAAATTCTAACACATATGTTACAGAATAAAGCATTATTCTTATTTTATAACTTAAAATATTCCCAAAGAGCAACTATACATATTTACATAGTTTCATATATATATATATATGGTTTATGTAAAAACATATTCCATTAGATACCCAAGATTTCTCTATATGGGATTTAGAAAGCTTTGATATCTTTTTTTAAATAATATGTATTTTCAGATCTTTCATATTGTAATAGAATACAGTATCTTGGGATATATTATTATACATGTATATATTGTATATAATAATAAAAATAATTTTATATACAGTTAAACCTGTCTATAGCGCCTCCTTTTGGGACTCACCAAAATAGGGTGCTATAGACAGGTCACTTTTAATGTAAAATGTTTATATTTTAATGTTATAAATCGGACGCTATAGAGAGGAAGGTGCTATTTAGAGGGGGAGCTATAGACAGGTCACTTTTAATGTAAAATGTTTACATTTTAATTTTTAAAATCGGGCGCTATAGAGAGGAAGGTGCTATTTAGAAGGGGAGCTATAGACAGGTCACTTTTAATGTAAAATGTTTACATTTTAATTTTTAAAATCGGGCGTTATAGAGAGGAAGGCGCTATTTAGAGGGGGCGCTATAGACAGGTCACTTTTAATGGAAAGTTTTTACATTTCAATGTTTAAAATCGGGCGTTATAGATAGGAAGGCGCTATTTAGAGGAGGTGCTATAGACAGGTCACTTTTAATGTAAAATGTTTACATTTTAATGTTATAAATCGGACGCTATAGAGAGGAAGGCGCTATTTAGAGAAGGTGCTATAGACAGGTCACTTTTAATGTAAAATGTTTACATTTTAATGTTATAAATCGGACGCTATAGAGAGGAAGGCGCTATTTAGAGGGGGCGCTATAGACAGGTCACTTTTAATGGGAGGTTTTTACATTTCAATGTTTAAAATCGGGCGTTATAGATAGGAAGGCGCTATTTAGAGGGGGAGCTATAGACAGGTCACTTTTAATGTAAAATGCATCGTACTACGTTATTAAAATCGGGCGCTATAGATAGGAAGGCGTTATTTAGAGGAGGCGCTATAGACAGGTTTAACTGTACTTAGGAATAATATTCATCGTATATATTAAGAATTAATTTATAGAATTTGATATTATTATCGTCAAAGGCAATTTTATTTTAAGATATAGATGAATATTCAATAAAATAATCAGCCTAATCTCAAATATATTGAGGTGAAAACATAAGATTTTCATAAAAGAAACATCCATAGAGACTTGATGTTTTCACCTGAATAGAAAAATATTTTATTTCTTTTGTTTTGTCTTTTTCAGCATATACCATTATATAGAAAAATATCTAAAATTTACCCATTATATATCAAAAGATATATTTTATATAATATAAACCCCTATCTAATATAAATATTTCTCCAGCTAAAATTAATATATATAAAATATTATATTAAAATATTTATATAGAGAATTTGTATATTGATAATATAAAATATGAATATATTAATATGTGTAACACACAAATATAAACATTTAGACGAAAAAAATAAATTAGTAATTTTCTATAAAGAAATAAAGCTACATCTTTTATCCACCATAATTTAAGATATTGATTATAATAGTTCAATGTTTCAAATGTAGATGGCACCACTAGCGGCTGTTAAGATAAATTTTATAGGAGGCCCAAGCGGTATTAAAATGTATAAAATATGCTAATGGATTTGTGGGATACTTGTAAACAGTCGCCAACCTGTTGAATATTTAACGGTATTCTGGAATACGATATAGGCCTAAGAAATATTAACAATAAAACGCCATAAAATTTACCGCATGAGAGCCAATTGGCTTTCTTTTTTATGCATTTCCATTTGGTATCTTCGAATGTAAATTCTAGAAAAAAACGTTGAATCCATTTCAGCTTGTAAATTGATATTTTTATAAGCATGTGAAGAAAAAAAAGAGTGTATTCTGAATTATTTTTGAATACATAAGCCTTGTATTTCTATTTTCTCGCCTTTTACTTTATAGTACATAGAATCGTCTGTAATTTTATAGAAAATATTATAGAATTCTCTCTAATTAAGAAATAACTAATGATTAATCAAAAATATTTTCCTATTTTTTAAATTTAAATATATTTATATATATTGGTAAAATTGTTTTGAAAATAGAGCAATCCATATTTAATTCATTAGATAATAAAAAGGCATATATTGGATTTAATAAAAGATTTAATTTTTATTAAATTTAATTTTATTAAATCGAATATATCTCTTTTTATTATTGATTTGGTAATAGTGTGTAAATATAAAAATAAATTTATATTAATTTAAAATATTTTTAAATCGTCTGTTTTTTTAAAGATAATATAAATATTTTCATATTTTTCTCTAAATTAGCACAAAATATAATATCAAAATTTGAAAAATGTATAATTATTTATTAGATATTATTTTTAATGGAGAAAAACATTTGAACATTTTATAACACAGCAAATATTTTAAACAAAATTCATATATATAAATTATATATATATATTTTTTATATATTTTTAAAATTATTTCTAATCATAATTATATATTTTATTTTTCAGAACTATTTTTTCATAAAATACCTTTAACATATTATATATATCTGAATCACATATTTAAACCATTCTATATTTGAAGCGCATCTCTATTAAAGTATCGAATAAGAAGTTTTTAATAGTCCATCAGTGATCGAGAATATAATTGAAAATTATCCATTCAGTGACTAAATAATGCTCGAGTTCCGGGGTAAAAAAGGAGTATTAAAGAAGACAGATGATTTATCATTATCGTATAGCACACAACAAACAAAAAAATACAAAAAAGGCGGGAACTATCGATCTTTGTGAACCGAGCGTCTGTAATGAAAATGTATGGCTTTTCTAATTGGCTGACTCCCCGCACTGTTGCCGAACGTTCTCGAGACACTCTAAGATTGTTTATATTCATTTGACTAATGACAAAGTTCATCTAGAAAGAGATTTGTAAAAAGATATGTTACAGATAAAATTCCTTTTGGGAATTTGGGATTTAGATTCTTGCAAAAGATATTTTTAGGAATTCATTTCTTATATCGTTTGGTTATAAAATTTACTTTTGGAAATAAATTTTAAAATTATATATTTGAAATATTTGTTTTTCTAAATAAATATTTTGAGGTCAAGTATTTTTTTATAAATATTCATTTCTATTTTTATATTTATATAGTAAATGCGTTAAAGTTTGAATTGATATAATATTAATTTCGTTTTGTTTTAGGTTCAGGACATAATTATATATATACTAAACTATACAGTTAAACCTGTCTATAGCGCCTCCCTCTAAATAGCGCCTTCCTCTCTATAGCGCCCGATTTTAAATACGTAGTACGATGCGATTTACATTAAAAATGACTTGTCTATAGCACCCCTCTCTATAGCACCTTATTTTGGTGAGTCTCAAGACAGGTTTAACTATATATAATTTGAAAATCTTAAATTATATATACTCTTCATTTAAAAAATAGAGCAATCCATAAATAAATATTTAATTAAAAAGGCATATATTGGATCAAAATATCATTTTTTTACCAATTTAAATACTCTTTATTCTTTATAATAAAAAGCATTCTCGCTTTTATTAATTAACTAATTTCATATTATATATAAAATTCTTTTATTTTAATATTTTAAAGGCGCAAATGAAGATATTTTAAATGTAGTAACATAAAGATAAAACCCAGGCTTCTAGAGTGTATCCATAGATCGCCAACTACCCATATAAGAGTATTAGAGACAATTACTAAATTATAAAAATGATAATAAAGGAAAATAGATTAAATTGATAATTCTTCATTAGAATAAGGTTATGTGTATGAAAGATAGGCCTATTTGTTTTTCTAAAACATGGAAAATGTTAATAAATAATTAAAAATTATAACTTAAACTGGTTGTATTAAAAATATAATAAAATCTACAAAAGCCTACTTAACTTTATCATATCAAATATATTTAAAAACAAAAATATATATCGTAATTTAAACAATGTGATATTAGGAGAGCGCCTTTTGATCCCCAAACTTTGTCCTTACTGTCCCGTGCGGACTTCCCACTCTGCACGCCTTGCCACTCAACCCCAACTGCTTCCAACTCACTTGTTGTCTTACCCGGGTTTACGACATATATATATTTATAAAACATTACTTATTTACATATTATAATCGGAATAACATATAAAAGTATTTTAGATAATTCCTAACAAACATATGGCTGAAAAGAAAGGTTATAATATAGCAAGTAAAATAACAGCCGAAACCATATATTTATAGAATTAAGTAATCTATTAATGTAACGTTTTCTTTTTAGAAATAAGGTAAGTCACAATGTGTTTTAATATTTAAATTTAATTACAACAAGGTGAATCATAATATTGTCACGGTAGTGATAACGAGTATTACAAAAGTTTAAATAAAAATAATTTATTGATTCGAATGTACACTATTTTTATCAAAGATTATTTTTGAAATTAAACAATTTCTCTACTGCCCTTACTGCTACACTATAAGTGTACAATTATGAGCACAAAATTTACAGGAAACATAAGACACCTAGAGATCATTTTAACTCCGAGCGGGTAGTTCGCGCTCTGCGCTCCATGAACGTCAGAATCGCTACGGACCTCCATCAGCGTTTCCTCTGGCTTCGAAAACGCTCCAGGAACCTGAATTAAAAACATCTCTCTCCGAGCTATCAGTCAAATTAATAAACTGAAACAAACGCAGAAATTATTAAAATTCGAAACTATTTTAGATACCTAAGATTCTTTTTGAAATTAATCATTTTCTATTGCCTCTACTGCAATTGAAAAATTAAAGGGAGAGCCTGGTTCATCATTGGTGAACCATCCCAGCGGTTTCACCAGTTTAATCTACCATACCGCTCTTATATTGCATTTTTGGAACTTCCTTTTATAGTGATACTGATGCTAGACTCTTGGAATGGGTATTTTAGAAGAACTATGGACATAAGCTTTGAGGACAGTGGAATTACATACAATTATAAATATATTAATATATTATAAATTAATTAAACATACAATCATGGTAAGGGGTAATGACTATGCAAATATTTATAATGATAAACAACAGAGTATTCAAAATAATTATTCTGTGGCAATATATAAACAAAACCTATGCAAAATTAGAGAAAAAAAGGAAAGCACAGTGTTGGCGACAGCTTAAAACTGAAGAATATCTAATAATAATCAAATATTTTACATAAATACAAACATGTTACAATTAAATATCAAATTTTAGTGATTCAAATAGATATTATATTTTATAATACAATAAAATGCGGCTTATGATTGTAGAACGAAATTTGAGAATTATACCGCAAATGTTTCTTTTGAACGAAAAATCGAAATTTTAGGAGAAATAATGATTATTTCTAACCTTAGGAATGAAGTTTAATAGAATGAATTGTGTATTATATTTATCTAAAAACTTGTATTTATGGTATTTGTGTGTATGAAGTATTATAATAGATTAATTTTAAGCCTATTATGAATGTATATAGTTATATTATTATTATAAGAGATTATGCTATATTAAATAGCGAAAAGATCAAGAATTATTAACATTCTTAATACATAATACTGATATATTTTGTAAGAGCCTTTTCAGCTTATATGCATACTAGATATGAAATACCACAATGTTATATATATACAACACAAAATCTTTAAAACTAATTAACATACTATAAGGTATGTTCAAAGGGGGGAGGGGAGTGGTCGCCATGTTACATTTAATTTACATTAAAATTGTCGCTACCAGAGCTCAACTTCAAAGAGAATCAATAAAGGAGTCGGCAACACGGATCTCTTCTCTGTGAAGAGAAAATCAAAATCTTCACAATAATTTAATACTCAAGTTATTAAACTAGGGTAGAAGTTTCTCCTCGAAATTCTTATTACGTTCTCTGTGAGCATAGGGAGTAATTCCTTTTGATGAGAAGTCTTCTTTAATTATCGCAGAAGATCATTCCTCAAATTAATTATTTGGCAACACTGTGAAAAACACACCCACGAAATTTGTGCATTAATTAAACCCCCTAATAATTTCGGTGCGGCTAAAAATTAGCTATGATATGGTTTCAGACAAATTATCTGCAGCGTTTGAAGATATATCTTCTACAAATTATTCGAATTTTTGAAAAATTTCCTTTTATTTATTATAAAAATTCGATATTTTTTTAGCAGTAAAACCTATTCATTCTTATATATTTTACCTACTTTTAAAATATTAATACATATATTTTTAGAAACTATTTTAAAGGCGTAAGATTCTTTTTGAAATTAAACAATTTGTACTGCCCTTACTGCAATGGAAAAATTAATGGGAGGTCCTGGCTTATCAGTGGTGAACCCTCACAGCGGTTTCGTCAGTTTAACCCTGGGAAGGTTCACCACTGATAAGCCAGGCCCTCCCATTAATTTTTCCATTGCAGTAAGGGCAGTAGAAATTGTTTAATTTCAAAAAGAATCTTACGCCTTTAAAATAGTTTCGAATTTTGATAACAGATGGCGCGCTAGTGCAACATATATTTTTTAAATATGAATATAAAATATATTGAAAATACTATATTATATATTTATATATTGTTTTATAAAACTAAAGGTCGCTTCTCCCGTCAAAAATAGACGATAAATATTTGACGTTTATTTTGACGGGAGAAAGCGAACTTTGTGCTTTTATAAATCAATTTCCTCTCGGCAAAATTTCCCATCAATATATTGTTTTATACATTCTATATACGACCATATATTTCAGAATATAATATATATTTAAATATATATATATAGAGGAAGTTCATAGCTTCCAACAAAATAATATTTAATAGGAATATATGCTAAAAATATAGAAAAATACAATTAATTTGATATGATACAGTGTAATCTAAAGGAAAAATAATGATTTTCTCTCATATATATATGCAAATCGTATATGCAACAAAGTAATTTAATAAAGACCATCACCTGGAGTGAAGCCATAAAGATATTAATAGACCATCAGCTGGAGTGAAGCCATATAGAAACAAATAGACCATCAGCTGGAGTTAAGCCATATAGAATCAAATAGACCATCACCTGTAGTGAAGCCATATAGAAACAAGTAGATCATCACCTGGAGTGAAGCCATACAGATATTAATAGACCATCAGCTGGAGTGAATCCATATTGAAACAAATAGATCATCAGCTGGAGTGAAGCCATAGAAATATAAATAGACCATCAGCTGGAGTGAAGCCATATAGAAACAAATACACAATCACCTGGAGTGAAGCCATACTGATATTAATAGACCATCAGCTGGAGTGAATCCATATAGAAACAAATAGACCATCACCTGAAGTGAAGCCATACTGATATAAATAGACCATCAGCTGGAGTGAAGCCATATAGAAACAAATAGACCATCACCTGGAGTGAAGCCATATAGAAACAAATAGACCATCACCTGGAATGAAGCCATATAGGAACAAATACACAATCATATGAAATGAAGCCAAATAGAAGCAAATACATTATTACCTGCGTAAGACTGGGGAATAAAAACTTTAAAATATTTATAAATATCGCTTAAGGTTATGTATTTAATTACAAATATGCTTATAAGTAAACAATTTCCAGGTTTCACTCTATCGAAGATAGTAAAGACATAGGGATGCATATATCACCTAAATGCCTTAAGATAATGGAATGATTTTCTCCCGTGATTACCCTGTACCAACACTATTCAATTGAGACTTGTCTGGACAAGACAATTGCTCAATTAGTCTTCCTTTCACTTGTCTAAGACAGCTCCTTTAGGATTCTTCTAGATATATATCCATTTTAACTATTCGCTACTTGTATATCATCATATTATTTAATATTCTTATATGTGGAGAGATCTATTATATTTGCATATTTGAATTATAGGTATATGAATGTTTAAAAAATAAGTATTTTTTATAATTTCTAAATTTATAGGAAATATTTATGTTTTTATTCCATTAAATGCATTTGTTCATCAATGTTTGAACTTCTTATCAATTTCGACAGTTTATTTTAACTATAAGCAACTATGGTATATTGGTTTTTGTTCTGCTTATATAGCCCCTTTCTGAAATATAATCTTCTTTCGCAATATTTCTCACATCAACTCATGGACTTATGGAAGTTTATTATTTTGATGTCGCCTGTTGTCTGTCTTTTTCTTTTAAGGAAAATGAAATTTTGTTCACACTTTGTTATCTCGTGTGTCTTCAATAAAGGTCACTGTAATATCTTTCAGAGTTATTATCTGAATCCCGATATACATGCTAAAAGGTACAACTTCTTTAAGTTTTGTCTATGAGTGTATATCGATTTGTCAAATATCAGCTGCTTAAACGGCAAGTTGAATTCATGGTACACAAGTACACAATTATATTATAGGGAATGTATTTTGAAAATTATATATTAAAAATTAAAGTAATACCAATGGTCCTTTACATAAATACACTCATGGACAACACCTCAGGAAGTTGTACCTTTTAGCATGTATATCGGGATTCAGACAATAACTCTGAAAGATATTACAGTGACCTTTATTAAAGACACACATATATACGCTCATGGACAACACTTAATGAAGTTGTACCTTTTAGAATGTATATCGGGATTTAGACAATAACTCTGAAAGATATTACAGTGACCTTTATTGAGGACACACATATATATACACTCATGGACAACACTTATGGAAGTTGTACCTTTTAGCATGTATATCGGGATTCACACAATAACTCTGAAAGATATTACAGTGATCTTTATTGAAGACACACATATATACACTCATGGACAAAACTTAAGGAAGTTGTACCTTTTAGCATGTATATCGGGATTCAGACAATAACTCTGAAAGATATTACAGTGATCTTTATTGAAGATACACATATATACACTCATGGACAAAACTTAAGGAAGTTGTACCTTTTAGCATGTATATCGGAACAATAACTCTGAAAGATATTACAATGACCTTTATTAAAGACACACGAGATAACTAAGTGTGAACCAAATTGCCTCTGTCTCCTTAGAAATAAAATCAGAGGACCATAGACATCAAATACTTCCCATTTATTTGAGTTTTGTCTATGAATGTATTAATAATACGCACAGAGTAGGATATTATTTATTTTCTATAAATAGATGTACAACGATGCTTTCCAAATAAGGGAAAAACATTAATAATTAAATAAATAGCAAATACACATATATATAAATATTGCGGATAAATGTAGTTGGTGTTTTCATATCGCTCGAGAGGAATATCTTCCATTTATAAATTATTTACCAAAGATACCGGTAGATGGCTATGCTTTCTGCTGCCTTATTTACAGAATAAAATCAAATAAGCTCTCATTGGTTGATGGGGTTATCTCCTTTATGGATGTTAACAGGGAATGGTTGATAACTTGGCACTCCAAATCTTTTGGTTATTTCTATCGTACGATATGTTTTTCATCTTCTTTATTAATTAATCGGTTTAATTAATTATATTTTATACTAGCCTGGTGATCTGGCGCTTCTCTGGTAGTACTCGATAAGTGGAAATTGTTTCTGCAATAGAAGCAAAAACAAAAGATTTAAATATAAGATATGTAAAATAAATATTTTTATAACACACATTGTGTTAGTAAAAATAATAGCTTTATATATATTTATGTGTATGTGAAAAATAATAATTAAAAAATAATAATAATAAAGGTAGATGTTGTTGTTGTTGTGTCCAAAGAAGAGTCTCAGATGTCTCCATGCATCTCCATCACAGCAGCATCAATATCCACTATCTTGCTCTTCATTGGAAAATGGGTGCCGTTGCCACGTTAGTCAACTTGGAAATGAACCAGAATTTGGTCGAATATTCCAAGGGTCCAGGGGGGACCGCAGGGAGGTGTGGTCGGACTTCTCCCCCCCATAAAGGTAGATGTTGGTATTAAAATAAAAAAGGCATATTCTGACCATGCTCATATGAGCTTTTTAGATGGCAGAGCATCATCAAGTAGAACAGAAATCAACTAAACATTGATTTAACCTGTTCCCTAATATTTGGCCAACCCATTTTCTTCAAAAATCAAG
Source organism: Cordylochernes scorpioides (assembly GCA_030710605.1). Taxonomy (NCBI): domain Eukaryota; kingdom Metazoa; phylum Arthropoda; class Arachnida; order Pseudoscorpiones; family Chernetidae; genus Cordylochernes; species Cordylochernes scorpioides. The sequence continues at coordinate 87,074,321 of CP092869.1, forward strand.
AAAGGCCATCCACGAAAGCGTTTCGGTCTGTTGGCCCAAATTATCATGGCCCCTGCGCAAGGATGACACGCAAAATCGTGAAGCGGCAATATCAGCAAAATATCTGAAGACGCTGTAGTTTTATCATTTCTGTCTCTCTAAAGAATTTAGGTATCATCAATCTATTGAGTTTTATTCCCATAATACCTTCATATATGTCTCTTATAGAGAACAAAGCAAGTAACATACACCATCGAACAGTCAACAACAAGGAGGATGTCTTCACTTCTGACCATCAGATGGGATTCTTTCTTTCTAATTGGTCCATCCGTCCTCCTCAGCTATTTTCAGGATGAACACATGGTCGAACTGACCCTGCTAGCTACCACGGCGTTGCCGTTTACATATGTCTCTTTAGAAGATTGAATTAAATCAATTAGGGGAATGCACTACTTCGAATTAAAGGAAATTGGTTAAACGAGAATTTTATTACCTTTTAGGATATTGGATTAGAACACCTTAATGAAATGTTCTGTATGATTGTCTTACATGCCCTTACAGAATCTTTTCGGCCATTTTGGATGGTTAAGTGAGGAATGTTAATAAATAATAATCCCTTGTGATCAATCAAATAAAGCGAAAATTCATCTGGGGATAAGTTTTTATCCCCCGATGGATCTTTAAATTTATTTATTTTTAAATTAGGGAATATACATATTTGATTTACCTATACATAACATATTTCTATGAAAAGAGGCCTTGAGGGACTCTCTTTGGAGCTCCTGTTGAATGAGGTGGTGAGAAACAGAGCTGGAGCGTTTGCGTTGTTCAAATTTTGGAAGACGCCTGAAGAGAATGGGAAGCTATACACATAATCTAATTGATGTAAATAATTATATGTAAATAATCTTTGTCAGGATTAGAATGACGAATCCTGTATTACGATACACATAACATAACATTTTTTTTCACTGGGAGGTACCTATTTAATATTTAGAAATGCAAATAGAATCTCTTTTATAGTGATACTGTTGATAGACTTCCAAAAATGCAATATAACAGCGGTATGGTAGATTAAGCTGGCGAAACCGCTGGGAGGGTTCACCACTGATGAGCCAGATCCTCCTTTTAATTTTTCCATTGCAGTAAGGGCAGTAGAAATTGTTTTATTTCAAAAAGAATCTTACGCGTTCAAAATAGTTTCGAATTTTAATAGTTTAATTGATTCTCGATGTTTGAGTGATTCGCTGACACTTTTCTATTTTTACCGAAATAACTTCCAATAAACAAATGATCTTTCAAAAGTATTAAAGGAGTATATTATCGTGTAAGATAAGAGAGTAAAGTAGATAGGTAAAGAGAAGGTTCAAGCTAGGCGGGAAACAGGTAGCTGCCATGCGGTACGTGCCGCCGCACAGAGCGCCCGACCGCGCCTCATCAAAATGCGAGGCCACGCTATGGTATGGTCCCGCATACGCTGCTGGTAATGTCAGATCTTTCAGCAAATCCTTCCACCCGACTGAAGCCCTTGTTCTCCTGGAGAGGTGGATAGAAATAACTGCCGAATAAGAGCATCTTTCAAATATTTCCTCTTGCTTTTACTTCTCTAGCTTCTTCACTCTATCTCTGAGAGATTTTCAAACTACGTTTGTGTTGTGATGAAGAAAGTGATGATTTATATCAATATTAACCCCCTTGTTATCCTGGAGAGATAGATATAACCGCCAAATAAGAGCATCTTTCAAATATTTACTCTTTCTTTTACTTCTCTAGTTTCTTCAATCACTCTCTCTTTCTCTAAGAGGGTTTCAAACTATATTTATGTTGCGGTGAAGAAAGTTGTGATGGTGATGATTTAGATGAGAGTAATATGTTTATCATAAAGAGAGAGATAAGGTTGCCTGGCCAGCATTCATAGTTCTTGAAAATAAAGATACTTCGGCCAGTAAATATTTTTTATTACCTCGACGTTTTGACAAAAATCTTTGTTTATGTCAGATCTTTCAGCAAATCCTTCCACCCGACTGAACCCCTTGTTCTCCTGGATAGATATAACCGCAGAATAAGAGCATCTTTCAAGTATTTCCTCTTTCTTTTACTGCTCTAGTTTCTTCACTCTTTCTCTAAGAGGGTTTCAAACTATCTTTATGTTATGAAAGAAAGTGATGATTTAGATGAGAATTAACACCTTGTTCTCCTAGAGAGATAGAAATAAGAGCATCCTTCGAATATTTCTTCTTTATTTTACTTCTTTAGCTTCTTCACTCTCTCTATCTCTAAGGAGGTTTCGCACTACCTTTGTATTGTGGTGAAGAAAGTGATGATTTAGATCAGAGTTAACCCCTTGTTCTCTTGGAAAGATAGAAATAACCGCAGAATAAGAGCATCTTTTAAGTATTTCCTCTTTCTTTTACTGCTCTAGTTTCTTCACTCTCTCTATATCTAAGGAGGTTTCGCACTACCTTTGTATTGTGGTGAAGAAAGTGATGATTTAGATAAGAGTTAACCCCTTGTTCTCTTGGAAAGATAGAAATAATCGCAGAATAAGAGAATCTTTCAAGTATTTCCTCTTTCTTTTACTGCTCTAGTTTCTTCACTCTTTCTCTAAGAGGGTTTCAAATTATCTTTATGTTATGGAAAAAGTGACAATTTAGATGAGAATTAACTCCTTGTTCTCCTGGAGAGAACCGCCAAATGAGAGCATCCTTTAAGTATTACCTCTTTCTTTTACTGCTTGAGTTTCTTCACTTTCTCTCTAATGATGTGTTTCAAACTATCTTCAGTTGTGGTGAAGAAAGTGATGATTTAGATGTGAGTGATATCTTTATGTCAGATCTTTCAGAAAATCTTTCCACCCGACTGAACCCCTTGTTCTCCTGGAGAGGTGGATAGAAATAACCGCAGAATAAGAGAATCTTTCAAGTATTTCCTCTTTCTTTTACTGCTCTAGTTTCTTCACTCTTTCTCTAAGAGGGTTTCAAACTATCTTTATGTTATGGAAAAAAGTGAAGATTTAGATGAGAATTAACTCCTTGTTCTCCTGGAGAGGTGGATAGAAATAACCGCAGAATAAGAGCATCTTTCAAGTATTTCCTCTTTCTTTTACTGCTCTAGTTTCTTCACTCTTTCTCTAAGAGGGTTTCAAACTATATTTATGTTGTGAAAGAAAGTGATGATTAGATGAGAATTAACTAATTGTTCTCCTGGAGAGGTGGATAGAAATAACCGCAGAATAAGAGCATCTTTCAAGTATTTCCTCTTTCTTTTACTGCTCTAGTTTCTTCACTCTTTCTCTAAGAGGGTTTCAAACTATCTTTATATTGTGAAAGAAAGTGATGATTTAGATGAGAATTAACTCCTTGTTCTCCTGGATAAAAATAACCGCCAAATAAAAGCATCCTTCAAGTATTTCCTCTTTCTTTTACTGCTTGAGTTTCTTCACTATTTTTCTAATGATGTTTCAAGCTATCTTCAGTTTTGGTGAAGAAAGTGATGATTTAGATGTGAGTGATATCTCTATGTCAGATCTTTCAGCAAATCTTTCCACCCGACTTAACCGCTAGTTCTCCTAGAGAGAACCGAAAAAAAGAGCATCCTTAAAGTATTTTCTTTTTCTTTTACTGCTCTAGTGCCTCCGCTCTCTCTAAGAAGGTTTTAAACTATCTTTAACTGTGATGAAGAAAGTGATGATTTAGATCAGAGTTAACCCCTTGTTTTCCTGGAGAGAATCCTTTAAGTATTTCCTTTTTCTTTTACTGCTTGAGTTTCTCTACTCTCTTTCTAAGGAGATTTCAAATTGTCTTTGTGTTCTGTTGTGAAGAAAGTGATGATTTAGATGTGAGTGATATTTTTATGTGAGATCTTTCATAAATCCTTCCACCCGCCTGAATCCCTTAAGAGAAACCTTCAAGTAATTCCTCTTTCTTTAACTGCTTAAGTTTCTCTATTCTCTCTTTAGAAATGTTTCAAACTATCTTATGTTGTGATGAAGAAAGTGATGATTTAGATGCAAGTAATATGCTTATGTCATATTTTTCAGCGAATCCTTCCACCTAACTGAAACCTTTGTTCTCCTGGAGAGAACCTCCAAATAAAAGAATTCCTTCTAAGGCCTTCCACTTTCTTTTACTGCTCGAGTTTCTACACTTTCTGTTTAAGAGGGTTTCAAACTATCTTTGTATTGTGTTGAAGAAAGTGATGATTTAGTTAACACTTCGAGGACGCAGGACGTCAATTAACGTCCTCGCGAAAATGGCACAGTACCCGCAGGACGTATATTAACGTCCTACTTTCTTAAAAATCTGTATAAAATCATAGCGCGCGCTACGTCCCGTGGCCACTTGCCCTCCTGCAAGTTTAAACATGCTTCAAGGTCGTTCACCACTTTGCCACGTGACAGGGTGGATGGCTGACCAATTAAATTGAGTTTTGAGTTTCCTCCTCTCCGCGAGATTCCTCCCCTCCCAACCTCTACTGACCTGTTTTTAATCTAATAAAATAAATAAAATGTTTCAACATGTTCTAGTTTGAAATGAAACTGAAGTGTTAGGTGTGATTCATTATTACAATATAAGCGATGTATTTCTTTATGTGTGTGTATTTAGCGCGAAGAGAGATATCAGTGTCTAGCTAGATAAACACCTCTCTTGCAAATTCTGAAATTTCAATGAAAATATTGTAACATAGAAAAATAATTATAAGTCGGTGGATGAGAGGGTAACACGCTCGATTCCCGACAGTCATGAATCGGGATTGAATCCCGCGTTAAAAATTGTTTAATATGTGATTAACCTTCACATATTATTCATTGTTTCAATTATCATGAACTAGGTAGCTCTTGCTGAGCGGTACCTATTAATGTGATTTGAACCAGACCAGACATGATATTAAACTCCGTTCTTGATTAACAAAGCACCGTTTGTTCTAAATTTACCAAATTTGATGTTATGGTTTTGCCCCTACTCAATAGTTTACAGAAATGATCAATAGATGGCACTATTTTTAGTTCTAATTTGGTAGAAGAGATAAACTTTATTTTTCAAAATTTTATTATATATAAAATATTTTTGTCTTCAATGAGAAAAAAGAATACATTTTTTTTTTTGTCTTTGATTCAGAAAATCAATTGGATATATAAATTTACCTTTTTAATTATCTTAAAGAAAAAAATAAGACAATCTCTAAATTAACTCAAACATATAAACAATAAAAAGGATAAACATCTATTAATGCCTTCAATGGAAGAAAATGACTTTGCCTTTCAATATGATGCAAATAAACCATCGCATAAGAAAAAAATGACAAATTTTCTCAGAAAGAATAATATAGATAGAGAATACAATTAATTTATATTCATAGAGATACTGACAAATATTATATTCCCGTCTTCATTGATAAAGTAAATAGACCATTTTCTCTTTCAATCGACAAGTCAATGGTCATATATAAAATAAAACGCCAATTTTTCTCTCTGATTGGATTTATCTTTCATCTCTCTTCTTTCAACAAACTTCTCCAATTCAATTAGAGTTGGCTAACACTCACTGATTTATAAATATTTGTAATTGACTATTGACCATCATCATTTTTTTGTGTTTATAGTTTTTTATAAATAATATAATATTTTTTCTTAATTTTTAATATGTTTTTATTTATAGTTAGATTTATAATAAGGGTATTTTTCTATACATTTTTCCTAATACGATATTTTTTTCTAAAATTTATTGATAATTTCTATAATTTATTATAAAACGATAATGTACCATCAATATATAATAAATGAAAGATTTAAAGCATGAATCTTTCTTTTTAAATATGAAACAAACTTTTTACTGTCCTTATTGCGAATTAAATATATTGTGAGGGCTTAACTCATCAATGGTTAACCCTCCCAACGCTTTCGCCAATTTAATCTAACAGATTGCTACATAAATCTCTAATATTCTATTGGAAGATTCTGCTTATATATACTACACTGAAGGATGGAGTCTTTGAAATTTTATTGATTTGGTGAATTTCTTCATTATCATATTCGCTAATTGATATGAATTTGTTTAATAGTGATATAAAAATATTTTCAAACTATTTCTTTGTACTAAATAACGGCATGCTTTCAAAACTATAGATAATATCGTATGTATATTACTGTAAGTGCTAAAGTCGAACTGCTTTTCACATTTGTAGATATGTAGTGCACTTACAATAAAATCAGTCGCTTATTTCTATCCACCATGATTGTTATGGTCTGTACCACGTGAACTAGAGATATGAGCAAAAGGAAAAGCTGAAGGAACAAGTTGATGAGGGTTAACACACAGAAACGCAAACGTGGTTGGCTTTTATTGATTTATTGATAAAATGGGTTGGCCAAATATAAAACGTAAAAACGTTTAGTTTATTTTTGTTTCGTCAGATGACGCTCTGCCTTCAAAATGCTCATCTGAGTGGTCAAGTTATGCCTTTTTTATTTTTAATACCTATATACATATATATTTAGATAATAAGATATATATTGGATTGAATGAAAATAATTCTATATAAATTTATATTTATAAGATTTGATTACCTTAATAAATACTTATAAATTACATATACTGTACAAAATACTTACAAAATATTCGTTTATAATAATCATTTGAATATAAATTATTTTCCTATTTTAATGGTCAATTGTATTTTACCTATACAATTGGTATATAGGTTTTTAACTTTTAATTAGACAATTTTAATTTATATTTAGACATTTTTCATTTCAATTTAGACATATTGACTTTTCTCTAAAATGTTCATGTGTCTAAATTAAAATGAAAAATGTCTAAATTGAAATGAAAAATATCTAAATTGATATTAAAAATGTCTAAATTAAAATTGAAAGTGTTTAAATTAAAATGAAAAATGTTTAAATATAAAATAAAATTATCTAATTAAAAGTTTAAAAAACTTATAAGTAAAATTTTAGTGAAATATTAACTTAAAATATCCTTATATGAATATAATAAAATGAATAAAATAATTTAAATAAACTAAATATCAAAAATATAATTTAGATACATATAAAAATATCAAAAGATTATTTTAAATAATATTTAATAATCAAATACTTCTATAAAAATATACATTAATTTATTAAACACGTTTTCAAATCCAATAAAAGGGGCGTTATTAATATTTTGAAAGGAAAATACGCATAGCATTCAAATCCAAGCAGAAAATCCTGGAAACAAAAAGAAATCCTATTTAAATCTTGCAATATAAAAGCTATGGACTTTTCATGTCCAATTTATTAGAGGGAAAAAGAACGAAAAAATGTTTCTTCATCCCAAAAAAAAAGTATATTGATTCTTTCCAAATCATAAGGCTGACATCATCTTTTATCTTAGTTTTTTTTTATTATTACCTTTAATGGTTATTTTATCTTTTTTTAACTAATGTTACAATATTGATTCAAACTACGTATGTGTCTACCTCGTTTTTTATATGGGTATAGTTTTTAAATATATAATTTGTGTTAGAAATTTGCTATTCAAAAATGTTGAATATTCAAATATATTTTTAATATTTTGAAATTGTCTCTCATTTCCTATTTAAATATTAAATATATATATTTTTGATTATTTGAGAATATTTTGGAATTTTATGAGGTCATTTTTTATTTTATTTTAATAAGATCATTTTATATTTGTTGTGTTAATACCTAATAATTAATTATGTTCCAATGACATATAGGTTTTTAACTTTTAATTAGACAATTTTAATTTATATATAGACATTTTTCATTTTAATTTAGACACATCGACTTTTCTATAAAAAGTCCATGTGTCTAAATTAAAATGAAAAATGTCTAAATATAAATTAAATTTGTCTAATTAAAAGTTAAAAACCTATTGTTAAAAATATCAAAATAGCTTTAATTAAAACCAAAGGATTAATTTCGAGAAATATGCTCTTATTAAATTCATAAAATAGTAATATAATTTCAAAAATGTGTGTATAATTGATTCCATCATTTATAAACGCATTTATTAAAGGAGGTATTCAAACAAAATGGCCAGATACAAGATTTGAGATTTTTGTATGAAGGCTAACATCTTGAAGCCATAAAATGGTTTATGAATGAATGTCTATTTATAAACTATATATATTAGTAAATGTTTCAGATTTATTTTAAAGTTAGTAATCCATATACATTATGTTTGTTTCATGTCACGATGTTACAATTATTTTTTAAAAATTTGCAAGCCGATGTAATTTCCTTTTATTCTGAAATATTCTAATATTTTCTTTATTGTTTAATGAGCCTTTAAACTTGACAAATTTGTTTCTTCCAGTTTGAAAACTAAAAAATGAGTTTAATATGGATTTTATGTTAAAAAATGACCATAAGGCAAATTATGGTCGTGTTTATTAAATTCAGCTGAATCAGGTTTTCGCGCTTAAACTATAGTAAAACTGTTGAATGTACAAAACAACTTTTCCAAATCTTATAGCATGCAAAGCCATAAGAAAATGAAATTCTTTTAAATAGCTTTTTTTTAATTCACTTTTCTAAATAATCAAATATATTTAGCTTCAAAATAGGCTTTTTCACTTAAAAAGAAAATTTTTAACAAATTTTAAATCGTATGCGTTCAATATAATTATTTTTTACAAATTCTTTTTTCCAAAATGTTTCACAAAAATTAATATTTTATAATATAATAATAAAAATGATAGTATCACTTTTTTTTTCAATTTATATAAAAAATACTCACAATATTAATAGAATTATACCAAAAGATTTTTACAATCGGTCAATGGTCATAAAACATTTTATCTAAATAAATAATCATAGAATATTATTTTTAAATTATGAATTTACGCAATTTCACTTTGAAAAGCATATAATAACGAACTAATTGCAATTATGTATTTAATTGTGATGCATTATATACTTATATATGAATATAGAATTTTACCTAATCCAAATTAGATTGGGTTAATATAATATTATTATTGATGATGCATTAAAATAAAATGTATTTAGCCCATCATTAGCTTAGTATAAAGCCTTTCAAACTGTCCATCGTAAATTCATAATCTAATTTCACGTTAACTAACACAATTATGTAGACCATAATGTTTCTCCCCTAACCTAATTAGATGTGTGATTTCCCATCGAAAATAATCTGACAACTTTAGGATCAACTTCCCCCCCCCCCCAATAATTAGAATAAATATAGAATAGAGTGTGTAAATAGGGAATAACAAAATCAATATATAGATAAATTTGACATTTTTCTGCCTATAATATTTTTAAATAGCTGCGTTTATATGTAATTATTGAAATACTAATTTAAATCATTGATATTTTAATCGTTTTAAGTGAATTTTTACAGAAGGATTTAATGATAAGGCACAATTTGGATTATATATTATAAACACAAGGTAATAAGACCAAATTCAAATAAATAAATAGTGTGTGATGTTTCGGTAACAACGCTGAAACGTCACACACTATTTATTTATTTGGATTTGGTATTACAGTAGAACTTGGATAATTCGAACTTCTTTAATTCGAAAACCTCTTTAATTCGAATATTTATCTTGGTCCCTAGAATTTCCTATATAAATAATGTTAAAAAATCGTGGTTAATTCGAATTATGTCTTGGATAATTCGAACTTTTACGAGTTAAAATAAGGACCTGATGCCGGTTCAAGGCGTGAAATTTTGCGAAATGACGTTGTAATATTGTAACAACGAATTTGTTATTTTATTATTATTAATTATTTTCTTAACAGAGTTATCAATTTTTATGTTTATGTTTTGCTACTCTGTAAACTTCCCTCATTGTTTATATTTTATTTTATCAATTATAGTTTGTCCTTGCCTTAAATAAATTGCTGTGTCACGCCGAAGTTTGTCTTTCCTAATTTTCCACGTGGCAATATCTTGCCGCAAGAGAAGTACTATATATAATAAATTTATTTTTATTGGATTTTTGAGACTCCTTATTTATCAAGAAAGCTAAAAGGAGCGAATATGTCGGCGCTTCGAACATACAAAACGTTGACGTTGGCTGAAAAAATAGCGGCGATTAAAGAAGTAGAGATGGGGATGAAAAAAAATCCGATATTGCTAAGGACTTTGGGATTCCTCGAAACACGTTGTCGACGTACTTAAAAAATAAAGAAAAAATTCTCAGGAGTGAAAGTGAGTGTGATAAAGGCCGAAAAAGGTTAAGGGAGCCGGGAAACCCTGATTTGGACAAATGTGTTTTAAAATGGTTCAAGCAAGCAAGAGATAAGAAGATTCCCGTGAGTGGTCACCTTATAAGAAGCAAAGCTGAACAATTTGCTACTGAAATGGGGAAAACCGATTTTAAGGCGAGTTCTGGGTGGCTAGATGGCTTCAAAGAACGCAACAAAATTTCGTTCAAAACCATTTGTGGAGAAAGTGGGGCCGTTAATCTACAAGTAGCCGAACAATGGAAAAATAATTTACGGGAATTGATCCAGGATAAAGACGCTAGAGACGTCTTCAATGTTGATGGAACGGGTATTTTTTTTAAATGCACCCCTGACAAAACGCTAGCTTTTAAGCATGAAAAATGTCACTCTCCTGGTTGGTGCAAATATGGATGGATCTGAAAAGCTTCCTCTATTGATGATAGGCAAGGCTGCCAATCCACGTTGTTTCAAGAACGTCAAAACGAAGCCAGTGGACTATGCAAACAGCGCAAGAGCTTGGATGACTAGTTATCTTTTTGAGAAGTGGCTGTTGAACTTGGACAAAAAGTTCACAAAAGAAAAACGAAAAGTTATTTTATTTATCGATAACTGTACTGCACACAACTCAATCCCTCCAATGGAAAATGTGGAAGTAATTTTTTTCCTGCCAGCATGACTTCGGTTATCCAGCCCATGGACAAGGGAGTCATCAAAAATCTTAAGCATTTTTACAGACGGTTTCTAGTTGAGAACATATTGACAGGAGATTCCGAAGCCCTTAAAATCAAACTAGACGTTCTTCAAGCCTCTCGATTGTGTAAGAAAGCTTGGGACCAAGTAACGTCCGAAACGATCAAACACTGTTTTAAAAAAGCTGGTTTCGTAAAAAAGGAGGAGGATGAAGAAAATGCAGATGATATTATAGCGGAAACGATGCCTTCAGTTGACGGCTGGGAGGACGTCATTTCTAATCCTACCATCTCGTATGACGATTTCTTAAACGTGGATGACGATGTTGCAGTATGTGTTGAGATAACCGACGCAGATATCATCGCTGAAGTGCTCAACCACAACATTGAAAAACAAGACGGCGACGAGGCATCGGGTGATGAAGACGAGTCATCAGTTGCCGGGGAAATGAACGTTCCAAGTGCGGCCGAAGCAACGAACTATATCATGCAACTTAGACGCTTTTTTGAAAGTAAAAATGACGTAAGTCCCTCTATTTACCACTCGTTGAATATGTTAGAATCCTTTGTCCTTACTGAAAGACTTAATTCTAGAAAACAGGCTAAGATTTCTGACTTCTTTGGCAAAAATTAAATTTCAGAGTTCCAACGAAGCAGAATAATCTGTACATTTTTTAAACCAGCAATCTGCCTTTTTTTGTACATTAATACATCAGTTTTGAAATTTTTTAATATGTATATAGTATATACATACAATTATTGCACATAATCTAAATATACGGTAAAAATGTAAATTTACAGCAACTAATGTTATTCTTAATAAAGGAATTGATCGAAATTGTGAGATTTTTATTGTTTTAAGCCTTTTTATTCAAAACATCTTTAATTCGAATTTTTGGATAATTCGAATTTTTTTATGGTCCCTTGGGGTTCGAATTATCCAAGTTCGACTGTATTACCTTGTGTTTATAATGATTTAATTTAAAATTTTATTTGACATATAGAACGCGATATCCCAGCTTGGGATACTTGCGCCTAAATACATCTTAGCAAGCTATATACAAATGTTAAGGTAAAGATACCTATAAATCGTATTGACGATACCTTATAAAGATAGTGAAAGATAATTCATATATTATTTTCTAAGAAGAAAAAAATTGAGAAAATATTTTTTTAATGACGTTAGCATATATTTCATTGTATTTTATACCTTACAAATGTGTTTTTAATATGCTGATAGAGTGAGACTGCAAAGTATAAATTAAAATATATTTGAACGTTTTATTTATAAGCTCTTTCATACAGTAGGTAATCTAAAATATCAATAATTCAATTTAATAATATTTAAGAAAAAAATAATATATTAATACTCATGCTTATTTTTAAATCCATGCGCTTCTATTTCAGTATAATGAAGAGGAAATCTTCATTTAAAATTATTTATCCATTTTTAGTTTAGTTTTTATCTTCTTATATATAAAGGTGGGAATTATATAGTTAGAATTGGCTTAATACTATCTAATAGTTATCAATAATAGCCAGCCTTCTTTAACAGTAAGGAATAGAATTCAAAACAAACTAGTGTATTAAAAGGAAAAGGTTGAAAGTGCATAGTCATCGGTAGTAAGTAAATCTCTTGCATATTACACAATTGACTGACCAATGGATTGAACATCCAGTTTGTGGTTTCTACTCACTCCTACATGCTCGAGTTTAATGCAGCGCGCGACCCAGAAATTGAGTCACCAAGTTTGTCAAGCGTGCCTCACGACAGAGCGGTTGACACGGGATCTTCAACACCCCTTAATTTCCACCCAATATATTTACATATATATCTTTAAATAAAAAGACATATATTGAATCAAAATATCAGTTATTTTACCAATATTTCAGTTGGATGAACGCCAACCTTTATCAAGGTATTATAACATTTTATTGTGTTTTAAAGGTTTTATAGAATTTTCAATAGCAGCTAAAGTCCTAGGTATATCGATCTTTTTTGACGGAACATAATTTAGTCCTTTTGATAGAGGTCTAGTAGCATTGGGTGTAATTGATTGGTTAGAAAGAGTGACTACAGTGTTTTGATGTGTTTGAGGATTTTTTTTTGTTGCCGATTGTTATCATCAACGAATATTTTCCACTTTAAAAAAGCACTACTACGATATATATATATATATATATATATTATATTTAAATAAAAAAAAAGATATTATTTCTGTTGTTTTGGATCATGTAGTTGAGCAGCCGTGGCATAAATATTGAAAGAATAATAATAAAAACAGTTTTGATCGGAGAGATTGCTTTAATTGTGATAAAGGAGTATAAAAAAGAACATAATTTGATAAAAGTACTGCCTGGCTTAAGGCGTAAGAATAAAAAAAGAAAAGCTTATATACATAATGTACAAAGTTTTGGGTCGGCCCAAATTCCATTAATCATTTTATATATATTTTTTAAAGCTATATTTTTATCACTTTTCTCTGAATGAACCCATATTATTTTCTTCACAGGGGGGAAATGTTATATTAATATATTATTTGAAATGTTATATTGAAATATTTTATTTAAAAATGTTATATGTTAAAATGTTATTTTATTTAAAAAGTTATAATTTCATAGATATAAATACTCTGTTTTAATCGACCGCCAGAGGTCACGCTTCTACTATATAAACTGATTGTTGTTCTTCCCCGCTGGCCGACCCAACGTTTTTGTAATTATGTAAATAATCTTTTGTTTTATTTATTTATACGCCTTAAGACAGGCAGTACTTTTATCCAATTATGTTTTTATATATTCCTTTAGCACAATAAAAGCAATTACTGATCAAAACCATTATTATTTTTATTTCAAGATTTTAGCCACGACTGCATCACCATTACAATAATCCTCAACATGATCCAAAATATCAAGCAGAAACTCTCAATCATTTTTTTTAAAAATATAATATATATATATATGGAGTAATCTCAAAGGTTTATATGACCGTGGACATGATATGCTTATTTTGGTTTTAATATCAACACCTGACCTTATTTATTTATTAAAATTACTTTTTCCACATATTCAGCGTATTTAAGCAAGTTTGTCCTTAAATACCCATTTCTTGATTTCTCAAGAATCCTCTGGGATCAAATGAATTTTGGTCCTAGAGACCTGTACCACTCTAACAAGGGCCAACAGTCCGAAATGCGTTCGTGGTTGGCTTTTCTTGATATCCATATATCAGGGAACAGATTAAATCGACGTTTAGTTGATTTCTGTTCCACTAGATGACGCGATTTTACATCTAAAATTCTCATATGATTATTATACTTTGTATAATTGGTACAGGTCATTATAATCATGGTGGGTAGTCCGCCTTTGCTGGTCCCAAGCCCGGATGAAAAAGGAGGAGGGGGAGCAGTAACAAGCTCGCTAAAAAACCTGGGCTCAGCTGGCCCGGCTGATAGTACCCTGTAAGGACTCCTAATCCAGGGATACAGGATGAGCAGCGTTTGTACTCCATGTTAGGAGCAGCTGCACATGGCATCTGTTCTTCATGTCAGAGGCGGCCATTTCTTTTGGAGCTAAGTCGGCCTGCCACTGAGTAGTGCTCCCAGTCTTAATGACAAAGGCAGACGCATTCTACTTCACCCAGTCATGATGGTTGGAGATAAGAAAGAAGAAGAAGAAGATGGTGGGTAGTTAGCAACGGTCTTTATTGACTAACCCAGGCGTACAGACTTCTGTCTAGGTAGCCCACAATTCATTGGTGCCTTTACTGAATTTTGCACTCCCAAAAGTCCTTGGTTACTTGCACAAGCCAGTGAGATTCAACCTTTGCAAGAATCGGAAACAATTGATGCAATTATTCGATCTCAGCGTTTTGTATCATTCCTCTACCAACCCCCTTTCTGAAAACAAAATTTTGAACTAGAAGATTTAGGTAATTAACGTGTGTTTCGATACATCATTTAAACGAATATTTCTTAAATTGCATATATAAACGCCCACATTCTATATTAATTATATTAAAATACCAAATATAAATGACAAATAATCCCAACAAATAATTAAATAAATTCTAAATATATTCGAAAATTCAGTAAATAGGCGCAAATTGGATGCGCAATCGCATCGAATTTCATAATCAGACGATAATTTTAAAAAGATATCCAATTAGACATCGTCTGCCATTTTATTATTCTATTTTCATTTAAAAATATTAAAAAGACGCAATTTAATAAGAATTTAGCTTCATAGATGGCATTACTTTATCCTTCCTATAGGGCGGCAAATTATTGGAATAAAATAGAGACCAAACGATGTTATTATCAATTGTTTTAATTTAAAATTGAGTTTACATTTCAGTCTCTGATGTATAAACGATTTTTTAAAACATTCTATTTTCTATTAATTTATCAAAAATGACTTTATATAATAGATATATTCTAATACCTATCTCATTAAGAGTAAATGTTTATATCAATAGTTTTTATTTATTTAAATAGAAAATGGATTGATATATAAATAAATTACAAACGATACATAGAGGGGCGTATGATATATACATTTTTTAAATTAAATACTTAATTAAAATCTTACCTTTTAATATCAATCAATTGTATTTAACAAGTTAATATTATCTTATATATATATAATCCTATATTATTTAGAAATATTAATTAAAAAATACCTATTAATTTGAATTTAATTTTGAAATATGTAAATATATTATAAGAAATGGTATTGCTTTTTTTTATTAATTCGGATTATATAGAAATTAATCCTAGCGTAATCTATAGAGATTTAAAATATGCAATTTGAGAGAGGAAAATTAATTATTATTTTTATTTAAAAAATTTATATCAAATAGCCATTTCTAAAATACCTTTCTAAATAGCATTTTGATTAGGGGTATATCTAGATATCTAATTGTAGATGTCAACTGTATTTATTTCTTAATATATATGAATAATTCATTCTGAATGAGTATACACCAATACCTCGCTTTGCGTCGTTTCGTTTTGCGTTTTTTTCGAAGTTGCATCACTGCTTAATTTTTACTGATTTTCACTGTGCGTCGTTAGATTTTCGAAGTTGCGTTGTTTTGGATTCGAGTCTTTAATTTTTTTTTTTTTTTGAATTTTTTTCCTAAAATATGGCAACACCTTTTGTTTTTGATTGCGCCTTCACATATTTTCACTTTGTGTCGTTTCAATTTGCGTCGTGTTTTTTTGGAACGTAACCCCGACGCAAAGCGAGATATGGGTGTATACTGTTAATGAGAAAGAGAAAGAGAGAAATTATAGTGAAAAAAAGGACATTATGATAAAAAATTATATCTTATTTATATAAATAAGGATTTTTAAGCAGTCACCTACTTCTACTCACCATGAATATCATGGCCTGTATTACGTGTACTAGAAATAAGCAAAAAAAAAAAGGAATTTTTTGATGGCTTGCAGCATCTAACGGAATAAACGGCAGAAGGCGCCATGTATATATTCATTGTATATATAGTTGTGTATATCTGTTTATTCTTTAATAACAGTACTGAAGACTGTACAATTCTGCATGTATTGACAAGATGACATTACAATTTTGTTAATTGCCAAAAGGAATTGTGTATACGATATCGGAATAAATATTGATTAAACGTTGATTTTATATTATCAAAAATATTAAAAATATATATTGTAAAAATAAATGTTTTCGATAAATAAAAACCGTGTACGCGTCTCGGGCTATTGGTCCTCTAGCGTAGTGTAAGCTGTACCTCAACAACCCATACCGATATAGTCATAGAGACTTCCTGGCGATTCAATCGAAATATACTATTTTTAGAGCATTTAAATGGAAAACTTGAATATATGTCACCGATGTATGCCACAAACCATCATTAACGTAAATTTGCATAATCAGATACTTTTTTCTTTCATTTATCGACAATTTAATCTGTTACCAATCTATATAGTGAAAATTTGAAACTATTATAACGCGTATGATTCTTTTAAAAAAATAAACAATATCTACTACCCTTACTGCAATAGAAAAATTAATGGGAAGGCCTGGCTTATCAGTAGTTAACCCTCCCAGCGGTTTCGCCAGTTTAATCTATCATATAATAGTTTCGAATTTTAGTAACAGATAGGGCGCTAATGCATCATAAATCTATATATAGTGTTTAAGGTATTCTTTGGATTAAAAAGCTGGAATAAAGAATGATAAAGAAGGTATTTTTTTTTGAAACCTACCCCTATCAATTGATCTCTATATATAAAAAATCCATTAAATGATCAAATATACATTAATAGCTTATTGAATAGTAACCCAATACGTTATTCGTAGCTTCTTTCTTTTATCCCATCTTTTCTAGCTACTGATATATATCTATTTAACCTGCATTTATAGTTATTTATTTGTAGGCTGGTGGTGTAGTGGTATACACCTTTGATTATCGATAGTAAGGAACCGGGATCGAATACAAATTTGACTATCTTTTTTTATTATTTAGATAGGGGGGTCGGTGGAAGGCTGGTTAAACCGTTTGGTTTTCGACCATTACGACCCGGGTTATATTCCCGCATTGGACACTTCTTTCTGATAAAAAGAAATGCTTCAATCGCTCCCGATTCTTGCAAAAGTCCAATCCCACCAGCGAGTGCAAGTAATCAAACGGGGCTCTGGTACATTTGTAAGTGCAAAGTCAAATTGCTTTTCACATGTGTAGATATGTGGTGCACTTACAGTAAAAGCAGTCGCTAACTACCCACCATGATTATCATGGCCTGTACCACGTGTACTAGGGATAATTTAAAAAAATTATTTAGATATATTTATAATTGCTTGGTAATAAGTCTTGATTTAGAAAGATCAAACTTCAACAATGAATGACCATAAACTAAAGTAGAATTGTACTTGGATCATGGTGAAAAAATTAAGAAAAAAAGGCATCTCATGATTGTGTAACTAAAAGTTGCTGATGGCTTGCGCCATTTATCGGAATAAATTTCAACTATTCTCGTTGATTTTTAATTATTCCAGAATCGGCAAAATAATTACTCTTGATTAATCAAGAAAAGCTAACCGCGTATTTTGCTAATTCTTAAATAATTAAAAAATCAACGAATAGTTGATATTTATTCCGATAGATGGCGCAAGCCATCAGCAACCTTTAGTTGCACGATCAGAAAATGCCTTTTTCTTAATTTATATGTAAATATAACTATCACATATATATACAACCTATATTTATACTATATATATCACCTTAATGTACCTCATATATATACATATACCACCTAAATTATGCCTCATATATATATATGTAATATTGTTGCAAATGTCGACGTATGGATAAGCTGGCAGTCGTGAACGTGAGGCGAGTGTTGATGTTCTTCCCACACGCGGACAACAAGAAGCAGAGGCAGGGCTGGATGTTAGCACAGAGCGTGATCGGGGACAGCCCACGGGACAGAGGTAGAGGCCATGACACAAACTTGGATGCTTATCCCCGAGACATGGAGGGAGAGACTGTGTCTGAGCGAAACAGAAGCCGTCTGCCGAGAAACACACCCTAGAACCATCTGCTGCTGATCCCCCGCCAAAACCTGTCCTGTTTTCAGGGGTCGCTTATAAAGAGTCCCTGGGGGCCCCACATGGGCTGGGCGTTGGCTTTTTCCTCCCCTCTGTCCCTGCCACCAGCTGACCGAACACTCTTTGGATCTTTATTTTGACGTCAATAATTTTAGTTTTACATACAAGTAGGGGGTTTAAATACAAATATTTATATACAAAACATGGGGTGGTAGTAAATAGAAAGTGTCATTATTATACAGTTTAAAATATACTATATATACGTATCACCTATATTATACCACATGTATATATATATCACACCTATATTGTACCACATATATATATATATATACCACACCTATATTGTATCACATATATATATATACCACACCTATATTGTACCACATATATATACCACACCTATATTGTACCACATATATATACCACACCTATATTGTACCACATATATATATATATACCACACCTATATTGTACCACATATATATACCACACCTATATTGTACCACATATATATATATATATACCACACCTATATTGTACCACATATATATACCACACCTATATTGTACCACATATATATACCACACCTATATTGTACCACATATATATATATATATACCACACCTATATTGTATCACATATATATATATACCACACCTATATTGTACCACATATATATATATATATACCACACCTATATTGTACCACATATATATATACCACACCTATATTGTATCACATATATATATACCACACCTATATTGTACCACATATATATACCACACCTATATTGTACCACATATATATATATATACCACACCTATATTGTATCACATATATATATATACCACATCTATATTGTACCACATATATATATTATATAATCTAAAAACCTCAAATATTTCTATATTTTAAAAAATATATACTTTATTTTATTCATTGATAATTTTATTTTTTGTTATCATCGTTTTTAGAAAGACTTTTAGTTTAGTTGTTTAGTTTCGTTGTATAATTTTGTTGTAAATATGCGTAGTTAACCAATCAATCCTTTTAAATCACTAATATAGGATTAAATTATAAATTCTATATAATGTGAAACTGACAAATGTGTAATCTTTCCTCAAGTAATTGAAAATAAAAGCTACTTGACGGTAAATATTTATCTTTTTTTTTATCACGACTGCACCTCAACCCTTTATCTTATCGATCCTTTGTCTTATCAAGCCTAATCTAACAACAACACAAAATATTCATAACATATATATATATATACCACACCTATATTGTACCACATATATATATACCACACCTATATTGTACCACATATATATATATATATATATACCACACCTATATTGTATCACATATATATATACCACACCTATATTGTACCACATATATATACCACACCTATATTGTACCACATATATATACCACACCTATATTGTACCACATATATATACCACACCTATATTGTACCACATATATATACCACACCTATATTGTACCACATATATATATACCACACCTATATTGTACCACATATATACCACACCTATATTGTACCACATATATATATATACCACACCTATATTGTACCACATATATATACCACACCTATATTATACCACATATATATACCACACCTATATTGTACCACATATATATACCACACCTATATTGTACCACATATATATACCACACCTATATTGTACCACATATATATACACCACACCTATATTGTACCACATATATATATACCACACCTATATTGTACCACATATATATACCACACCTATATTGTACCACATATATATATACCACACCTATGTTGTACCACATATATATATATCGCACCTATATTGTACCACATATATATATACCACACCTATATTGTACCACATATATATATATCACACCTATATTGTACCACATATATATATACCACACCTATGTTGTACCACACACATATATACCACGCCTATTTTGTACCACATATATATATACCACACCTATGTTGTACCACACACATATATACCACGCCTATTTTGTACCACATATATATATACCACACCTATATTGTACCACATATATATATACCACACCTATATTGTACCACATATATATATACCACACCTATATTGTACCACATATATATAGCTATCAAATACGTCGAGGTGTGGGAACCCCCACATCAGTAAACACCATGGAACCTCTGAAGGTAATTACAGATCGGATCGGACAAACATGTGGGATCATAATTGGAAAGTTTTCTAATTAAATAGTTAATTATGCTGTTTCCGCCCTCATCACAGCACCCTCAATAACATCTGCACCGTTCACTCGAGCCTTCATTTCAATATATATATGGTGGAGGTATCATTGATAGCTCTTTGCCTAGGTTCGAATCCAACGGTAGACAATTTTAGATGATGAACCTTTCCATGGCACCGTTTGGTGATATTGTACCAACAATTTTTTTTGCTTATCCCTAGTACAACGTGGTACAGGCCATGATAATCATGGTGGGTAGTTAGCGACTGCTTTTTACTGTAAGCGCACCACATGTCTACACATGTGAAAGCAGTTCGACTTTGCACTTACAAATGTGCCAGAGCCCCGTTTGGCTACTTGCACTCGCTGGTGAGGTTGGACTTTTGCAAGAATCGGGAGGCCATTGGAGCATTATTTTTAAACAGAAAAAAAAGTGTCCAATGCGGGAATCGAACCCGGGTCGTAGTAGCCGAAAACCAAACGGTTTAACCAGCCTTCAACCGACCCCCCTCTAACAAATGGTAACATTAGGATATTTATCACACTTGCCTAGGTTTGAATTCAACGTTGGATCATTTTAGAGGATGAACAATGGATCTTTCCATATCCAGTGGTATTTCATCAACAAATGGTAACTAGGAATTAGAATATTTACCACGATTGCTTAGGTTCGTATCCCATATTGGATCAGGTTAGATGATAACAATGAACGTTTACATGGTCCGGTCTAGTAATACCATGTATCTTTGTATTTTATCATCAAATGGTAACTAGGAATTAGGAAATTTACTACGCTTTCTTAGGTTCAAGCACCACGTGATCTATAGACTTTTTATTTTCCGGTCTAGTGATATTTTCCCAACAAACGGTAACTAAAATTTAGGATATTTACCAAGTTTGTCTAGGTTCGAATCCCACGGTGGATCTGGTTAGAAGATGAACAATGGACGTTTCTATGCCTCCTTCAGTGATATCTTACCAACAAATGATAATTATAGGAATTCGAATATTTACCCCGTTATAGATATGAATGATACGTTTCTATTAAATGTTGAATATTAATGGTGAAAATTATTTTATAAGAAATTGCACTTTATATATATTTAAAGATAAATGAAAGATACACCATTTTTATGCTACTATAATTATTTTATTCTTTTTACAATTCTTGCACACGTGCACATCATATTCCAAACATTTTATTGTCTACAAGATGATGATAAAAAACATGATGATCAAAACAGAGTAAAGTAATAATATATTACTGTTATATTATCTTTAAACAAAACAGATCAATGAACATCATGATACGAATCATTTTCAACATAAATAAATAGTATTGTCATGATATAATTTAAGGAAAACGTGAAAACTTCATTAAAGAATACATTAAGACTTTTAAAATGATAAAAGACGTTTATCTAATTTGATGTACCAGACTGCTATAATATATCTATAGATTCTATTTTGCGTTTGTACAGTTCCCAATATGTTTCATAATTAGATAAAAATCGTGTTTAGAAATACATTGAGAATATTGTCAAGAAGCTCCATCCAGATGGGACGCCTGTCAATCATCACTGGTTCCGGGGGGGGGGACCACAGGTGTGAGGGGTTCTCGGAATCTTATCGGCAAATAAGGAAAACGGGACCCCTTGGTGGCTGACGCCGCTCATTATTATTTTCTTTACCTGGGGATAAGTTGTTTTTATCATCTGACTCTCTCTCCCTGAAATACCTCTCATATATAATTTTATTGGAGAACTAAAAAGTAAATACCCACCTTTATAATAAATTAATTATCCCCAAATTTTTCCTTGCTTTATTTATCTCCGCGACATATATTTCACGTGTTGTTTAGAAAGTTGTATCATCAAAATTAAAAAAAATACCACCACAAATATCAGCTAATATGTATAATACATGCAACTTTAACGTATTATATTCACAACATACGAATATACACAGAAGTAGATGCTAGAAAGAAAAGAAAACTCAGTGTGACCAAACGATGTCACAGACACAAACTCGACGCTAAGTAAAACTAATGAAAGCTACACACCAATCCGGCACCTCTGGCTTTATCTCACCCGCCGGTGTTTGTTTTCTTCTTCTTCACACTCTTCTATTTCTAAGTAACTATATATATATATGTGGTACAGCCTACTCCACGCTGACGAGCGCCAACAGCGCGAAACGCGTTCGTTGATGGCTTTTCTTGATTTATCAAGAAATTGGGTTAGCCAAATATCAGGGAACAGGTTATATCAATGAATAGTTGATTTCTGTTCAACCAGATGGTGCTCTGCCTTCTGAAAAGCACATGTGTTCCTGGTCAGGATATGCCTTTTTTATTTTTAATATATATAACAAAATAGGCATATCCTGACCCCGCTTATATGAGAATTTTAGATGGCAGAACGCCATCTAGTAGAACCAAAATCAACTAAACGTTGATTTAACTTGTTCCAGGATATTTAGCCAACCCAATTTCTTAATAAATCATAAAAATCCAATCAAGTACGCGTTTCGGGCTGTTGGCCCTCGTGATCGTAGTGCAGGATATGTATTTTTGTCTTTAATATCTACATTTGAATCCCTTTTTTCTATTTTTATTATTGTCTTCATATATATATATATGTCATAATATATACTCTTCCAGGAATAATAAAACAAACCTAGAGCCATCCCAGAGAGAGATGGGATTTAAAGTCCGGTCAATTGAGTCAGCAGCGACATTCCAAAGGGGCGGAAATGGGGGCCGCCCGTCAACACCTGGGGACTATTTTTGGATAGTCGGGGGGTGGTGGCCACAAAAACGGTCGTTCAGCGGTGGCGCTCCCTCTCTCTCGGATGGCTTCCAAATTCCTCTACCAATTTGTGGCGTGATTATTTCCCTTTCCCCACATTATCACTATATTGTCACATTGAAAGTCGACAGGATCATACCACAGAAGAGTCGACAGGATCATATCTCATAAAGAGTCGACAGGATCATATCACATATATATATATATATATATATATATATGTTATATTAAGATATTATTTAAAATGTTATATTAAAATATTTTATTCAAAAAAAATTATAATTTCATAGATATAAATACTCTGTATAAATCGACCGCCAGAGGTCACGCTTTCTCTATAAATACTCATTGTTGTTGTTCCCCGTTGGTCGGCTCAAACATGTTTGTAATTATGTAAATAATATTTTGTTTTATTTATTCTTGCGCCTTAAGCCAGGCAGTACTTGTACAAAATTATGTTTTTCATATGAATTCATTCCTCAGCTCAATAAAGAAATCTTTGATCTTCAATATTATTTTTATTTCAAGATTTTAGCCACGACTGCACCACCATAGCATAATCATCAATATGATCCAAAACAACAGAAATCTAATATATTTTTTTTTAAATATTATATATATATATATATATCAATATATAAAGAGAGAAAGGTGTCTCTTCTGGTAAATATTCTATAACCTCTCCCTTTAAAATGCATTAAAATAATACAATTGGTTTATCATTCAAATATAAAACCAGTGATGGTAAAAGTATTGGATCGTTTTTGAAGACAACTCTCAGATTTATAAAATTAAAACTTTAAACATGTTTAGATATAGAGAGAGAGAGTTAATTACCTCGTATTTAAGTCAACAAAAGAATCATCTAATTTACATACATCGTTCTAACCAGATTCAACTTATGCAAAACAGACGACAAAGCAAAAAAAAAAAACAAATTAATAATAGAGGGTAAGTTCCTATTTTTTACAAGCTTTCAAACTCAAAGAATATTCAACTTCTTGCTTCATAAAGATTAGTCACAACATTAATTTTAGTAAATACAGACAAAGTGCTAACCTGTATACCATGAATTTGTTCATGATGGTGTTATAGCTTATTTCCTTTCATCACCACTACGTTTTATACTAGGATGACAGACGAGAATAATTGTTTTATTTATTTATCACCAGTTGCAAATAAGACACGCTATATCCGATCTGGATAATTGCGCGTGAAACTATTTACAATAATTGTAGTAGAATTACAAAACTATTTTAGAGGCGTAATATTCTTTTTAAAATAAAACAATTTCTACTGTCCTTACTGCAATGGAAAAATTAAAGGGAGGGCCTGGCTCATCAGTGGTGAACCCTCCCAGCGGTTTCGCCAGTTTAATCTATTTAATATATTTCCATTGCAGTAAGGACAGTAGAAATTGTTTTATTTTAAAAAGAATATTACGCCTCTAAAATAGTTTTGTAATTTGATAACAGATGGCGCGCTAGTGCATCGTAACATAATTGTAGTAGAGTAGGTAACAGATTTGTCAAAAAGAAAATAAACAACTAAGAAAAGGAGCATTAAATAAACATATACATTAAACAAATAAGCAACAACATAAACAGATAGAAGAAATCGCAATGGAGTTATTATTTAATATTAATTACTGTTATTCTGTTATTACTGTAATTCTTTGGTTTATGTATGTATTGTATTTATATAAAAAAACAGTGTTTCCGTAATATATTACATATTTTAACCTGTCAATGCATTTTATTTTTATTTCTGTGTACACCTAAAAATATTTTTAAAAATTCACAACTGTTAAATAGCAAAATTATGCATTTTCTGCAAAGTTTTCTATTTACACGGTTTTGACTTGAAAAATTTTTAATTTTTGATTTACACGTTTTTCTCAGGAACGTATCTACCGTGTAAATCGGGGGATAGGTATATTGTTTTAATGTCTTTTAAAGGATAAGTGTCATTTTTGGCTTATGAATATTATCCCTTCCCGTAACTTTATGTTGTACTAGCCGAATGACCCGGGCAACGCCCGTGTTTTACCCGATTGAATGTTTTGATTCAAATACTATTTGTTACAATTATAATTTGGCGCCTTAAATAAATGCATATATTAGTTAATAACTATAGCCTATGTGCTTTATCTGTCTATGTACTGTTGGCTTCCGTAGGCGTCTTTTACTGGGAAAAAGAAAGAGAGGATTCCATTTGGTTATTAACTAATATATGCATTTATTTAAGGAGCGACCCGCTCCAACACAATGGTTACAAAAAGGAAAAAGCGAGTGGGGGGGGGGGGGGGCAAAGGTGGCGTGATCGTAGCCAACCAATAGGAGGGCGCCATTCCAAAAAAAAAAGCAAACGGTGATAGAGATGACTGATTAAGAGATGAAGAATGACGCTCGTAACTGTATATAGAATTCGTGTCTGAAAACTTCACCTTGCACTTGCCACTTTACTAGCTTAAACACCTCTTTGGTAAATTTGACCGATTCCATAACTTCTCTCGTTGGATGTTATGAATTCGATACCGTCCTTGTACTGGTAAACGTCATAGTCAGATACTATGATATATAGGTTGGTTTTGTGTCTGAGTTTTCTAATACTGGTATTATAGCTCATTCTTCATCAACACAATAGTGAAGTTATTTTATTAGATTGAAAAAACATAAAAGAAGAGGTGCTTTTTAGCTACATAAGTATCCTACTCCTGAAAATTTATAATTTTTTATATAGAATATTTTTTTTGAATACGAAGAATTTACTCAAAATTAGTTTCTTCATTATGACAAAATATTTGGTAATCAGAAATTAGGTAGATGTACGCACTAATGGTAAAATTTGAGTAAGTTGTATCTTTCAGCATGTATATTGGAATTCATACAATACACTCATGGACCAAACTTAAGGAAGTTTTATTTTTTAGCATGTATATCAAGATTCATACAATACACTTATGGACAAAACTTAAGGAAGTTGTATCTTTTAGCATGTATATTGGAATTCATACAATACACTCATGGACAAAACTTAAGGAAGTTTTATTTTTTAGCATGTATATCAAGATTCATACAATACACTTATGGACAAAACTTAAGGAAGTTGTATCTTTTAGCATGTATATCGGGATTCAGACAATACACTCATGGACAAAACTTAAGGAAGTTGTATCTTTTAGCATGTATATCGGGATTCAGACAATACACTCATGGACAAAACTTAAGGAAGTTGTATCTTTTAGCATGTATATCGGGATTCAGACAATACACTCATGGACAAAACTTAAGGAAGTTGTATCTTTTAGCATGTATATCGGGATTCAGACAATACACTCATGGACAAAACTTAAGGAAGTTGTATCTTTTAGCATGTATATCGGGATTCAGACAATACACTCATGGACAAAACTTAAGGAAGTTGTATCTTTTAGCATGTATATCGGGATTCAGACAATACACTCATGGACAAAACTTAAGGAAGTTGTATCTTTTAGCATGTATATCGGGATTCAGACAATACACTCATGGACAAAACTTAAGGAAGTTGTATCTTTTAGCATGTATATCGGGATTCAGACAATACACTCATGGACAAAACTTAAGGAAGTTGTATCTTTTAGCATGTATATCGGGATTCAGACAATACACTCATGGACAAAACTTAAGGAAGTTGTATCTTTTAGCATGTATATCGGGATTCAGACAATACACTCATGGACAAAACTTAAGGAAGTTGTATCTTTTAGCATGTATATCGGGATTCAGACAATACACTCATGGACAAAACTTAAGGAAGTTGTATCTTTTAGCATGTATATCGGGATTCAGACAATACACTCATGGACAAAACTTAAGGAAGTTGTACCTTTTAGCATGTATATCGGGATTGAGACAATACACTCTTGGACAAAACTTAAGGAAGTTGTACTTTTTAGCATGTATATTGTAATTCAGACAGTAAACTCGTAGACAAAACTTAAGGTAGTTGTACCTTTTAGCATGTATATCGGGATTGAGACAATACACTCTTGGACAAAACTTAAGGAAGTTGTACCTTTTAGCATGTATATTGGAATTCAGACAGTAAACTCGTAGACAAAACTTAAGGTAGTTGTACCTTTTAGCATGTATATCGGGATTCAGACAATACACTCATGAACAAAACTTAAGGAAGTTGTACTTTTTAGCATGTATATCGGGATTGAGACAATACACTCTTGGACAAAACTTAAGGAAGTTGTACCTTTTAGCATGTATATTGGAATTCAGACAATACACTCATGGACAAAACTTAAGGAAGTTGTATCTTTTAGCATGTATATCGGGATTCAGACAATACACTCATGGACAAAACTTAAGGAAGTTGTATCTTTTAGCATGTATATCGGGATTCAGACAATACACTCATGGACAAAACTTAAGGAAGTTGTATCTTTTAGCATGTATATCGGGATTCAGACAATACACTCATGGACAAAACTTAAGGAAGTTGTATCTTTTAGCATGTATATCGGGATTCAGACAATACACTCATGGACAAAACTTAAGGAAGTTGTATCTTTTAGCATGTATATCGGGATTCAGACAATACACTCATGGACAAAACTTAAGGAAGTTGTATCTTTTAGCATGTATATCGGGATTCAGACAATACACTCATGGACAAAACTTAAGGAAGTTGTATCTTTTAGCATGTATATCGGGATTCAGACAATACACTCATGGACAAAACTTAAGGAAGTTGTATCTTTTAGCATGTATATCGGGATTCAGACAATACACTCATGGACAAAACTTAAGGAAGTTGTATCTTTTAGCATGTATATCGGGATTGAGACAATACACTCATGGACAAAACTTAAGGAAGTTGTACCTTTTAGCATGTATATCGGGATTGAGACAATACACTCTTGGACAAAACTTAAGGAAGTTGTACTTTTTAGCATGTATATTGGAATTCAGACAGTAAACTCGTAGACAAAACTTAAGGTAGTTGTACCTTTTAGCATGTATATCGGGATTGAGACAATACACTCTTGGACAAAACTTAAGGAAGTTGTACCTTTTAGCATGTATATTGGAATTCAGACAGTAAACTCGCAGACAAAACTTAAGGTAGTTGTACCTTTTAGCATGTATATCGGGATTCAGACAATACACTCATGAACAAAACTTAAGGAAGTTGTACTTTTTAGCATGTATATCGGGATTGAGACAATACACTCTTGGACAAAACTTAAGGAAGTTGTACCTTTTAGCATGTATATTGGAATTCAGACAGTAAACTCGTAGACAAAACTTAAGGTAGTTGTACCTTTTAGCATGTATATCGGGATTCAGACAATACACTCATGAACAAAACTTAAGGAAGTTGTACTTTTTAGCATGTATATCGGGATTGAGACAATACACTCATGGACAAAACTTAAGGAAGTTGTAGCTTTTAGTAGTATATAGGGATTCATACAATACACTCATGGACAAAACTTAAGGAAGTTGTACCTTTTAGCATGTATATAGGGATTCAGACAATACACTCATGGACAAAACTTAAGGAAGTTGTACCTTTTAGCATGTATATTGGAATTCAGACAGTAAACTCATAGACAAAACTTAAGGAAGTTGTACCTTTTAGCATGTATATCGGGATTCAGACAATACACTCATGGACAAACCTTAAGGAAGTTGTACCTTTTAGTAGTATATCGGGATTCAGACAATAACTCTGAAAGATATTACAGTGATCTTTATTGAAAACACACGAGATAACCAAGTGTGAACAAAACTTAAGGAAGTTGTACCTTTTATCATGTATATCGGAATTCAGACAATAACTCTAAAAGCTATTACAGTGACCTCTATAGAAGACACACGAGATAACCAAGTATGAACGAAACTCCCTCTGTATCCTTCGAAAAAAAAAAAGACAACCGGCAATATCACAATATTCAAATTTCTTAAGTTCTGTTAATGCGTGTAAAATAAAGATAAAATACGTAAAATGTTTTATTTTATATAAAAATTGCGCTGAAATTAATATACATAACGTCTAAACTATGTAAATCTAAATATATATATGTAATATGTGATATACGCAGTAAATCTCACACACACTTCACAACAAAAAACTCCTATTAAATTTCAAAATGTAAACTTTAAAAGATAACATTTCAAAACACTTTTTATTTTTCGGTGTTCTCAAATGCTACTAGAGATGACAAATATAATTTCCTCATCTCAAGACGTTATTTGTTTTATGATCAAAAATTTTAATTAAAAATAGTGAAATTGACAGTTTCTATGTTTCCATTTGTTGACTTAATCCACTGTTTGCTTTCCGTTTTTTTTTTATGCGTTCCTTGAAGAGATCTCTTTTTGTGATATTTGCTCAGGAGAATCCTACCCAACATATGTGGAATTCTACTAAAAATCCTCTCGAGATTTCGTTATTAAATTCCTGTTATTTCAAGTAGATTGAATTATTATGGATGATACTCGCTTTTTTTCCTTTTTTTTTTTTTGTAGCACAATTCTAAATCTCTGTTTTTAATCTTTAAAATCTTCAAAGACTTTCCATATTTAAGCTTCTCTTTCTATCTTGAGACATTTATTGATCGATTGCCCAGCATTTCAAGATTATAGAATGAAGAATGAACTAGTTGTTTGTGAACTTAACGATTTGATTTCCGATTTAAAAAAAATCATATTTAAAGTTCAAATTTTATTTTGTAAATACATTCTAAACTTTCTACAAAATCTGGATCTCTAATGTTTTCATGCGTTGAATAATGTAAATAACTTATGTAAATAAACTTTCTCCTTGTTTGGTGCAAGTATCCTTTGCGGGATATAGCGCTTTGGAAATAAAATAATTGATAATTGATAATTGATCTCGAGACAATATTAATATTAAAATCATCTTGTAAGATTACATTTATTTATTTACCAGTTTCAAATAAGACACGCTATATCCGATCTGGATAATTGCGCGTGAAACTATTTACAATAATTGTAGTAGAGTAGGTAACAGAATTATCAAAAAGAAAACAAACAATTAAGAAAAAGAGCAACACACAAAACACGATATCCCGGCTAGGGATAATTGCGTCGATTTACATTTTTTTTAAACAGAAACAGTTATAAACATATTATAAAAGAAAAAGTAATCGAAATAAAAAGAGAAACAATAATATATATTAGGAATCTGAACCTTCAGGTTGAAAGAAAATCATGAATATATTTACAAAAATAGTTAAACTTATGATAATTCTCTCTGCTATTTACAAATTGATATAGATCTACGTAAACATATACATCAAACAAGTAAGCAGACGATTACATAGAGGATAAATAAACTGTATTATTTTATCAAAAGGATTTGCATTAACTCGCTATAAATGTTATAAGAAATTTTAAACTATTTTTGACTTGAATGATTTTTAAAAAATAAATCAATTTTCTACTGCCCTTACTGCAATAATATAATAATGGAAGGGCCTGGCACATCAGTGGTGGAACACTCCCAGATTTTATCAATATTTATATATAATACAACACAAACTATAATACTCTAGGTGGTCAATAGTCAAATTGTATTAAATACATTTAAGTTATCTATCTTTTTCTAGGAGATATTCATAGAGCATTAGCATTAATATATTGGAATAATGGAAATTTTATTATTAATATATTACAAGCTTTCGAAGAACCCTCTTTATAAAACAATGTTATAAACATAAATAATCATTTTGAAAATATAGCAATCCATAAATAAATCTTTAAAAAAAAAAGGCATATATTAGATCAAAGATTCAGTTGGCGTTTAGCCTGCAAGGCAAGTTTTCTGCAAGGCTGCGGCCATTGCTGGACATAAGAATATGTGAGTAGGTGTTAGTTCCACACCAGGACAGTTGTTGCATGTCCTATAGGTTCTTGTGCCATCTGTATGTATTTCCATTCCTTTATAGTGTTTTGTTCTAAGTGGAAGAAAGGTAATAAAATGAATAGATAGGCTATCCCCTTAACTATTAAAATGAACATTTTTAGATGGAAAAAGCGCTATTTTTCATAATAAATTTTAAAAAAAGGTTGATTTAGGGTTATACTAGATTAATAAACATATAGTCTTCTTGGTCAAATAATAAATAAACATTGACCATGTACGTGTTTTTGGCTGTTAGCCTTCGTTTGCGAGTGCATAACCTTACTTCAACAACCCACAAAAATGTTCAATGTAACTAAATTCACCCAAATATTCCTCTTAAATACCCAATTATTGAATTTATTTCAAGATATTTCTATACTTGGTTGACTTATCAGGAAAAAAAAAGGGAATTCCAATATCCATTAATAAGCTTAATTTAACGTTTATTTGACATTTATTTCGTAAGATAGCGGCTTGCTATCTGAAATTTTCTTTTAAGCTATCAGAGAAGATATATATAAGGTTGTCTTAAAAGTTCGTGTTTTTCTTAAAACGTTGTTTTTCTTATTATTTTGAGAATAATATCATAAAGATAAAGGTTGCCTGGCCGGCACATTCATAGTTATTCAAATTAAAGATACTTCGGCCAGTAAATCTTTTTTTATTGTCTTGACGTTTTGACAAAAATCTTTTGTCATCGTCAGAAGCGAATTAATATTATACATAACGGCGAATAATATTGCCACGTAGAAAATTAGGAAAGACCAACTTTGGGATGAGACAACAATTTATTTCAGGCAAGAACAAACTATGAATGATAAACAAAAAATAAGAAAAAGAGAGAAGTGTACAGAGTACAGCAAAATATAAACATAACAAATAATACTCTGCTAATAAAACAGTAAATACTTTGTTATCATATTGTGGCAAATAATATTTGTATATAAATTTTGCAAGTGTTTACTAACTTTTGTGACAATCTTGTATAATAATCTGTATTTATGATATAAGATCAATTGAAAAAAGAATAAAATCTATTTAAACAGATTATATTTAAAATCAAAGCATGTAAAAATACACTAACGGTCGACCAAAAATTTTCGAAGCATTAGGCTTAACTTGAATACACTTTCTTCTGCATTGCTTCATTCTTTAATTAACTCCATTTTCTCTCTATTTACTAAGAATTTTATTCTCTAACTGAGCACATTGTTCTTCAGTTTCTTTATAATCGCTAATTATTTTTTTCCTCTTTTTAGCATTTAAATTGAAATAATTCACGTAACTACCTTTAAACAAAAATTTTCTTTTGTTTTTCAGTTTTTCAAAAAAAGCGAATTGTTGTAGATGCGAAATAAATTTTAAATTTATTACTGTTATATAGAAACATGTCTGAAGCTTGACGTTTATTACATAAGATAGTAATTAAATATATATAAAAGGTTTATGTGTTGAAATTATTTTGGTTTATTTGTGCTACATTGCATTTATATTAGGTGTGTTTTAGTTTAAATTGAGCTTTTTTTTTATCTCAAAAGTCGTTTATAGATAATCTGAATGTAAATATGTTATTTCTGTTTAAATATGCATATTATCTTCTGATATTTAATAGAAAAATAATATATATGTTTTATAATATAATTGTTTATTTATTTTAAATATCTTGTTTACAAAATGCATTGAGAAAACAAACCTGTTAAAATATATTCTAGATTATTATTAATGTGTCTATTATAGTTTATATTTGTAGAATTAATATTAAAAAAAGTAGTTAAATAATAGTTTAAAAGTAAATATTATTTTTTAAGATATTAGCAAATTAATACTCGGGATATAAGTGAGTATATTTGAAGATTTTCTGTGTATAATTATTTATGGTATTATAATATCACTGAATTTATAAAATTTTATAAATATTCATTTTAAATATTTAATCAAACTCGAAATAAATCTATTTATAAAATCAAAGATATGTACTCAATATATATTGAATTAACATTATTGTTCTCCAATTTTATTAGGATATATTTTGATTAAATAGTTTTGTATCACATTACTTAATTATATATTTATAATTAATGAGAACCGAGCCCTCTCATTCAATAACTTATATCATTACAGTAAGGTCTGTAGAGATAATATTTGATTATATTATTTAAAAGAAATACATTGCCAGTAAATTTATTTGTTATAAATATATATATTTATTGTTTTGAAAATAGAGCAATCCATAAATATATCTTCAAATAAAAAGGCATATATTGGATCAAAATATAATTTATTTTACCAATATTTCTTTTTTTTAACTTTAAAATGTTATAATACCTTGATAAAGGTTGGCGTTCAGCCAACTGAAATATTGGTAAAATAAACTATATTTTGATCCATTATATGTCTTTTTATTTAAAAATATATATTTATTTATTTAAATAGATAAAATTAACTTTACACGAAAAAAAAAGAAAAATTATATAGACACAGAGAAAGTAAAAATATAGCTAAAAATATATAAATCATGTAGTAATATATGATAAAGGAATAAATATTAAAAACATATCATTTGAATATCATCTATAGGTTTTTAACTTTTAATTAGACGATTTTAATTTATATTTAGACATTTTTCATTTTAATTTAGACACTTTCATTTTTATATAGATATTTTCAATTTAATTTAGACATTTTCATTTCAATTTTGACATTTTTCATTTTATTTCAGACACATGGACTTTTTATAGAAAAATGTCTAAATTAAAATGAAAAATGTCTAAATTGAAATAATAATGTCTAAATTAAAATGAAAAATGTCTAAATATAAATTAAAATTGTCTAATTAAAAGTTAAAACCCTATAGATAATATTAACTTTAAACGAAAGGGAAAAAATAGAGAAATTAAAAAGACAAAGTAAAAAATATATTTAATAAAATATATAAAATGTATAAAATATGTAGTTTGTCGTGTATGTATTATATTTATCATATATTACACACAAGAATAAATATTAAAAATATATCATTTGAATATCATCTATATAAAGTTGAATATACGAGTTTCTATTAAGAATGTCAAACAGCGATTTGTTACAAATAGATTTTCTGTATTGAAGGCCAGAAGTCGATATAATCTTGAGATCTCTATTATACCGTATCTTGAAGGTTCCTGATGATAGGGGTGAATTGTTGCCTCCATTTGACGTATTAATACTTACCTTCCTTGTCACAGGGTAGCCATCTTGTTTGCTTCATCTTCTGCTACCGTTTTACCGCCTCCCTTTTTTATTCTTATTATGGCAAAAATATATCTTAATATAATTATAAATACATATGAAATATTTATGTAGATATTTATTTTTTTAATAAATATATATTAATTATTTATATACTGTATATTTATTTTTAATTTAAAAAGGCATTGATTGGATCAAAATATCATTTATTTTACCAATATTTCAGTTGGTTGAACGCCAACTTTTATCAAGGTATATTATATATTAATTGTGCAGAAAGAAAAATTGCTTTAATATAAATATAGGTATAATGTATATTTCATGAGTTGTTTTTATGTAAATTGAAATTTTTTAAATAATAAATGTGTACATATTTCTGATGTTAAATGGATTCATTTTTAAATTATATAAACAGCTTATTAATATATATTGATGAATAAATTATTTTTATTTTAGAGAGATATGGATATTTAAAAAAAAAACTACAATATAAATTTAAAAAAAAGTATTTTTTCAAAATTATTGGAATACCAGTAATTGCATGTTGAATTAATATACCTCAAATAAGGTTTGAGCATAAAATAAATTTTGAATATATATTAAGTGATAAAATAAATTATTATTGATCATTTTATAACGAAAGTACGTGTTCCATTATTTAAAAAAATACACATTTATAAAATAACGAACATAGGTTAGAATAATAAATTAATACTGAATTTTAAATGTTATCTAAGGAAATTCACAATAAACACTAAAATATATAAATTACAAACAATAAAATATTATTTTAAAATAATATAATTCATTTTTATTATAAGTTTTTAACTTTTAATTAGACAATTGTAATTTATATTTAGACATTTTTCATTTTAATTTAGACACTTTCAATTTTATTTAGACATTTCTCACCTCAATTTAGACATTTTCATTTTAATTTAGACCCATGAACATTTTATTGAAAAATCCATGTGTCTAAATATAAATTAAAATTGTCTAAATAAAAGATAAAATCCTATATTTTTAATTTTTATTATATTATTAATTTATAATTTTGAGGTTGCGCTCTCTTTTCATTTAATAGAGATTTTGAAAAGAATTTATATATTAAAAAATAGTTTGAAAAAAGCAAATATCAACTAACTCTCTCTATATATCATTATTAATTTATATACGAAATAGAGTCAATTTAATATTTTTCATCGTTTTACATCTTCATATATTTTTTTTAATATATGAAAGATCATTTATATATGCCTTTCATATATGTATATTAATATATATATTTGCCTTATTCTGTCTGTTTGTCTGAAGCTCACGGATAGAATGCGCGCTCATTGGCTGTCAGGGAACACGTGTCCTCCCTGCCCCCCTCTAGACAACCCTGTTATTCAAAAACCATACATCCAATCGCCATGAAATTCTGGGATATTATTAGGTATATCCCCGGAAAGGTTTTCGAAAAATAATTTCTTGAATATCTTGAATATCCTTAGAGTTATTTGCAGAATTGTAGATATAACTCGCAAGCAGCGCCGCCAGACGGTGATAGGCTTAAGCTTGCTGCTCCACCCCTGTTGACCTTGGGTCATCGTGTGAGTCACAGCATGATGCAACAAAAAACACTCTCTCTGGGGATTGCGGCGTCTACAACCTGTAAGTTTGCCTCTCTCATAAACCTGTCTATACAGACCACCCTGACTATAGCGACCACTCTAGACAACCCTGTTATCAGCTGCCTGTCTATACAGACCACCCTGTCTATAGCGGTCACCTTAGGCAACCCTGTTATCAGCAGTGTGATACATCCACCTGTCTATACAGACCACCCTGTCTATAGCGACCACTCTAGACAACCCTGTTATCAGCTGTGTGATACATCCACCTGTCTATACAGACCACCCTGTTAATAGCGACCACCCAAGTCAACGTTTTTAAAATATATTCGCACTCGGGTAAAACCCGGGCGTTGCCCGGGCCATTCGTCTAGTGTATATTATAAATATTCTGAATAATTTATGTCACGTGACTATCTTGAACCAATCAGCGTTATATATCATATCACATGACTATCTTAGCCAATCTCTTTTGATATTTGTTGTCGCATTGCGTATATTCGATAGTTAATTAATTTCGTATTGTGTGAAATGATATTGTTACAGGAGTTGTATATATATTAAGAAACATATATTGAGATAGTCTGTTGGAATTAAAATGATCGTCTGTAAGATATTTATTTGGGATTACTACATATATATATATATACGAGTATATATATATATATATATTTGGAATGCGGGTAGTTTGTTGAATCAACTTTGAATCTCTTTGATCAACATTCTCAAGAGAATTTCTGTAGAAGATTAATTAAGATGTACTGTTTATGTTGTAGAGATATATTTCTATTGATTTAATTCAATTAAATAAAGCATCTAGATTTCTATTCTATTGTTGGTATTATGCCCACAATGTGGAAAAGTGTAGGAGCAGTTATAACCCAGATAAAATACATTATTTCAGCTACCTTGGCTGATAGTTCTCTATGAGGCATTGTACCGCTGGTATTATTTAGAGAATTTTTTTAACAAACCTCTGTGAATTTTACCTGTAAGCATTAAAATTATTATTTGAAAAGAAAAATTAACGGTATTTACCAATTGTGTGAATGTCATAACTCAAGAAATATCACAATTAACATATATACAGTAATCCCTCGTTAAGACGAACTCAACGGGAGAACGAAATACCCTTTTCGTCTTAAAAGTCGAGAAAAACAGCAATACTGGCACAATAGAGTCGATATTTTCCACTGATTGAGTACATGGAACGACCCCAAGGGGATGGTTTCATAGAAAATGAGTCATCATAACAAACAAAGGACGAATGTCTACACAAAAGACAAAGAGAGCCATACTTGATATCAACGGCGTTTTTGTTGTTTTAATAGTTTATCGTTTTACTTATAACTCGCCTTTAAAAACATATTAGAATTCGTTTTAACCGATTGATTAGTTCTGCTGGGGGCTAAATTTAATTCGTATTTCGTCATAACCGAATATTTCGTCTTAACCGGCAAAATCTCTTTGGAAAGCATTGAAATTTAACGGGGGAAAAGAAACGGTTCGCGCAAACCGAGAGTTCGCATAATCCGAGTTCGTGATAACGAGGGATTACTGTATATAGTTGTTCTTTAATATCTAGTAAAGGGCCTTTAGCCAGAATAATATATTTTCAAAGATTTTGTCGATCTGAAGGTGAAATATAAAAGACTAAGATACACTGCTGTAAGGTATTCCCTCTAGAGAAACCGAATTAGCAGTTTTTGTACATATTTTCTTATTTTATCCCATATATTTTCTTATATATTCAAACAAATTAAATATCCACATTCCTCTGCAATTGATAATCCCCAGCCTGGATGAGAAAGGAGAAACAGAGCTGCAACAAGCTCTCTGAAAAACTGGAATCAATTCGCCTAGCTGTGAAGACTCCTGTTACAGGAACACAGAAACAGTTATGTTCAAATGGCTCGGATGATAATACCCTGTAAGGACGAACAGTGTCTGTACTTTAAGTAGGTTCAGTTTGCCCGGCTGATAGTACCCTGTAAGGACTCCTGATCCAGGAAAACGGGATGAGTCTGTACTCCAAGTTAGGCTCAGCTGGCCCAGCTAATAGTATCCTGTATGGGTTCCTGATCCAGGAACACGGGATGAGTCTGTATTCCATGTTAGGCTCAGCTGGCCAGGCTGATAGTACCCTGTAAGGACTCCTGATCGAGGGAACACGGGATGAGTCTGTACTCCATGTTAGGTTCAGCTGGCCCGGCTGATAGTACCCTGTAAAGACTCCTGATCCAGGAACACGGGATGAGTCTGTATTCCATGTTAGGCCCAGCTGGCCAGGCTGATAGTACCCTGTAAGGACACCTGATCCAGGAACACGGGATGAGTCTGTATTCCATGTTAGGCTCATAAAGGCTTATAAAAACGGTATACAGTAGAACCTCCCTGTAAAGGACAACACCTAATTGCAGAGCCAAGGTGTCCTTTAAGGAGAGATGTCCTCTTACTGGAGAGTTGCTAAATTGTAAAACATATAATTTTTCAAATGAAAACTGTCCTTTGTGGAGAGGTGTCCGCTAAAGAGAGGTTCTACTGTATATATAAATTGGTAATAAGATTAAATTATATTTTTCAAAGAAAAATACACCTCTAAGCAGTTAAATTAAACGTAAACCCTTTGCTATATGTTAAAATACAATATCAATTATAAGTATAATATATTAGAAAAGCATTATAGATTTAGTTTAGTTGTATTCAAACTAAATAATAAAACACCATATTTTTCTACTTATATTTACCTTTATTTTTATATAAATGTATGTGTAATTATATATTGATATAGTATATATAATTTATAAATATTTATATATAAAAATATTTTATTATGAGGATAAATAGGTCTAAAAATTATTGATTTTTAATGTTCTATATAATTGTATATAGGTTTTTAACTTTTATTCAGACAATTTTAATTTATATTTAGACATATTTCATTTTAATATAGACACTTTCATTTTTATTTAGACCATTTCAATTTTAATTTAGACATTTTTCATTTTAATATAGACACTTTTATTTTTATTTCGACATTTTTCATTTCAATTTAGACATAGAAAGTCCATGTGTCTAAATTGAAATGAAAAATGTCTATATTGAAATGAAAAATGTCTATATTGAAATGAAAAATGTCTAAATTGAAATGAAACATGTATAAATTAAAATTAAAAATGTCTAAATAAAAATGAAAGTGTCTAAATTAAAATGAAATATGTCTAAATATAAATTTAAAATGTCTAATTAAAAGTTAAAAACCTATATATTATGATAGAGATTTTTATATAAAAATTAATATCTGTTTGTACGTGTGTTTGGGTCGTATTTTCTGTTATGATGAAAATAAATATCCTAAGAGGGTAGAAATCAAAGCGAAAATATTTATAAATTATATCATATTTCCCCTACCAAGGTAATTAATATTTCTAGTCGGCATAATCATCAATTACTTTTGACTGACTATTAATCTGACCAAACGACCTTCTTCTTTTGAAAAATCATCGTCATGTTGAAACGATATTTATTGATTTCAATCTAATATCTTTGACTAATTAGATATATTATAAAATTCAAGATTTTAAAATAAAATATACTAATTAATAAATCGAAATTATTATAGTTTATAATATATATATGCGTATATATTTTTAAAATAAAAGTATAATATTAAAATTTTGAATATATATTCAAAATTATTAATATTTTAAAAATAAATATTCAAATATATATCCTATTTTTTAGAAAATATAAATGTGCTGTAAATCGAAGCGGAAAATTGGACATATAAAACTTAAAACAAATTATGACTGTCTTTTTTTATTGATTAAAAATAAAATGCCAAACGATTATTTTAAAAGTCCATTTTTCCATCATTCACTTGATTGCCAATTAGAGTGAAAAACAAAATAAATTAGTATAAAATTTGGCATCTAATGTTATCAATTTAGTAGTTTGGCAAATAAAACAATAAAATCTAATTTTTATTTGTAAAGTTGATAATTATCCATTTAATTTCTCTCCCAATTACCATTTGTTCATTAACTAATTCTTAATCGACTTGGTATTTAATTGATTCTAATTTTTATTTGATTTTTCTTTTGAGGAAAAGGTTTTTTTTTTAAATAAGAATATCTTAAAGATAGAAGCCGGAATTCATAGTTCTTTAAATAAAAGATATTTCGGTCAGTGAATATTTATATATATGTTATATAAAAATATTATTTTATTTAAAACTGTATTTTACTACTGTACCTGTTATTACTTTTTCTTGGTTTTTATTTTTCAAGAAAAAGGTATTCGCCAACTTCTATGATAAATATGAAATGAAAAAAAATAAAATAAAACAGTTGAGTTTTATTTTGATAGATGGCAGTGAGAGAAAGAGCTATTAGTAGAATTCAGTTAAACGATCTGTAGGTACCTTTCTTTATATATTTATTTAAGGCATTTTAAAACTTGAGGTTGATAGACGAAAGGTATATATCTTCGGTTTTAGACAGCTATGACCCAGGTTCGAATCCCACATTGGTCACATTTTTTTAATAATAAAAAAAAAAACAGGTGTTGATATTAAAAACAAAAAAGGCATTTTCTGACCAGGAGCATATGTGCTTTCTTAAGAAAGCAGAGCGCATTCTTGTGTAACAGAAATTAACTAAACATTGATTTAGCCTGTTACCTGATATTTAGACAACCCATGGGTTGGGTTAGGGAACAGGTTAAATCAATGTTTAGTTGATTTCTGTTCTACCAGATGGCGTTCTGCCTTCTGAAAAGCACATTTTTTTATTAATAATAAAAATATTTCTCTAATGTTTCCTGACTCAACCCTTCCACCTCATCAGTGAGAGCAAGTAATAAGACTCTGGTACATTTATTATTGCAAAGGTCTAACTGATTTTCATAAGTGTAGACTTTTAATGCACTTAGAGTAAAACGTAGCTGCCTACTACTGCCCACCATGATATACTATTATTGTGCCTTCTACATGCTTGGGAAAAGCATTTTAAGGCAAAACTCATAGTTAGGAGTCTCCAAGCGCCCGCCGCAATGGAGGGCCAAGGAGAGGGCTGGAGAGGCGACGGCGAGGCCGTGGGCACCCCGGGGGAGAGGAGGGCTAGGGCGCGCCGTTTTGAGGGAACCAAGGCAGCACCAAGCACAACTAAGGCGCCGCAGGCTTCAAAAATAGTTAAGAGATCATTTCAGGGATCGAGATCAGGCGATCAAGACCCAGAGCTCAAGAGGTCTGGCTTTTATCCTTCTGCCCACCATGATTATCATAGCTTGTACCACATGTACTAGCGATAATAATTGAAACATTATTACAATATATAGTTATGCTTCTCTCATATCGTCAAATTCAAATACACTCATAGACAAATTTAAGAAAGCTACACTTTTTAGGCATGTATATCGGTATTCAGACAATAACTCTGAAACATATTACAGTGAACTTTATTTGAAGACATACGAGATACCCAAGTGCAAACAAAATTGTCTCTGTCTTAAAATAAAAGTCCACCAGCGATATCACACACTTTCCACCTTCTCAAGTTTTGTCCATGAATGTGTTTCATTTTTTTTCAGGTTTGTTAGGCTAAGCTTATATTATATTAATTTAGGCTAATTGAATCAATAATTGCTTCTTTTTTTTAGTTTTTAGAGAAAATATCTAAAATACTTTCCTAAGTAAACTGAATGATGGCAGTAAGTTGGAATTCCAGATTAAATAACAAATTATTTCGGATAGGAAAGAGGAAGTAAAAGATCACAATTTCAGTGGATAATAGACTGCATAGCTTGGCAGTCAAAAGTCAAAGTCAGAATTTCAGTGGATAATAGACTACAAAACTTTACTGTAAAAGACCAATATTGCAGTGGATAATAGACTCTTAAATCTGATGGTCAAAGTTCACAATTTCTTCGGATAATAGACTACAAAGCTTGACGGTAAAAGACCATTATTGCAGTGGATAATAGACTCTTAAATCTTATAGTCAAAGTTCACAATTTCTTCGGATAATAGACTACAAACTTGACTGTAAAAGACCAATATTGCAGTGGATAATAGACTCTTAAATCCGATGTTCAAAGTTCACAATTTCTTCGGATAATACACTACAAAGCTTGACAGTAAACGACCAGAATTTCAGTGGATAATAGACTTTCAGATTGACGGTAAATGTGAGAATTTCAGTGGATAATAGACTTTCAGATTGACGGTAAATGTGAGAATTTCAGTGGATAATAGACTTTCAGATTGACGGTAAATGTGAGAATTTCAGTGGATAAGAGACTTTCAGATTGACGGTAAATGTGAGAATTTCAGTGGATAATAGACTTTCAGATTGACGGTAAATGTGAGAATTTCAGTGGATAATAGACTTTCAGATTGACGGTAAATGTGAGAATTTCAGTGGATAAGAGACTTTCAGATTGACGGTAAATGTGAGAATTTCAGTGGATAATAGACTTTCAGATTGACGGTAAATGTGAGAATATCAGTGGATAATAGGCTTTCAGATTGACGGTAAATGTGAGAATTTCAGTGGATAATAGACTTTCAGATTGACGGTAAATGTGAGAATATCAGTGGATAATAGACTTTCAGATTGACGATAAATGTGAGAATATCAGTGGATAATAGACTTTCAGATTGACGATAAATGTGAGAATATCAGTGGATAATAGACTTTCAGATTGACGATAAATGTGAGAATATCAGTGGATAATAGACTTTCAGATTGACGATAAATGTGAGAATATCAGTGGATAATAGGCTTTCAGATTGACGGTAAATGTGAGAATTTCAGTGGATAATTGACTTTCAGATTGACGGTAAATGTGAGAATTTCAGTGGATAAGAGACTTTCAGATTGACGGTAAATGTGAGAATTTCAGTGGATAATAGGCTATATATATAGAGCTTTACGGCCAGAATTTCACTGGATAATAAACTACATACAGCTAGACGGATAATGGCCAGAATTTCAGTGAAAATGAAATGCATAGCTTGACGGTCAAAGCCTAGAATTTCAGTTAATTTACCTCTAACCTACATATATCTTAAATACATTTACATTGATGACTATATAGTCTCAATAATGATCCTGATAGATCTGTGAGATATAGCCTCTGAGATGGGCTATCAGCATCAAGCCTGTACCTGTGTGTGTTGGTTAGCTTTTTATTATATTCGTTAATGGGTTGATGTGATACGTTTAGAATCCACCACATTACTTACCTCGAATATAAACAGCTATGTTGGCTAAACTAATCTATTTCACATTCTCTAACATACTGTGTGGACGAAAAGTCTATAGAGATTTGCTTTTTGAAGAAGATAGCCGATTAGCTTCTTCGATATATTAAAAAAATATATTAATAACATATTTTAATCCAAGATACACTATTCATCGTATTTCAAAAATCCATAATAAAAAAATAATTTAAATATAAAAATAGATTGAAAAATCATATTCAAATTTCTATACATTGACTATATTATCAAAACGCTTCAAAAGGTCGTGTAGTCAAAATCACTAGAATTATGTACTTCATTGAATAAAGAAATATCTCTGCTCACAAAAATATTAGAAATATCTTTTAGAGATAGGAAGATAAATTCTTACATGACCCAATATATATTGTAAGCTAGAGTATCTCTTTTTAATAAGATCAATTATTATAGTAATAAAAATTCAGTACATATTTACTTTCTGGGGTATCCTGCATATAGAATCATTAGATCTTTTGGTATATAAAGGATACATACTCCAGCGATGTATGAAATTCATCAAATATCAGAAAATATTTGCATAATGGCATATTACAATTTGATTTGACAAAAAAAGGTCTTATTTTGATAATTATATCGAAATTGGATAAAGTTTTATAAAGATTACTTGGAAGAAATAGCAATTGATACTTTAAGATGCTGAAATTCCAACATTCATAATGCGTATGTTTTTAAAATAATCAAAAAATAGTTTTTAAAATGTAAAATAGTGTTTATTTGTATATAAAAACGTATAT
This sequence comes from Cordylochernes scorpioides, assembly GCA_030710605.1. NCBI lineage: Eukaryota > Metazoa > Arthropoda > Arachnida > Pseudoscorpiones > Chernetidae > Cordylochernes > Cordylochernes scorpioides. The sequence goes on from CP092869.1 coordinate 87,118,677, forward strand.
ATAGTATTTATTATGATATATAAAATTGAAATACTTTAACATATAAGAGAAATCGTTGCTTTCATAAGGCTTAAGCCTAAAAATACGCATTCGTCTGCATTTTAACCCTGTGTCGCAATGCGTTCTCCAAATATTGATTCTGCATCACCTTGCTTTTGATCCACTACCGCCTGCTTTGCATTGCAGTGGTGCCGCCCGCTCTTGCTACTCTATGATATTTTAAATAATTTGCTATATATTATTTATATTTTTTTATTTGTTTTTGTGATTTTATTGATTTTTAATTGTTTTGCAAATAAGATAAAGTGCATTTTTGGCATATTATTTTTAAATATGTTAAAATATTTTGTATTTTCAGATTATATTTGGATATACATTGTTTATATAATTGTGAAAATAAAACAATTTTATATAAATTACTTCAGAAAAAACTTTGAATTTATTCAATATTTTCTTGAAGTGAAAACCATTTCTTAATATAAATTCCACTCTTTCGAATAACTAGATATACTCAAATACTAGAATGGATCTAAAGATTATTTTCATATTATTAATTTTTTTAATAATATGAAAAGAAATTTGTAATAGTTTATGAAGATATTATTGAAATATAATACAAGTTTGAATATTTGATCAACCTTTATTTCACCCTCTGCTTATAGTAAATTAAAACAAAAAATGATATTTTAAACATTCAATTTTACACTTGAATCGAATTTTCAACGTTTTGAAAATTTCTTCATCAAACCAATTCATGTATTTATTTATTTTTTGCTTATTCCTATCAAATTCAAGTAATCATAGAGAGCAATAAAGAGGGAGAAGAGTAATAACAAATTAAATTCTAGATAAAAAAAAACACTTACCACGGTAAATTCCATTTTGCATATATCCAAAAAAAACCTACATATAATTACATATATGACGCATATTCAGGCCTAAATATCAAATTCAAATATAAATCTATTTTGCAAATATCCAAATAAATTATAAAATTTCTACAGATATATTTGCTTTTTCGGTCAAAAACTACAAATGTATATTCCATTTTGCATTTATCCATGCAATTTCTTAATTGTGTTTATAAATAAATAGTAATAAACTCATTAAGTATTACGCTAATAGAAAAAAAAGTTCTTATAGATAAGGGGAAGATGGAATAATACGTTATGTAAGATCCTGTAATAACACATGTCATTGCCAATCGTCGTAATATCAACAGATTGGATGGTAATTTGCATAGAGGACAGTTTCACCACATATCTACATACCATTCGAATATATGTTCATGGCAAATATGGCTGAAATAATGTATTCAAAGTCAAGCAACTATAAAATGACTGTTATGTAATACCATATTGCAGATGGTCTCATCAACATTAGAAAAATGTCAATATATTATATAATTTAGGGTTATTTAAGAGTAATTGTTTATGCAAATCGATTATCATCTTTAAGATCTATATGTAAATATGTAAAAATGATTTGAATTATATATATATATATATGTAATACCATAATGGTTGTATATAACCTTGATAATTATGCGATGGTAGATTGTAAATTGCTATAATCCTTTGTCATCTTTTTACTAAGCTAAATCGATCAAAAAATCTACGTTCAGAATATACTTTTAAAAAATATGATAAATCAATTCTCTATGATACCATAATGGCGTATTGAAAAAAAAAAAAAGAAGTAGGGGTTGAAAAAAAGGATGGGGGGATAAACGGCCTAAAAATGACCCGAAAAATGGAATCTAATAAAGGATGGAAGGGATTCAATTGATCAAGAATTCGAGAGACAATTCGATGGCATGGGGGAGGGAACGAACAGGTAGCGACGCTGGGTGGCGGTATTGCGGCGTCGAATATTGATCTTCAGTCAGGTGCTCGCCATGAGACCGCCTGGTATCTCACCATTAGCTCCCCAGGAGTCCCGGCTTCGTCGTGTCCGTTCCTGCGGCGCTCGTGGAGCCCTTACCGCACTACTCCTCCGAGAACCTCTACGGCTAGCCCACTCTCTACCTTTGGCCTTCCGACCAGACCTGCCGGGGTAAGATACCGTGCATGTTGCCCGTCTGTGTGTGTATTCCCTTCCTTCAACCCAATCTTCCCATCTTTACTTCTCCCAACAAACCAACCTCTTCTCTGACTAAATTCTCTACCTATCTCTGCATCTTTTCATCTATTAAACTAATCTTTCTTTTAGCGATAGTATTATTATAATCGTATTAATTCTATATAAATAATTTTTATATAGAAAATTTCTACCGATATACATCGAAATATTGTCTTTTTGATAATATTTCGCCATTTTTAATGCATCTTTATTATTATAATTCTAAATAGATTTTAATATAATATTAATAAATATTTAGTATTTTTCTTGTTCGATATAGAATTCAATAGTCCTACCTTTATAAAATATTTCTCTGCAGACGAACTAATTTCTTCCTTTTGCTTCTTCCATCATGGCGTGCCGGATTGTGGAGCGGAAAATTCCCAGAAACTGTTGCATATGGAACCAGTTGCATCGTTCTTTACCTTTATTCACATATTGTCTTTTTCGTCTTTTTCTGATTGCGTCTTTTTCTGAAAAATAATTTCTATTCCTTTTTTCGGTAATCTCAATTCTTATTTGATCCATTTTGATATCTTTTTTTATACTATTATCGAATTTTGAAATGAAATTTTGAATTTCTCTTCTTAGAAATTGATCTTTGCTAAAGAAATTATGTGGTGCATACGAAATATTAGATTATTTTTCTGAAAATATTTTCAGAATAATTTTCGTAAGAAACACGTATGGTTGCTTTATAATAATAAGCTATTATAATTGACGCATATAACGTAATATATTTTTAAAACATTTTCTTCAAATTAATCTATCATAGTTTCTATGCAGCATTTTTCCTTCTAATTTTCATCTCTTCCCTTCCTCTTTTGTTAATTTTATATTATTTTAATCTTTCATCTTTATTAAACTCCTTTTTAAAATCTATTTCATTTTCTTCTATCGTATTTAGTTTTCTTTAAGTTCTTCTTAAAATTCTCTTTAGCATTTTATATTTTCTTCCATTTTTAATTCATTAAATGCTTCTTTATTACCATCTTAGCTCATCTTAAAATACACTCCTATATTCCCTCCTCATTTTTCATTTATAATTATTATCCTCTTCAAATCTTTATTTTTCTTTTCTCTAATATTTCCTCTTCTATTTTTCAATCTACCTATTTTCCTTTCACATATTCTTATTTCTCCTTTCCCTCTTCCTGGTTATCTTATCCCTTTTTCATATTTATATTTATTTTTTTATCTTTCTTTTATCTTTTACAGGCAATATTCTTTTAACTTTTAACCTTTTTCCTTTCCTTTCATTCATTTTCTTTCATATTAATTCTTATTTTCTTCTTGCATCCTTTATTTTCAAATTTTATTCTTTTATTAAATCCTTTTATTGCACTCTTGCATTATTTATTTTATTCTTTTCCATCATATCTTTATCTCTTTTTCATTATTTTTCTATATATCCTTTGTTTCTCATATCTCTTCCTTATTTTTCCATCTTTTTCTTATATTCTTTATATCTATTTATTCAATTTTGTTCTATCTCAACTTTGGAAAATCAATTCTTAATATGAAAGAGAGTATATATAAGAGATTTTTAAGAAAAATGCATTTCTTGATCATGCAACAAAATGTTGCTGATGGCTTTGCGGTATCTCTCAGAGTAAATATCAACGAATCGTTGATTTTTAATTATTTCAGTATTGGCCAAATGCACTTTCTTGAATAATCAAGAAAAGCTAAACACGTATGAGATTTATTATAATAAGATATTTGAATATATATAATGATTTTTTCCATTTAATTTTCTCTCGAAAATCTTCTATTCTTTTATCTATTATAAATATTTCAAGGGTTCTCTTTCTTGAATAATCAAGAAAAGCTAACAACGTATGAGATTTATTATTTGAAAATATTTGAATATCGATAAAGATTTTCACATTTCATTCTCTCCCAAAAATCTTCTATTTTTTATTTATTATAAATATTTCAAGGGTTCTCTTTCTTGAATAATCAAGAAAAGCTAACCACGTATGAGATTTATTATTTGAAAATATTTGAAAATCGATAAAGATTTTCACATTTCATTCTCTCCCAAAAATCTTCTATTTTTTATTTATTATAAATATTTCAAGGGTTCTCTTTCTTGAATAATCAAGAAAAGCTAACCACGTATGAGTTTTATTATAATAAGATATTTGAATATCGATAATGATTTTTTCCATTTAATTTTTTCTCGAAAATCTGCTATTTTTTTATCTACTATTAATATTTCAAGAGTTATATTCAGATATTTTATAAAAATAAATCTCTCTCATACATGGTTAGATTTTCTTGATTAATCAAGAAAGTGTATTTCGATAATGATTTTTAACATTTCATTCTCTCCCGAAAATCTTCTATTTTTTATCTACTGCAAATATTCAAAGGGTTATATTCATATTTTTTCAGACGAAACTATTCTAGGGTATAAAATCGCCAACATATACTTGAACAAGTATATGTATATAGGAAACGAATATTATATTCAAATTAAATATAATTATTTTAAATTCAAATATG
>CP092869.1:87123408-87232073 GCA_030710605.1 Cordylochernes scorpioides
TGTCAAGTGATATTTCAGCAACAAATGATAACTAGGAATTAGAATATTTACCAAGCTTGCTTAGGTTCGTATCCTATATTGGATCAGGTTAGATAATAACAATGGACGTTTCCAATGGTCCGGTCTAGTGATACCATGTATACTTGTATTTTCCCAACAAATGTTAACTAGGAATTAGGAAATTTACCACGCTTTCTTAGGTTCAAGCACCACGTGATCTATAGACCTTTCCATGGCCCGGTCTAGTGATATTTTCCCAACAAACGGTAACTAGAATTTAGGATATTTACCAAGTTTGTCTAGGTTCGAATCCCACGGTGAATCAGGTTAGATGATGAACAATGGACCTTTCCATGTCTAGTGATATCTTACCAAGAAATGGTAATTATAGGAATTCGAATATTTACCCCGTTATAGATATGAACATCATGAGATACGAATCATTTTCAACATAAATAAATAGTATTGTCATGATATAATTTAAGGAAAACGTGAAAAACTTCATTAAAGAATACATTAAGACTTTTAAAAAGATAAAAGACGTTTCTCTAATTTGTTGTACCAGACTGCTATAATATATCTATAGATTCTATTTTGCGTTTGTACAGTTATCAATTTGTTTCTTAATTAGATAAAAATCGTGTTTAGAAATCCATTGAGAATATTGTCAAGAAGCTCCATCCAGATGGGACACCTGTCAATCATCACTGGACTCCGGGGGGGACCACAGGTGTGAGGGGTTCTCGGAAGCTGATCTGTAAATAAGGAAAACGGGACCCCTTGGTGGCTGACGCCGCTCATTATTATTATTATCTTTACCTGGGGATAAGTTGTTTTATCATCTGACTCTCTCTCCCTTAAATACCTCTTGTATATAATTTTATTGGAGAACTAGAAGGTAAATCCCCACCTTTATAATAAATTAATTATCCCCAAATTTTCCCTTGCTTTATTTATCTGCGCGACATATATTTCACGTGTTGTTTAGAAAGTTGTATCATCAAAATTTAAAAAAATACCATCACAAATATCAGCTAATATGTATATTACATGCAACTTTAACGTATTATATTCACAACATACGAATATACACAGAGGTAGATGCTAGAAAAGAAAAAGAAAACTCAGTGTGACCAAACGATGTCACAGACACAAACTCGACGCTAAGTAAAACTAATGAAAGCTACACACCAATCCGGCACCTCTGGCTTTATCTCACCCGCCGGTGTTTATTTTCTTCTTCTTCACACTCTTCTATTTCTAACTAACTATATATATATGTGGTACAGCCTACTCCACGCTGACGAGCGCCAACAGCCCGAAACGCCTACTTTTTTTGGATTTTCTTGATTTATCAAGAAATTGGGTTGGCCAAATATCAGGAAACAGGTTATATCAATAAATAGTTGATTTCTGTTCTACCAGATGGCTCTCTCTGCCTTCTGAAAAGCACATGTGCTCCTGGTCAGGATATGCCTTTTTTATTTTTAATATATATAACAAAATAGGCATATCCTGACCCCGCTCATATGAGAATTTTAGATGGTAGAACACCATCTAGAGGAACAAAATTAAACTAAACGTTAATTTAACTTGTTCCGTGATATTTAGACAACCCAATTTCTTGATAAATCAAGAAAATCCAATCAAGTACGCGATTCGGATTGTTGGCCCTCGTCATCGTAGTGCAGGATATGTATTTATGTTTTTAATATCTACACTTAAATCCCTTTTATCTATTTTTTATTATTGTCTTCATATATCAATATATAAAGAGAAAGGTGTCTCTTTATTGGTACATATTCTATAACCTCTCCCTTTAAAACGCATTAAAATAATACAATTGGTTTATTATTCCAATATAAAACCAGTGATGGTAAAAATGTTGGATCGTTTTTGAAGACAACTCTCAGATTTATAAAATTAAAACTTTAAACATTTTTAGATATAGAGAGAGTTAATTACCTCGTATTTAAGGCAACAAAAGAATCATATAATTTACATAAATCGTTATAACCAGATTCAACTTATGCAAAACAGACGACAAAGCAAAAAAAATTAATAATAGAGGGTAAGTTCCTATTTTTTTATAAGCATTCACTCTCAAAGAATATTCAACTTCTTGCTTCAAAAAGATTAGTCACAACATTAATTTTAGTAAATACAGACAAAGCGCTAACCTGTATACAATGAATTTGCCCATGATGATGTTATGGCTTATTTCTTTTCATCACCACTACGTTTTATACTAGGATGACAGACGAGAATAATTGTTTTATTTATTTATTACCAGTTGCAAACAAGACACGCTATATCCGATCTGGATAATTGCGTGTGAAACTATTTACAATAATTCATATTGTAGTAGGTAACAGAATTATCAAAAAGAAAATAAACAACTAAGAAAAAGAACATTAAATAAACATATACATTAAACAAATAAGCAACAACATAAACAGATAGAAGAAATCGCAAGGTAGTTATTATTTAATATTAATTATTGTTATTCTGTTATTACTGTAATTCTCCTGTTTATGTATGTATTGTATTTATATAAAAAAGTGTTTACGTAATATATTACCTATTTTTAACCTGTCAATGCATTTTATTATTATTTCTGTGTACACCTAAAAATATTGAAAAAAATGACAACTGTCAAATAGCAAAATTATGCATTTTCTGCAAAGTTTTCGATATATACGGTTTTGACTTGAAAATATTTAATTTTCGATTTACACGTTTTTCTCAGGAACGTATCTACCGTGTAAATCGGGGGATAAGTGTATTGTTTTAATGTCTTTTAAAGGATAAGTGTCACTTTTGGCTTATGAATATTATCCCTTCCCGTAACTTTATGTTGTACTAGCCGAATGACCCGGGCAACGCCCGTGTTTTACCCGATTGAATGTTTTGATTCAAATACTATTTGTTACAATTATAAATTGAAGCCTTATATAAATGCATATGTTTGTTAATAACTATAGCCTATGTGCTTTATCTGTCTATGTACTGTTGGCTTCCGTAGGCGTCTTTTACTGGAAAAAAAAAGAGAGGATTCCATTTGGTTATTAACTAATATATGCATTTATTTAAGGAGCGACCCGCTCCAACACAATGGTTACAAAAAGGAAAAAGCGAGTGGGGGGGGGGGGCAAAGGTGGCGTGATCGTAGCCAACCAATAGGAGGGCGCCATTCCAAAAAAAAAAAAAAAAACGGTGACAGAGATGACTGATTAAGAGATGAAGAATGACGCTCGTAACTGTATATAGAATTCTTGTCTGAAAACTTCACCTTGCACTTGCCACTTTACTAGCTTAAACACCTCTTTGGTAAATTTGACCGATTCCATAACTTCTCACGTTGATGTTATAAATTCGATACCGTTTCCTATACTGGTAAGGGTCATAGTCAGATACTATGATATATAGGTTGGTTTTGTGTCTGTGTTTTCTAAAACTGGTATTATAACTCATTCTTCATCAACACAATAGTGAAGTTATAAAAGGTGATAAAATAAGGAGAAAAACGTTTCTTTAATGAACGGATTCGTAACAAGCTTTCGGGCTGTCAAGCCCTTCAACAGGTACAATGAAATGTGAGTAGACAGAACTATATAAGTAGACATAGTTCTGTCTACTCACATTTCATTGTACCTGTTGAAGGGCTTGACAGCCCGAAAGCTTGTTACGAATCCGTTCATTAAAGAAACGTTTTTCTCCTTATTTTATCACCTTTTATAACCAATTCAAGTGAAGTTCTTTATTAGATTGAAAAAACATAAAAGTAGAGTGGCATTTTATCTACATAAGTATCCTACTCCTGAAAATTTATAATTTTATATATAGAATATTTTTTTGATACGAAGAAATAACTCATAATTAGTTTATTTATTTTGACAAAATATTTGGTAATCAAAAATTAGGTAGATGTACGCACTAATGGTAAAATTTAAAGAAAGTTGTATCTTTTAGTATGTATATTGGAATTCATACAATACATTTATGGACAAAACTTAAGGAAGTTGTACCTTTTAGTAGGTATATCGGGATTCAGACAATAACTCTGAAAGATATTACAGTGACCTTTATTGAAGATACACATATATACACTCATGGACAAAACTTAAGGAAGTTGTACCTTTTAGCATGTATATCAGGATTCAGACAATAACTCTGAAAGATATTACAGCGACCTTTATTGAAGACACACATATATACACTCATGGACAAAACTTAAGGAGGTTGTATCTTTTAGCATGTATATCGGGATTCAGACAATAACTCTGTAAGATATTACAGTGACCTTTATTGAAGACACACATATATACACTAATGGACAAAACTTAAGGAAGTTGTACCTTTTAACATGTATATCTGGATTCATACAATAACTCTGAAAGATTTACAGTGACCTTTATTGAAGACACACATATATACACTCATGGACAAAACTTAAGGAAGTTGTACCTTTTAACATGTATATCTGGATTCAGACAAAAACTCTGAAAGATATTACAGTGATCTTTATTGAAGACACACATATATACACTCATGGACAAAACTTAAGGAAGTTGTACCTTTTAGCATGTATATCAGGATTCAGACAATAACTCTGAAAGATATTACAGCGACCTTTATTGAAGACACACATATATACACTCATGGACAAAACTTAAGGAGGTTGTATCTTTTAGCATGTATATCGGGATTCAGACAATAACTCTGTAAGATATTACAGTGACCTTTATTGAAGACACACATATATACACTAATGGACAAAACTTAAGGAAGTTGTACCTTTTAGTAGGTATATCGGGATTCAGACAATAACTCTGAAAGATATTACAGTGACCTTTATTGAAGACACACATATATACACTCATGGACAAAACTTAAGGAAGTTGTTCCTTTCAGCATGTATATCGGGATTCAGACAATAACTCTGAAAGATATTACAGCGACCTTTATTGAAGACACACATATATACACTCATGGACAAAACTTAAGGAGGTTGTATCTTTTAGCATGTATATCGGGATTCAGACAATAACTCTGTAAGATATTACAGTGACCTTTATTGAAGACACACATATATACACTAATGGACAAAACTTAAGGAAGTTGTACCTTTTAACATGTATATCTGGATTCATACAATAACTCTGAAAGATATTACAGTGACCTTTATTGAAGACACACATATATACACTCATGGACAAAACTTAAGGAAGTTGTTCCTTTCAGCATGTATATCGGGATTCAGACAATAACTCTGAAAGATATTACAGTGACCTTTATTGAAGACACACATATATACACTCATGGACAAAACTTAAGGAAGTTGTACCTTTTAACATGTATATCTGGATTCAGACAAAAACTCTGAAAGATATTACAGTGACCTTTATTGAAGACACACATATATACACTAATGGACAAAACTTAAGGAAGTTGTACCTTTTAACATGTATATCTGGATTCATACAATAACTCTGAAAGATATTACAGTGACCTTTATTGAAGACACACATATATACACTCATGGACAAAACTTAAGGAAGTTGTTCCTTTCAGCATGTATATCGGGATTCAGAAAATAACTCTGAAAGATATTACAGTGACCTTTATTGAAGACACACATATATACACTAATGGACAAAACTTAAGGAAGTTGTACCTTTTAACATGTATATCTGGATTCATACAATAACTCTGAAAGATATTACAGTGACCTTTATTGAAGACACACATATATACACTCATGGACAAAACATAAGGAAGTTGTACCTTTTAGCATGTATATCGGGATTCAGACAATAACTCTGAAAGATATTACAGTGACCTTTATTGAAGACACATATATATACACTCATGGACAAAACTTAAGGAAGTTGTACCTTTTAGCATGTATATCGGGATTCAGACAATAACTCTAAAAGATATTACAGTGACCTTTATTGAAGACATACGAGATAACCAAGTGTGAACGAAACTCTCTCTGTATCCTTCGAAAAACCAGACAACCGGCGATATCACAATATTCAAATTTCTTAAGTTCTGTTATACGTGTAAAATTAGATAAAATACGTAAAATGTTTTATTTTATATAGAGATAGCGCTGAAATTAATATACATAACGTCTAAACTATGTAAATATAAATATATATATGTAGTATGTGATATACACAGAAAATCTCACACACACTTCACAACAAAAAAACTCCTATTAAATTTCAAAATGTAAACTTTAAAAGATAACATTTCAAAACACTTTTTTTCTGTGTTCTCAAATGCTACTAGAGATGACAAATATAATTTCCTCATCTCAAGACGTTATTTGTTTTATGATCAAAAATTTTAATTAAAAATAGTGAAATTGACAGTTTCTATGTTTCCATTTGTTGACTTAATCCACTGTTTGCTTTCCGTTTTTTTTTTATGCGTTCCTTGAAGAGATATCTTTTTGTGATATTTGCTCAGGAGAATCCTACCCAACATATGTGGAATTCTACTAAAAATCCTCTTGAGATTTCTTTATTAAATTCTTGTTATTTCAAGTAGATTGGATTATTATGGATGATACTCGCTTTTTCCTTTTTTGTAGCACAATTCTAAACTTCTATTTTTAATCTTTAAAATCTTCAAAGATTTTCCATATTTAAGCTTCTCTTTCTATCTTGAGACATTTATTGATCGATTGCCCAGCATTTCAAGATTATAGAATTAAGAATGAACTAGTTGTTTGTGAACTTAACGATTTGATTTCCGATTAAAAAAAATCATATTTATAGTTCAATTCATTTTGTAAATACATTCTAAACTTTCTAGAAAATCTGGATCTCTAATGTTTTCATGCGTTGCATAATGTAAATAACTTATGTAAATAAACTTTCTCCTTGTTTGGTGCAGGTATCCCTTGCGGGATATAGCGCTTTGGAAATAAAATAATTGATAATTGATCTCGAGATAATATTAATAATAAAATCATCTTGTAAGATTACATTCATTTATTTACCAGTTGCAAACAAGACACGCTATATCCTATCTAGATAATTGCGCGTGAAACTATTTACAATAATTGTAGTAGAGTAGGCAACAGAATTATCAAAAAGAAAACAAACAATTAAGAAAAAGAGCAACACACAAAACACGATATCCCGGCTAGGGATAATTGCGTCGATTTACATTTTTTTAAAACAGAAACAGTTATAAACATATTATACAAGAAAAAGTAATCGAAATAAAAAGAGAAACAATAATCTATATTAGGAATCTGAACCTTTCAGGTTGAAAGAAAATCATGAATATATTTACAAAAATAGTTAAACTTATGATAATTCTCTCTGCTATTTACAAATTGATATAGATCTACGTAAACATATATATTAAACAAGTAAGCAGATGATTACATATAGAGAATAAATAAACTGTTTTATTTTATCAAAAGGATATGCATTAACTCGCTATATATGTTATAAGAAATTTTAAACTACTTTTGACTTGAATGATTTTTTGAAATAAATCAATTTTCTACTGCCCTTACTACAATGATAAAATAATGGAAGTTCTTGCTTCATTAGTGGTGATTATTCCCAGATTTTATCAATATTTATATATAATACAACACAAACTATAATACTCTAAGTGGTCAATAGTCAAATTGTATTAAATAAATTTAGGTTATCTATCTTTCTAGGAGATATTCATAGAGCATTAGTATAAATATATTGAAATAATGGAAATTTTATTATTAATATATTACAAGCTTTCGAAGAATCATCTTAAATAAAACAATGTTATAAACATAAATAATCATTTTAAAAATAGAGCAATCCATAAATAAATCTTTAATTATAAAGGCATATATTGGATCAAAGATTCAGTTGGCGTTTAGCCTGCAAGGCAGGTTTTCTGCAAGACTGCGGCCATTGCTGGACATGAGAATATGTGAGTAGGTGTTAGTTCCATACCAGGACAGTTGTTACATGTCCTATAGGTTCTTGTGCCATCTGTATGTATTTCCATTCCTTTATAGTGTTTTGTTCTAAGTGGAAGAAAGGTAATAAAATGAATAGATAGGCTATCCCCTTAACTATTAAAATGAACATTTTTAGATGGAAAAAGCGCTATTTTTCATAATAAATTAAAAAAAAACGTTGATTTAGGGTTATTCTAGATTAATAAACAAATAGTCTTGGTCAAATAATAAATAAACATTGACCATGTACGTTTTTTTGGCTGTTAACCCTCGTTAGCGAAGAGCATAACCTTACTTCAACAACCCACAAAAATGTTTAATATAAATAAATTCATTCAAATTTTCCTCTTAAATACCAATTTATCGAATTTATTTTAAGAGATTTCTATTCTTGGTTGACTTTTCACGATTAATAAATCAAAAGGGAATTCCAATATCCGTGAATAAGCCTAATTAAACGTTTATTTGATATATATTTCATAAGATAGCGGCTTGCCATCTGAAATTTTCTTTTAAGCGATCAGAGAAGGCTTATATAAGATTTTCCTAAAATTTCGTGTTTTTCTTAAAACGTTGTTTTTCTTATTACTTTGAGAATATTATCTTAAAGATAGAGGCTGCCTGGCCTGAATTCATAGTTCTTCAAATTAAAGACTACTTCGGCCAGTAAAACTTTTTATATTGTCTTGACGTTTCGACAAAAATCTTTTGTCCTCGTCAGAAGCGAATTAAATTTAAGAATAATATTATTATACGCTGAATTTAGAATAATACATATTACAATTACTTTATACATAATACAAAGATATTATACATAATACAAAGATATTATACATAATACAAAGATATTATACAAAACGGCGAAAAATATTGCCACATGGAAAATTAGGGAAGACCAACTTTGGGATGAGACAACAATTTATTTCAGGCAAGAACAAACTATGAATGATAAACAAAATATAAGCAAAGGAGGGAAGTGTACAGAGTACAGCAAAATATAAACATAAAATAATACTCTGCTATTAAAATAGTAAATACTTTGTTATCATATTGTGACGAATAATATTTGTATATAAATTTTGCAAGTGTTTACTAACTTTTGGAACAATCTTGTTTAATAATACAGTCGAACTTGGATAATTCGAACCCCAAGGGACCATAAAAAAATTCGAATTATCCAAAAATTCGAATTAAAGATGTTTTGAATAAAGGCTTAAGGCTTCTAGGGACCAAGATAAATATTCGAATTAAAGAGGTTTTCGAATTAAAGAAGTTCGAATTATCCAAGTTCTACTGTATATATTTATGTTATAAGATCAATTTAAAAGAATAAAATCTATTTAAACAGATTATATTTAAAATCAAAGCATGTAAAAATACACTAACGGTCGACCAAAAATTTTGGAAGCATTAGGCTTAACTTGAATACACTTTCTTCTGCATTGCTTCATTCTTTAATTAACTCCATTTTTTCTCTCTATATACTAAGAATTTTATTCTCTAACTGAGCACATTGTTCTTCAGTTTCTTTATAATCGCTAATTATTTTTTTCTTCTTTTTAGCATTTAAATTGAAATAATTCACGTAACTGCCTTTTAACAAAAATTTTCTTTTGTTTTTCAGTTTTTCAAAAAAAAAAAAAAGAAACGAATTGTTGTAGATGCGAAATAAATTTTAAATTTATTACTGTTATATAGAAACATGTCTAAAGCTTGACGTTTATTACATAAGATAGTAATTAAATATATATAAAAAGGTTTATGTGTGTTGAAATTATTTTGGTTTATTTGTGCTACATTGCATTTATATTAGGTGTGTTTTAGTTTAAATTGAACTCTTTTTCTTTCTCAAAAGTCGTTTATAGATAAGCTGAATGTAAATATGTTATTTCTGTTTAAATATACATATTATCTTCTGACATTTAAAAGAAAAATAATATTGATGTTTTATAATATAATTGTTTATTTATTTTAAATATCTTGTTTACAAATTGCCTTGAGAAAACAAACCTGTTAAAATATATTCTAGATTATTATTAATGTGTCTATTAAAGTTTATATTTGTAGAATTAATATTAAAAAAACTAGTTAAATAATAGTTTAAAAGTAAATAATATTTTTAAGATATTAGCAAATTAATACTCGGGATATAAGTGAGTATATTTGAAGATTTTCTGTGTATAATTATTTATGGTATTATAATATTACTGAATTTATAACATTTTATAAATATTCATTTTAAATATTTAATCAAACTCGAAATAAATCTATTTATAAAATCAAAGATATGTACTCAATATATATTGAATTAACATTATTGTTCTCCAATTTTATTAGGATATATTTTGATTAAATAGTTTTGTATCACATTACTTAATTATATATTTATAATTAATGAGAACCGAGCCCTCTCATTCAATAACTTATATCATTACAGTAAGGTCTGTAGAGATAATATTTGATTATATTATTTAAAAGAAATACATTGCCAGTAAATTTATTTGTTACAAATATATATATTTATTGTTTTGAGAATAGAACAATCCATAAATAAATATTTAAATAAAAAGGCATATATTGGATCAAAATATAATTTATTTTAACCAATATTTCTTTTTTTTAACTTTAAAATGTTATAATACCTTGATAAAGGTTGGCGTTCAGCCAACTGAAATATTGGTAAAATAAACGATATTTTGATCCAATATATGCCTTTTTATTTAAATATATATATTTATTTAATTAAATAGATAAAATTAACTTTACACGGAAAAAGGAGAAATTATATAGACACAGAGAAAGTAAAAGTATAGCTAAAAATATATAAATCATGTAGTAATATATGATAAAGGAATAAATATTAAAAACATATCATTTGAATATCATCTATAGGTTTTTAACTTTTAATTAGACAATTTTAATTTATATTTAGACATTTTTCATTTTAATTTAGACACTTTCATTTTTATATAGACATTTTCAATTTAATTTAGACATTTTCATTTCAATATTGACATTTTTCATTTTAATTCAGACACAAGGACTTTTTATAGAAAAATGTCTAAATTAAAATGAAAAATGTCTAAATTGAAATAATAATGTCTAAATTAAAATGAAAAATGTCTAGATTGAAATAATAATGTCTAAATTAAAATGAAAAATGTCTAAATATAAATTAAAATCGTCTAATTAAAAGTTAAAAACCTATAGATAATATTAACTTTAAACGAAAGGGAAAAAATAGAGAAATTAAAAAGACAAAGTAAAAAATATATTTAATAAAATATATAAAAATGTATAAAATATGTAGTTTGTCGTGTATGTATTATATTTATCATTTATTACACACAAGAATAAATATTAAAAATATATCATTTGAATATCATCTATATAAAGTTGAATATACGAGTTTCTATTAAGAATGTCAAACAGCGATTTGTTACAAATAGATTTTCTGTATTGAAGGCCAGAAGTCGATATAATCTTGAGATCTCTATTATACCGTATCTTGAAGGTTCCTGATGATAGGGGTGAATTGTTGCCTCCATTTGACGTATTAATACTTACCTTCCTTGTCACAGGGTAGCCATCTTGTTTGCTTCATCTTCTGCTACCGTTTTACCGCCTCCTTTTTTATTTTTATTATGGCAAAAATATATCTTAATATAATTATAAATACATATGAAATATTTACGTAGATATTTATTTTTTAAATAAATATATATTAATTATTTATATATATTTATTTTTAATTTAAAAAGGCATTGATTGGATCAAAATATCATTTATTTTACCAATATTTCAGTTGGTTGAACGCCAACTTTTATCAAGGTATATTATATATTAATTGTGCAGAAAGAAAAATTGCTTTAATATAAATATAGGTATAATGTATATTTTCATGAGTTGTCTTTATATAAATTGAAATTTTTTAAATAATAAATGTGTACATATTTCTGATGTTAAATGGATTCATTTTTAAATTATATAAACAGCTTATTAATATATATTGATAAATAAATTATTTATATTTTAGAGAGATATGGATATTAAAAAAAACTACAATATAAATTTAAAAAAAAAAGTATTTTTACAAAATATTGGAATACCCGTAATTGCATGTTGAATTAATATACCTCAAATAATGTTTGAGTATAAAAAAAATTTTGAATATATATTAAGCGATAAAATATACTATTATTTATCATTTTATAAATTATATGAAGTACGTGCTCCAGTATTTAATAAAATTCACATTTATAAAATAACGAACATAAGTTAGAATAATAAATTAATACTGAATTTTAAATGTTATCTAAGGAAATTCACAAAAACACTAAAATATATAAATTACAAACAATAAAATATTATTTTAAAATAATATAATTTATTTTTATTATAGGTTTTTAACTTTTAATTAGACAATTGTAATTTATATTTAGACATTTTTCATTTTAATTTAGACATTTTCATTTTTATTTAGACATTTTTCACATCAATTTAGACATTTTCATTTTAATTTAGATCCATTTTTTTTTTTTTTTTTTTTATTGTTACAAGAGCACGAAGTCCAAAGGACTATTGTGCTGTGCTAGTATTATTTATATATATATATGATTAATTATTTACACGATGGATTAGTATTGTTTTGTAAATTATTGTACAAATAGTTCTAAACTTAACAAAGTTCTCATAAGATAGAGTATATACACAAAGAGAATTTGGTAATGTTTCAAAGCATCTACATACAATTTGATTAGTCAGAGGGCAAGATAAAAGAAGATGCTCTGGTGATTCAACATCTAAGCGGCATTCACATGTTGGATCATTGATAGCATTCAGTTTGAACAGGAAACTTAAGAAGGGTCCTTTGCCAGTTAAGAATAAAGTAGTGAATTTATCCGAAGAAATGAAATTTGGGACAGCAATTGGAAAGAATTTCTTGAACAGTTCATTAGATTGAGAAAGATAAAACTTAAATTTTAGATCCAGATATAGTTTGTTTAATTCTTTTTGAAGGGGTTTTTTGAGTGTTCGATCTGTGAGAGAATTTGTCATATTATACTTTGTTTGTAATAATTCAAGATAATCGGACAGTAAAGGGGTTTTCGCTAGTATATGTGTCTAAATAAATCCATGTGTCTAAATAAAAATGAAAAATGTCTAAATATAAATTAAAATTTTGTCTAAATAAAAGTTAAAATCCTATATTTTTAATTTTTATTATATTATTAATTTATAATTTTGAGGTTGCGCTTTCTTTGCATTTAATATAAATTTTGAAAAGAATTTATATATTAAAAAATAGTTTGAAAAAAGCAAATATCAACTAACTCTCTCTATATATCATTATTAATTTATATACGAAATAGAGTCAATATAGTATTTTTCATCGTTGTACATCTTCATATATTTTTTTAATATATGAAAGATCATTTATTTATTGCCTTCATATATGTATATTATAAATATTCTGAATAATTTATGTCACGTGACTATCTTGAACCAATCAGCGTTATATATCATATCACATGACTATCTTAGCCAATCTCTTTTGATATTTGTTGTCGCATTGCGTATTATCAATAGTTAATTAATTTCGTATTGTGTGAAATGATATTGTTACAGGGGTTGTATATATATTAAGAAACATATATTGAGATAGTCTGTTGGAATTAAAATGATCGTCTGTAAGATATTTATTTGGGATTACTACATATATATATATTTGGAATGCGGGTGGTTTGTTGAGTCAACTTTAAATCTATTTGATCAACATTCTCAAGAGAATTTCTGTACGATATTAATTAAGATGTACTGTTTATGTTGTAGAGATATATTTCTATTGATTTAATTCAATTAAATAAATATCTAGATTTCTATTCTATTGTTGGTATTATGCCCACAATGTGGAAAAGTATAGGAGCAGTTATAACCCAGATAAAATACATTATTTCAGCTACATTGGCTGATAGTACTCTATGAGGCATTGTACCGCTGGTATTATTTAGAGAATATTTTGAACAAACCTCTGTGAATTTTACCTGTAAGCATTAAAAAATATTATTTGAAAAGAAAAATTAACGGTATTTACCAATTGTGTGAATGCCATAACTCAAGAAATATCACAATTAACATATATACAGTAATCCCTCGTTAAGACGAACTCAACGGGAGAACGAAATACCCTTTTCGTCTTAAAAGTCGAGAAAAACAGCAATACTGGCACAATAGAGTCGATATTTTCCACTGATTGAGTACATGGAACGACCCCAAGGGGATGGTTTCATAGAAAATGAGTCATCATAACAAACAAAGGACGAATGTCTACACAAAAGACAAAGAGAGCCAATACTTGATATCAACGGCGTTTTTGTTGTTTTAATAGTTTATTGTTTTACTTATAACTCGCCTTTAAAAACATATTAGAATTCGTTTTAACCGATTGATTAGTTTTGCTGGGGGCTAAATTTAATTCTTATTTCGTCATAACCGAATATTTCGTCTTAACCGGCAAAATCTCTTTGGAAAGCATTGAAATTTAAAGGGGGAAAAGAAACGGTTCGCGCAAACCGAGAGTTCGCATAATCCGAGTTCGTGATAACGAGGGATTACTGTATATAGTTGTTCTTTAATATCTAGTAAAGGGCCTTCAGCCAGAATAATATATTTTCAAAGATTTTGTCGGTCTGAAGGTGAAATATAAAAGGCTAAGATACACTTCTGTAAGGTATTCCCCTCTAGAGAAACAGAATTAGCAGTTTTTGTACATATTTTCTTATTTTATCCCATATATTTTCTTATATATTCAAACAAATTAAATATCCACATTTCTCTGCTATTAATAATCTCCAGCCTGGATGAGAAAGGAGAAACAGAGCTGCAACAAGCTCTCTAAAAACTGGAATCAATTCGTCTAGCTGTGAGGGCTTCTGATCCCGGATCACAGGAACAGTTATGTTCAACTGGCTCAGCTGATAGTAGCCTGAAAGGACTCCTGATCCAGGAACACGGGATGAATCTGTATTCCATGTTAGGCTCATAAAGGCTTATAAAAACGGTATACAGTATAACCTCCCTGTAAAGGACAACACCTAATTGCAGAGCCAAGGTATCCTCTTTCTGGAGAGTTGCTAAATTGTAAAAAAATTTAATTTGCAAATGAAAACTGTCCTTTGTGGAGAGGTGTCCGCTAGTGGGGTGTCCGCTAATGAGAGGTTCTACTGTATATATAAATTGGTAATATGATTAAATTATATTTTTCAGAGAAAAATACACCTCTAAGCAGTTAAAATAAACGTAAAACCTCTGCTATATTTTAAAATACAATATCAATTATAAGTATAATATAATAGAAAAGCATCATAGATTTTGTTTAGTTGAATTCGAATTAAATAATAAAACACCATATTTTTCTACTTATATTTACATTTATTTTTATATAAATGTATGTGTAATTATATATAGATATAGTATATATAATTTATAAATATTTAAATATACAAATATTTTATTATGAGGATAAATAGGTCTAAAAATTAATGATTTTTAATGTTCTATATAATTGTATATAGGTTTTTAACTTTTAATTAGACAATTTTAATTTATATCTAGACATTTTTCATTTTAATTTAGACACATTTATTTTTATTTAGACATTTTCAATTTTTATTTAGACATTTTTCATTTCAATTTAGACATAGAAAGTCCATGTGTCTAAATTAAAATGAAAAATGTCTAAATAAAAATGAAAAATGTCTAAATTGAAATGAAAAATATCTAAATTGAAATTAAAAATGTATAAATTAAAATGAAAAATGTCTAAATATGAATTAAAATTGTCTAATTAAAAGTTAAAAACCTATATATTATGATAGAGAATTTTATATAAAAATTAATATCTGTTTGTGTCGTATTTTCTGTTATGATGAAAATAAATATCCTAAGAGGGTAGAAATCAAAGCGAAAATATTTATAAATTATATCATATTTCCCCTACCATGGTAATTAATATTTCTAGTCGGCATAATCATCAATTACTTTTGACTGACTATTAATCTGACCAAACGACCTTCTTCTTTTGAAAAATCATCGTCATGTTGAAACGATATTTATTGATTTCAATCTAATATCTTTGACTAATTAGATATATTATAAAATTCAAGATTTTTAATATAAAATATATTAATTAATAAATCGAAATTATTATAGTTTATAATATATATATGCGTATATAATTTTAAAATAAAAGTATAATATTAAAATTTTGAATATATATTCAAAATTATTAATATTTTAAAAATAAATATTCAAATATATATCCTATTTTTTAGAAAATATAAATGTGCTGTAAATCGAAGCGGAAAATTGGACATATAAAACTTAAAACAAATTATGACTGTCTTTTTTTATTGATTAAAAATAAAATGCCAAACGATTATTTTAAAAGTCCATTTTTCCATCATTCACTTGATTGCCAATTAGAGTGAAAAACAAAAATAAATTAGTATAAAATTTGGCATCTAATGTTATCAATTTAGTAGTTTGGCAAATAAAACAATAAAATCTAATTTTTATTTGTAAAGTTGATAATCATCCATTTAATTTCTCTCCCAATTACCATTTGTTCATTAACTAATTCTTAATCGACTTGGTATTTAATTGATTCTAATTTTTATTTGATTTTTCTTTTGAGGAAAAGGTTTTTTTAAAAATAAAAATATCGTAAAGATAGAAGCCGGAATTCATAGTTCTTTAAATAAAAGATATTTCGGTCAGTAAATATATATATAAATATGTTATATAAAAATATTATTTTATTTAAAATTATAATTTCATAGATTCAAATATTATGTTAAATCGACCGCCAGAGGTCACTCTTCCCCTTTAAAAACTCATTGTTGTTCTTTCCCGATGGCCGGCTCAAAACCTTCGTACATTATGTAAATAATCTTTTGTTTTTCTTATTCTACTCGCCTTAATCCAGGCATTACTTTTATCAAATTATGTTATTTTATATATTCCTTTAGTTCAATTAAATTACTGATTAAAATTATTTTTATTATCATACTTTCAAGATTTAACCACGACTGCATTACATTACCATAATCCTCAACATGATCAAAAATACAAGCAGAAAAATATCTTTTCTTTTTTATATATATATTTTTTAATATCTACTGACCGAAGTATCTTTTTTTTTTTGAAGAATAAGAATATGATTTCAAGTTATTTTGTAGGAAAAATAAAAGATTATTTATTACAACATTAAAAATAAAGCTTATATCCAACACAAGTTGTACCTGTTATTACTTTTTCTTGGTTTTTTCAAGAAAAAGGTATTCGTCAACTTCTTTGAAAAATATAAAATTAAAAAGACAGTTGAGTTTTATTTTGATAGATGGCAGTGAGAGAAAGAGCTATTAGTAGAATTCAGTTAAACGATATGGAGGTACCTTTCTTTATATATTTATTTAAGTCATCATAGAACTTGAGGGTGATAGACGAAAGGTATAGTTATTCGGTTTTAGATAGCTATGACCCAGGTTCGAATCCCACATTGGTCACATTTTTTTAATAAAAAAAAAAACAGGTGTTAACATTAAAAACAAAGTAGCCATATCCTGATCAGGAGCACATGTGCTTTTCAGAATGCAAAGCGCATTCTGGTGTAACAGAAATTAACTAAACATTGATTTAGCCTGTTACCTGATATTTAGACAACCCATGGGTTGGGTTAGGGAACAGGTTAAATCAATGTTTAGTTGATTTCTGTTCTACCAGATGGCGTTCTGCCTTCTGAAAAGCACATTCTTTTATTAATAATAAAAATATTTCTCTAATGTTTCCTGACTCAACCCTTCAACCCCATCATTGAGAGCAAGTAATGAGACTCTGGTACATTTATTATTGCAAATGTCTAACTGATTTTCATAAGTGTAGACTTTTAATGCACTTAGAGTAAAACGTAGCTGCCAACTACTGCCCACCATGATTATCATAGCTTGTACCACATGTACTAGCGATAATAATTGAAACATTATTACAATATATATAGTTATGCTTCTCTCATATTG
Source organism: Cordylochernes scorpioides (assembly GCA_030710605.1). Lineage (NCBI taxonomy): Eukaryota > Metazoa > Arthropoda > Arachnida > Pseudoscorpiones > Chernetidae > Cordylochernes > Cordylochernes scorpioides. The sequence continues at coordinate 87,141,463 of CP092869.1, forward strand.
TCAAATTCAAATATTCTCATGGACAAATTTAAGAAAGCTGCACTTTTTAGGCATGTATATCGGTATTCAGACAATAACTCTGAAAGATATTACAGTGACCTTTATTGAAGACACACTAGATAACCAAGTGAGAACAAAATTGTCCCTGTCTTAAAATAAATGTCCACAAGCGATATCAAACACTTTCCACCTCCTTAAGTTTTGTCCATGAATGTGTTTCATTTTTTTTTTTCAGGTTTGTTAGGCTAAGCTTATATTATACTAGCGAACCCGGCCACGCGTTGCTGTGGCTAAATTGTAATATGTTAAATTAACATTATACTAAACTATTCAGTAAAGTAAAGTTAATATTCACTTATAGAGATAAAATGTTTTAGCCGATCTAAAGCCCTACGGGATTGAGAAAGGAACGTTACGTTAAAATTTGAAAGTGATTTTTATATATATAGATAATATAGCCCTTCATTGTAATCATTGATTATATTCACTGCATTAATAAATGTCAGTGAACGCGTTTATTTGTATTGTTTTTTGTGTTCGAGATATTCGAATAGAACGTTCTCACATTTTCTGTAAAATATTTATATATGCACAAACACAGAATATAATCACTATGTCCTAATTGCGCTATAATTATTATTATTATTATAATAATTATTGTTATAAATATTATTCTAAAATAATTCGCCAGAAATCGTCCTGATAGTATACCAAACAACCTCCCAAAGTTTCATGGCAAACATCTAAAATAAAATAATACTTTCAATTCTTTGCTACAATATTAAAAAGAGGGGTGCTTAGGTGTTTAAAAATGTAAAAATGTGCTCTAAATAGTATTACATAGAGCCTTCATAACAAACATTTTTAAAATAAACCAATAAAAATATAATAATGCTGTAAAAACAGACCTTGCTACAATATTATAAAAGAAATGAAAATAAAAAAGACACCCACGCTGAGCCTCGAACCTAGGTTTGTTACAAATATTATTAAAAAATTGTTTATGTTAATTTTTATTTTAAAAAGCCTACATTTTAAATAAAATAATATTTTTAATAATATAAAAGAATACAATAATATAAAAGAAATGAAAAAAAAAAAAAACACCCACGCTGAGCCTCGAACCTAGGTTGCGGGGGTACGAAGCTGTGTACCTAACCTATAGGCTAAGCTTGACGTTACAAATAAGCTCATGCGAGGCTATTTCAGGCCAAACGCTACCGCGAGGGGGCGTTGATTGCGAGTGAATTTACGTTTTTCGTAAATAAAAATGCAACGTATTAAAAAATTGTTTATGTTAATTTTTATTTTAAAAAGCCTACATTTTAAATAAAATAATATTTTTAATAATATAAAAGAATACAATAATATAAAAGAAATGAAAAAAAAAAAAACACCCACGCTGAGCCTCGAACCTAGGTTGCGGGGGTACGAAGCGACCACAATTTCAGTGGATAATAGACTACAAAACCTGACTGTAAAATACCAATATTGCAGTGGATAATAAACTCTTAAATCTGATGGTCAAAGTTCACAATTTCTTCGGATAATAGACTACAAAGCTTGACGGTAAAAGACCAGAATTTCAGTGGATAATAGAATTTCAGTGGATAATAGACTTTCAGATTGACGGTAAATGTGATAATTTCAGTGGATAATAGTCTATATATAGAGAGAGCTTTACGGCCAGAATTTCACTGGATAATAAACTACATACAGATAGACGGATAATGGCCAGAATTTCACTGAAAATGAAATGCATAGCTTGACGGTCAAAGCCTAGAATTTCAGTTAATTTACCTCTAACCTACATATATCTCAAATACATTTACATTGATGACTATTTAGTCTCAATAATGATCCTGATAGATCTTTGAGATATAGTCTCTGACATGGGCTATCAGCATCAAGCCTTTTTTAATGTGTTGATGATACGTTTAGAATCCACCACATTACTTACCTCGAATATAAACAGCTATGTTGGCTAACCTAATCTATTTCACATTCTCTAACATACTGTGTGGAAGGAAAGTCTATAGAGATTTGCTTTTCGAAGAAGATAGCCGATTAGCTTCTTCGATATATAAAAAAAAATATTAATAACATATTTCAATCCAAGATACACTATTCATCGTATTTTGAAAATCCATAATAAAAAAATAATTTAAACATAAAAATATATTAAAAAATCATATTAAAATTTTTATATAATGACTATATTATCAAAACGCTTCAAAAGGTCGTGTAGTCAAAAATCACTAGAATTATGTACTTCATTGAATAAAGAAATATTTCTGCTCACAAAAATATTAGAAATAAATTTTAGAGAGAGGAAGATAAATTCTTACATGACCCAATATATATTGTAAGCTAGAGTATCTCTTTTTAATAAGATCAATTATTATAGTAATAAAAATCAGTACATATTTACTTTCTGGGGTATCCTGCATATAAAATCATTAGATCTTTTGATATATAAAGGATACATACTCCAGCGATGTATGAAATTCATCAAATATCAGAAAATATTTGCATAATGGCATATTACAATTTGATTTGCTACAAAAAAAGGTCTTATTTTGATAATTATATCGAAATTGGATAAAGTTTTATAAAATTTTACTTGTAAAAATAGCAATTGATATTTTAAGATGTTGAAATTCCAACATTCATAATGCGTATGTTTTTAAAATATCCAAGAAATAGTTTTTAAAATATAAAATAGTGTTTATTTGCATATAAAAATGTATATATAGTATTTATTATGATATATAAAATTGAAATACTTTAACATATAAGAGAAATCGTTGCTTTCATAAGGCTTAAGCCTAAAAATACGCATTCGTCTGCATTTTAACCCTGTGTCGCAATGCGTTCTCCAAATATTGATTCTGCATCACCTTGCTTTTGATCCACTACCGCCTGCTTTGCATTGCAGTGGTGCTGCTCGCTCTTGCTACTCTATGATATTTTTAATAATTTGTTATATATTATTTATCTTTTTTGATTTGTTTTTGTGATTTTATTGATTTTTAATTGTTTTGCAAATAAAATAATATGCATTTTTGACATATTATTGATAAATAAAATATATAAAATATTTTGTATTTTTTAGATTATATTATGAGATATACATTATTTGATATTATGCAAAAAGGAAATTTCATAAAATTTACTTCAGAAAAAAACTTTGAATTTTTTTTGGAAATTTTCTTAAAGTGAAGAACCATTTCTTAATATAAATTCCACTCTTTTGAATAACTAGATATATTCAAATACTAGAATAGATCTAAAGATTATTTTCATATTAATTTTTTTTAACAATATGAAAAGAAATTTTGCAATAGTTTATGAAGATATTATTGAAATATAATACAAGTTTGTATATTGGATCAACCTTTATTTGCCCTTCTTCTTATAGCATATTAAAACAAAAATGATATTTTTAATATTCAACTTTATTCAAATTACGAATATTTGATTGTTTTTAAAATTTCTTCATCAATTCAATTCAAGTAATCATAGAGATAAATAAATAGGAAAGAGTAATATTAAATTAAATTCTAGATAAAAAATATACTTACTATTGTAAATTCCATTTTGCATATATCCAAAAAACTACATAATTACATATAAGACGCATATTTAGGCCTAAATATCAAATTCAAATATAAATCCATTTTGCAAATATCCAAATAAACTATATAATTTCTACAGATATATTTGCTTTTTCGGTCAAAACCTATAAATGTATATTCCATTTTGCATTTATCCTTGGAATTACATATTTGTGTTTATAAATAAATATTAATAAACTTATTAAGTATTACGCTAATAGAAAAAAGAGTTCTTATAGATAAGGGGAAGATTGAATAATACGTTATGTAAGATCCTGTAATAACACATGTCATTGCCAATCGTCGTAATATCAACAGATTGGATGGTAATTTGCATAGAGGACAGTTTCACCACATATCTACATACCATCCGAATATCTATTCAAAGCAAATATGGCTGAAATAATGTATTCAAAGTCGAGCAACATTATAATGACTCTTATGTAATACCATATTGCAGATAACCTCGTTAATATTTGAAAAATGTCAATATATTATATAATTTAGGGTTATTAAGAGTAATTGGTTATGCAAATCGATTATCGTCTTTAAGATCTACATGTAAATATGTAAAAATGGTTTGAATTATATATATATATGTAATACCATAAAGGTTGTATATAACCTTGATAATTATGCGATGGTAGATTGTAAATTGCTATAATCCTTTGTCATCTTTTTACTAGCCTAAATCGATCAAAAAATCCACGTTCAAAATATACTTTTAAAAATATGATAAATCAATTCTCTATGATACCATAATGGCGTATTGAAAAAAAAGAAGTAGGGGTTGAAAAAAAAGGATGGGGGGATAAACGGCCTAAAAATGACCCGAAAAATGGAATCTAATAAAGGATGGAAGGGATTCAATTGATCAAGAATTCGAGAGACAATTCGATGGCATGGGGGAGGGAACGAACAGGTAGCGACGCTGGGTGGCGGTATTGCGGCGTCGAATATTGATCTTCAGTCAGGTGCTCGCCATGAGACCGCCTGGTATCTCACCATTAGCTCCCCAGGAGTCCCGGCTTCGACGTGTCCGTTCCTGCGGCGCTCGTGGAGCCCTTACCGCACTACTCCTCCGAGAACCTCTACGGCTAGCCCACTCTCTACCTTTGGCCTTCCGACCAGACCTCCCGGGGTAAGATACCGTGCATGTTGCCCGTCTGTGTGTATTCCCTTCCTTCAACCCAATCTTCCCATCTTTACTTCTCCCAACAAACCAACTTCTTCTCTAACTAAATTCTCTACCTATCTCTTTGCATCTTTTCATCTATATATAACTAATCTTTCTTTTATCGATAGTATTATTATAATCGTATTAATTCTATATAAATTATTTTTATATAGAAAATTGCTACCGATATACAACGAAATATTGCTTTTTTTGATAATATTTCGCCATTTTTAATGCATCTTTATTATTATAGTTCTAAATAGATTTTAATATAATATTAATAAATATTTAGTATTTTTCTTGTTCTATATAGAATTCAATAGTCCCACCTTTATAAAATAAATTCTCTGCAGACGAACTAATTTCTTCCTTTTGCTTCTTCCATCATGGCGTGCCGAATTGTGGAGCGGAAAATTCCCAGAAACTGTTGCATATGGAACCAGTTGCATCGTTCTTTTACCTTTATTCACATATTGTCTTTTTCGTCTTTTTCTGATTGCGTCTTTTTCTGAAAAATAATTTCTATTCCTTTTTTCGGTAATCTCAATTCTCATTTTATCCATTTTGATATCTTTTTTTATACTATTATAGAATTTTGAAATGAATTTTTGAATTTCTCTTCTTAGAAATTGATCTTTGCTAAAGAAATTATGTGGTGCATACGAAATATTAGATTATTTTTCTGAAAATATTTTCAGAATAATTTTCGTAAGAAACACGTATGGTTGCTTTATAATAATAAGCTATTATAAATGACGCATATAAGATAATATATTTTTAAAACATTTTCTTCAAATTATTCTATCATAGTTTCTATGCAGCATTTTTCCTTCTAATTTTCATCTCTTCCTTTCCTTTTGTTAATTTTATATTATTTTAATCTTTCATCTTTATTAAACTCCTTTTCAAAATTTCATTTTCTTCTCTCGTATTTAGTTTTCTTTAATTTCTTTATATTATCTTCCATTTTTAATTCATTAAATGCTTCTCCTTTTACCATCTTCACTCATCTTAAGATACTCTTCTATATTCCCTCCTCATTTTTCATTTATACTTATTATCCTCTTCAAATCTTTATTTTTCATTTCTCTAATATTTCCTCTTCTATTTTCCAATCTACCTATTTTACTTTCACATATTCTTATTTCTCCTTTCCCTCTTCCTGGATATCTTATCCTTTTTCATATTTATATTTAATTTTTTATCTTTCTTTTATCTTTTACAAGCAATATTCTTTTAACTTTTAACCTTTCTCCTTTCCTATCATTCATTTTCTTTCATATTTATTCTTCTTTTCTTCTTGCATCCTTTATTTTCAAATTTTATTCTTTTTTTGAATCATTTTATTGCACTCTTGCATTATTCCTTTATACTTTTCCTTCATTTATTTTTCATTATTTTTCTATATATCCTTTGTTTTTCATATCTCTTATATTATTTGTTTTTTCCATCTTTTTCTTATATTATTTATATCTATTTATTCAATTTTGTCCTATCTCAACTCTGGAAAATGAATTCTTAATATGTAAAATCATACATATAAGAGATTTTTAAGAAAAATGCATTTCTTGATCATGCAACAAAATGTTGCTGATGACTTTGCGGTATCTCTCAGAATAAATATCAACTAAGCGTTGATTTTTTAATTATTTCAGTATAGGCCAAATACGCTTGAATTCTTGAATAATCAAGAAAAGATAACCACGTATGAAATTTATCATTATAAAATATTTGAATATCGATAATGATTTTTACCATTTAATTTTTTCCCGAAAATATGCTTTTTTTTATCTATTATAAATATTTCAAGGGTTCTCTTTCTTGAATAATCAAGAAAAGCTAACCACGTATGAGATTTATTAATTGAAAATATTTGAATATCGATAATGATTTTTACCATTTAATTTTTTTCTTGATAATCTTCTATTTTTTAATCTACTATTAATATTTCAAGAGTTATATTCAGATATTTTATAATAAAAAATCTCTCTCATACATGGTTAGATTTTCTTGATTAATTAAGAAAGTGTATATTGATAATGAATTTTAAACATTTAATTCAATCCCGAAAATCTTCTATTTTTTATCTACTGCAAATATTTCAAGTGATATATTCAGATTTATTTCAGACGAAACTATTCTAGGGTATCAAATCGCCAACATATACATGAACAAGTATATGTATATAGGATATGAATATTATATTCAAATTAAATAGAAATATTTTAAATTCAAATATGTTGTAGCGTAGAAATCAAGTCTTGGAATATCTGAAGATGTGACAGTATTTATTGATGACGTCATTACGACTAGTCGACAATTATCAATCAAACTATCTACAGCTAGAGAATATTGAACAAGCAAGCTAAGGAATATTTTAATGATGATTTTACAAATACAGAGTAATATATAATTATATAATCTGTTGTAATTTTAATTGAATAATTAATATAATAATAAAATATAAATTATATCTTCGCCTGAATATATTAAAATAGAGTCATATCTTGGATCAATATAATTTATTTAAAATATTTCCGATATTTCGATGAGGTTGTTCGCCTATCTTCCTCTAGCTATTCAAACCCCTTCTAAGCCTATCATCCGTGTGATGTACTGGAAGTATATATATAAGTATAGTATATATATTAATAGTAAAATTTTGGAAAATAGGGTAAAGTAAAATATTAAGAAATACAGATTTTGAATTTAACTTTGAGTCAGAACAGCAAGGTAAATCTATATCAAATATTACCGTTATGAGAATTTCAAAATTTATAAAATTTGTTATTTAGTTTAAATATGTGAGTTTTTTTTTTATATTTGTGATAAAATAAGTAGTTAGCATATAGTAATATAGAGAAAAATAAAGGTAACAATAGCAAAATATAAAATACCGCTACTTTTTCTCATATCTCATATCGTCTATTTTCTTCAGGGATTCAAAGCTTGTAAACAAATTATCCACAAGATGCATGATTGGCGAGGTTTTTTATACACAACCCCGAAAGAAAATATGCAAACTGCCTCATCGAAATAATGGAAGTTGTATGAAACATTTTTTTGATACAAAATAATCGTGAATTATATAAAATAATTAATATTATAATTTAAAAATTATAATTCCTTATATATATATATATATATGAGAAAAGGTATCGGGACACTATACGCATTTTTCTTTCTTGATAGCAATTCCTATATAGCAGTTATTCTAGTAATAACTTGAGCTTATAATTCACATAAAGCGAAGATTTACAAGTATAATGTCAAATATAAGGAAATTGCGATATGCTTTTACAAAAATATCAGAAATTATTTTGAAATAAAGAAAAAAGGGCATCTCCTTATCGTGCAACTGAAAGTAGATTTGATTTTATCATGTTTTTCTTCTGTAGTAGGTTCTATGCCTGAGAGCTAGAGAAAGATTTGTGAATAGAAATTTTTGAAATGAAATCACACACACACACACACACACACACACACAAAGCCTTTATTAAGACATTAGTCTTATACAGATTCTCCGTACAAGGTGCAATAACAGTAAAAGAGCAGCACAGGAAACCAGTAGTTCCGCAACTATATACAATTATTAGTAATAAGGAAAAGTAAGATTTAATATGAAAGGTCGACCCCTCGATGTTTCGTCATCATTCTGAGGTGTAAGAACAATAGCTTCCAAGTTCTCTTTTCTCCCTTTTTACACCTACTGCCTTGTAAAAATTATATAGGGCCTGAGCAACTAGTCTGCTTGTTTGGGCACTGGTTAACATCATTTGGATTAACCTAATTAAAATGAAATCTATCCTTGAGGCTTGATATATCCACCATAATATTGTTACAAGGAATTTTCTTTGTCGAATTAACGAAAGATAGTAATATCCATTGGTAAATATGCACATATGTAAACGACCTTTTTATCAAGAGGGGTCGGTGGAAGGATGGTCTAAGCAGTTGGTTTTCGACCTTAAAGACCCAGGTTCGATTCCCGCATTGGACACTTTTTCTGATTCAAAAAAGAAATGCTCCAATAGCTCCCGATTCTTGCAAAAGTCTAACCCTACCAGTGAATGCAAGTAACTAAACAGGGCAATGGCATATTTGTAAGTGCAAAAGTCGAACTGCTTTTCATATATGTAGACATGTGGTGCACCTACAGAAAAAGCAGAGAGGGCAGTAAAATTATTGATTTATTCTAAAAAATAATAATAGACGTCAAAAATAGTTTAAATTTTAGATAATAGTTAAAGGCTTCACATAATCCTTATGTTTAAAATTGAGCAATCCATTTTGAATACTTTAAATAAACAACTCTTATTTTGGATTAAAAATGTTGATTACAACTTCCAATATTTCAATTAGGTAGTTCGCCTATCTTCTTCAGGGATTCAAACCTTGTAAACATATTATCCACAAGATGCACAAACGGCGAGGTTTTTATACTAAACTTCGAAAGAAGATAAGCGAACTGCCTTATCGAAATATTAGAAGTTGTACAAATATGAAACATTGTATGAAACATTTTTGGTACAAAATAAGCGCGTTTTTATTATATAAAACTAGCCGAATGACCCGGGCAACGCCCGGGTTTTACCCGATTAAATGCTTTTATTCAAATACTATTCGTTACAATTATAAATTGGCGCCGTGGATGTCATTCTTGTATAATATATAAATGAGTTTTAAAAATTGTAAAAAAAAAAAAAAATGCATCGGCCGGGAATCGAACCTGGGCCGCTCGCGTGGCAGGCGAGCATTCTACCACAGAACCACTGATGGTTATGAGAAATGGCCATATTTGGGTATTTATTCCATTCACAAAAGCAAACGGTGAAAGAATTAAGAATTGTTGCTTGATTATGACGCTGATAACTGTATATATAAATAATTGATATTATAATTCCTTGCCGTATGTTATTTTACAGTAAATCATCCATAGATATGTTTCTTAAATGAAGATTTTATTATCTCTAGCTTTCTGGCTTTAAACATCTTCTACAGGGGTATTCTTGATTACTTCAACTGTCTTTACTGCAAAAAAAAATATTTATTTTATTTATTTGTGAAAAGAAACATTTGCGTCTTAATGTCTTAATTCATTATAAAAACATATTATTCGAAAAAAATTAGTTATATCAAATTACGAAACTATTTTAGACTAGCAATATTCTTTTCAAAATAAAACAATTTCTACTGCTCTTATTGCAATGGAAAAAAATTAAAGGGAGGGCCTGGCTCATCAGTTGTGAACCCTTCCAGCGGTTTCGCCAGTTTAATCTACCATACCGCTGTTATATCGCATTTTTGGAACTTCCTTTTATAGTGATACTGATGCTTGAATCTTCGAATGGGTATTTTAGATTAACTATGGACATAAGATTTTAGGACAGCAGAATTACATCTAATTATAAATATATAATATAAATTAGTTATATGTTTGGTATAACTCCTTAAAGAGGTTTCTCCAAGTTGATTGATCCATAGCTATAATCTGGTGGCATTTTGATTTCTCTCTTCAGTACCACAAATTTTGTATGAGAACGTTCTTATTGATCTGTTTCCTTCAACGTATTCTTCAATCAATTCTTCAGTAGGCAATCATATCTTAATACATAGTGTATTCAATATTTAGAGAATTTCCGTTTACTTAGTATTCTAATGAAGCATCTGTTCTTTCTCGCTTGTGATAAGACCTCACATATACTTATGGACAAAACTTAAGAAGATGGGAAAGTATAATGTCACCGGTCGTTTAAATATTTAAGGAGACAGAGGCAATTTTGTTCATACTTGGTTATCTTGTGATTCTCAATAAAGGTCACTGTAATATCTTTCAAAGTTATTGTCTGAGTACCGTTATACATGCTAAAAGGTAAAACTTCCTTAAGTTTTGTCCATGAGTATATACACACTTAGTTATCTCGTGTGCCTTCAATAAAGGTCACTCTAATATCTTTCAGAGTTATTGTCTGAATCCCGTACATGCTGAAAGGTATAACTTCCTTAAGTTTTGTCCATGAGTGTATACACACTTGGTTATCTCGTGTGCCTTCAATAAAGGTCACTGTAATATCTTTCAGAGTTATTGTCTGATACCGTTTTACATGCTAAAAGGTAAAACTTCCATTAGTTTTGTTCATGAGTGTATACACATTTGGTTATCTCGTGTGTCTTCAATAAAGGTCACTGTAATATCTTTCCGAGTTATTGTCTGAATCCCGATATACATGCTAAAAGGTAAAATTTTCTTAAGTTTTGTCCATGAGTGTATACACACTTGATTATCTCGTGTGCCTTCAATAAAGGTCACTTTAATATCTTTCAGAGTTATTGTCTGAATCCCGATATACTTGCTAAGAGGTATAGCTTCCTTAAGTTTTGTCTCTATGAGTGTCCTAATGGAATTCCTATGATTATATTTCACTTTACTATATCGATTAATTATAAATAAGAGAGATAATTGTAGTTAAACTAAATTTACGAGATTCTACTGTAATTTACATAAATAGAGAATTAAATTCTTGGATTCAAATAAGCAGGTAAGTGAAGTGTGATATGTTCAGAACATTGAATGTGATTCTATCCAGTTTGAATGTTCACTTGTTCCTATTTCCCCGCATGAATCTGCCTGCCTTTTAAACAATGCTTTATTCCTGTTGTGCTTGTCCCTTCAATCTACAATCTTCGGTTGAGCATAAACACAAAATCTTCATAATCTTTTTCATAAACAATCTTCATGTGAAATTTGAATTATACTAAATTTGTGAAATCTCTTTAGATTTCATTATTCTTATTATTTAAATGAGTCATAGAATAGCCACCACAAAAAATATCTCAATTCTTGTAACACCAAGGCAGTCTTGGTGATAAAATAACTTTACAAGGTTCGAGTATTTTAAAGGTGTAAAATGGTAATCTTTTTACATAGGTAGATATAGATGAGAATTTTTCCGGGAGGAAATAGACCTGTAAAAGGAAAGGTCGCCTCTCCCGTCAAACTAGAAGCCATCTATTAACCGCAAGCTAGCGGCCTCGGGTATCTTCTCAGTCTTGCAAATCTATAGTGTATTAAAATTATAGGATTTCATTTTGTAATTCTCTATATACTAACTACATTTACCATCTATATTTTGGCCATAGATTTGCCCGTTAAACACTTCTTTGGCAGATTGTGAAGATTCCATTAGATCCCGTGTGGATCTCATGGAATAAAGTCCGCTTTAGACTGACGAGGGCCATTAGCCTGAAACCATGGTCTCTAGGTGGACACTTCTCAGTTTGTCAAAGCTGGTGTTGTGGCTTTGTTACCGACCTGAGACTTCTAGTTTACGGCGATGGTCAATAGATAGCGTCTAGTTTTGACGTCTATTTTGACGGTAGAGTCGACCTTTGCTTTTATAGATATGTAAATATGTAATGTATATTATGATACATCAGCGCGCCATCTGTTATGAATATTCGAAACTATTATAGACGTGTATGATTCTTTTGAAAATTAAAGGGCAGTAGAAATTGTTTATTTTTTAAAAGGATAATACGCGTCTATTTATTTTATTTATTTAACAGTTGGGAGAGACACTCCATATTAGGAATCATGAAAATAAAACGTTCGATGTCAAATTTTGCATATAGCAATTAGAAATGGTAGTTTGAAATATGTACAGTCAACACTTTCGCCTTGAAATATACATCCTGCAGAATCTATTAAACTTAATGTATTGGTCTTTATTGCAAGCAACTTGTTTTGTATTAGTCAGGTAAAGTTGGTTTTATTCCTTTAGATCAGAAGTTAATGGACAGTTAATACGCGTCTACAATAGTTTCGAATGCAATGCATATCAAAACTGATGCTCAAATAACTAATAAAATTGGTTTAAATCAGAATTCATGTTCGAATTTCACATGAAGATTGGGTTTTCTTCTTAATGGAAGTTACACCATGGTTAGCCAATTGATTGTTGGCATTCAAATAATATTTGTCCTCAATGAAAATTGAACAAGTAAGTGGTCTTTAATGGTGTTTTATAATATTCAATAAAGCTTCATTTATATTGTCATTATACTTGTATACACAAAAAATAAAAAAGGCATATCCTGACCAGGAGCACATGTGCTTTACAGAAGACAGAGCGCCATTTGGTGGAACAGAAATCAACTAAATATTAATTTAGCCTGTTCCCTGATATTTGGCCAACCCAATTTCTTGATAAATCAAGAAAAGCCATCCACGAACGCGTTTCGACAACCCAATTGCTTGATTTATCAAGAATAATCAGGGAAATATCAGGGAACAGGTTAAATCAATGTTTAGTTGATTTCTGTTCAACTAGATGGCGCTCTGCCATCTAAAAAGCACATGTGCTCCTGGTAAGTATATGTCATTTTTATTTTTAATATCAATACCTGACCCACTTATCTATTATTTTTTTTCACTTGTATAAACATAGCATAAGTAGTAACGCTTTTTACGATGCATCTAAGGAAATATGAAGAAGAGTACAAAAGTGAATTTGTACTTGAATCAGGCTAATAATAAAAACAGTATTTGGCCAATTCTGTAATAATTCAAAAAACAACGATTTGTTGATATTTATTCCGATAGATGGCGTAAGCCATCAGCAACTTTTTGTTGCACGATCAGGAAATGCTATTTTTCTCAATCTAAGGAAATATAAATGAGGTTTTAATGTGTTTAATATATAAATTTATTTGATTCTTAAACTGGTAAAATAACATATATTTAACACAAAGTTGAGGGAGATTGATATTTATGTACTGAAAATGGTACCTCTCCCTTTAAAACCGAAATCACACGTGCTCTAATGAAGGTCATAGCACCAAACTATGTTATACAGGTTGTTGGCTTTTATCTGAATTTGCCAAAATTAGTGTTATGGATTTATTTATTATTTATTATCATTTACAAAGCACGCGATATCCGTCTTGGATATTTGCATGCATAAACAAGTTTGGGAGCTTATTTACAGTAATTATTAATATGATTTTAGTTATTATATTAGAAATTATTAACATATTTGTCAGTTTGTTAACGATTTAATTACCCTATAATGAATATTAGTGAACATCACAGATAAGAACAGAAATTTAGAGCTATTTACAGCATATAACTATATGTCAGTTATTACAGCCCAGGCTATCTATATCCGTGTAAATGGATAATTCTTTATCATCAAACTCACGTTTTGTACTGGAATAATATCAAATGAAAATATTTAGATGCGAATGTTTCTTTTATACATATATTAAACTTCTACTGCCCTTACTGTAATGAAAAATATTGGATGGGCTTGGTTCATCAGTAGGTTTAATAAGGGTTTGTGATACCTGAAAGCTTGGGAGATCGTTTAGACAAAGCAAGAACCTTATCATCAGAGGCAGTGTGTTGTTACAATGTTTCTTTTCACACATAAATAAAACTTCTACTGTCCTTACTGCGATGAAAAATATATTGGGAGAACTTGGCTCATCAGTAGTGAACCTGTATATAATGCTTCTCAATGTATAATTTTCTTATAACATAAACCTTAGATTATTAAAACATTGGATCAGTAAACATGAGGGCAACCATTTCTTTCAATTACATTACTTTATTTTTCATATAACATTTTTGTAAACAAAAAAGGTGATGATGATAAATTCAATGAATATTTACACAATCATGGAAAAATTATATTAAACCTTTATATAAACATAAATATTCTAACTAAATTAAACAGAACCCTTCCAGCGGTTTCACCAATTCTCAATCTACCAGACCGCTTCTTTAGAGCTCTAATACTGTATTGGATCATTCTACTTATATATGCTACATTGAAGAGTGGAATCTTAGAAATGGTATTTAGACAAACAAATGACATAAATCTTTATGACAGTAGAAATACATTTTTAATTTAAAAAGGCATAAATTGGATCAAAAAAAGCATTTATTTTACCAATATATCAGTTGGCTGAACGCCAACCTTTATCAAGGTATTATAACATATTAATTAATTTGCATCGAGCAATGCTCTTCAGCAAACAATAAGTACAAGTGAAAAAATAGTACAAATGTGATATTATACTGGGATAAGATACATAAATTATGAATTAGCCAATTCTGGAATAATTAGAAATCAACGAGAATAGTTGATATTTATTCTGATAGATGGTGCAAGCCATCAGTAACTTTCAGTTGCACAGATAAGAAGATGCCTTTTTCATAAAATAAGGACAAGGCCAGGTAGGCATCCCAAATGCATTGTTTTAATGCATTTTTAAAGGGAGAGGTGTCACTTTTGATATATGTATATATGAGGCCCTAAAAATAAACAAAAGGATAAATATTTTAACTACGATATGCAGTTTCATAATAAAACATTTATATGATACTTAGTATAATATAATCAAAACATAACATAAAAACTTCTGTGAACATCAATTATGTTATTATACAACAACAACAACAACAAAAACCTTTATTAAGACACTATTGTCTTACAAGGGGATTCCCCTAAAAGGTTATATATGTACATGAGTGAGGATGAAAAGCAATTTAGAGGGGAAGGGGAGCAATCAGCCGTTGTCTGTGGAGTTGAGCAATTCTTCCCTCATTTTATCAATCGCCTTTCAAATATTTATAAACAAATGTTTTATCTTACAGGAGAGTAGAAAAATATTATATACATGTTGTTCATTATAGTGAGTTATCCCCGAAATTTCGTGAATTTATCAATTATGATATTATAAACGAATACAAAAACAAGCTGAGCTTTCGGAAGAGTCTCTTTTAATATAAAGATTAAAAGGGAAGTCGAAGAAAATCACTTGTAATAAAAAAGCAGACGACTATATAAGGTCTACAGTAACGAGGCCTTATTTCTAGCAATCGGCAATCAGAAAGATAATTGGGTGCATCTAATATTTCTTCATATTTCCTCTAGATCTCTCCTTCTTAGAAAATACCCATCACTATGATACAGAATAATCAACTCTTTTTTTTTTTGCTTATCCCTAGTACATGTGGTACAGGCCATGATAATCATGGTGGGTAGAGGTAGGTGACTGCTTTTACTGTAAGTGCACTACATGTCTACACATGTGAAAAGCCGATCGACTTTGTACTTACCAATGTGCTAAAGCCCCCGTTTGGTTACTTGAACTTGCTGGTGGGATTGGACTTTTGCAAGAATCGAGGTCTATTGGTGATTTTTTTTATCAGAAAAAGTGCCCAATGTGGGAATCGAACCCGGATTTTATGTGTCGAAAACCAACGATTTAGACTCTATCCTTCCACATTTACATTTAAACAAGCCCCAACAATGGTGAAAAGAAATCTAGATGTCAACAATGATCTAATAATAGAGAAAAAGCAATCACAATGTCAAAAAATATCCAACAATGGAAAAATGTGAATAACGATGCCATCAATGATCCAACAATAAAGAAAAGGGATCACGATATCAACAATGATTCAAGAATAAAGAAAGGGAATCAGGATGTCAACAATGATCCAACAATAATGAAAGGAATCACGATATCAACAATGATTCAAGAATAGAGAAAAGGAATCAGGATGTCAACAATGATCCAACAATATAGAAAGGGATCACGATATCAACAATGATTCAAGAATAGAGAAAAGGAATCAGGATGTCAACAATGATCCAACAATATAGAAAGGGATCACGATATCAACAATGATTCAAGAATAGAGAAAAGGAATCAGGATGTCAACAATGATCCAACAATATAGAAAAGGGATCACGATGTCAACATTGATCCAACAAAGTAAGAAACTCCGAGCCGGGACAACCATGTTGCACGTGGGGTAAAAAAAACATTGATTATGTCAGATGACCACGGCACCTTTTAAAACCATCCTCTTTTATTTATTTATTTAAGTTTTTTATTTTTCTTTTAGGAAACACATCGGGGGTATGGATTGTTTCGCTTTATTTTTAAAGATAAGAAAAAACGGTAGCTTTTTTTTATTTGTTTGTGTTGGAGAAAAGATTAGAAGATTTTTCCATAAGGTTGAATGTAGTTTTATTTATTTCAGAATTAAACTAATATCTGATGGGTTAAATTTTTTAATTTTTAATTTCAGTCGTTAACTATACCGGTAACTATGGGACCTACAATGGTACATAACGGTAACTATGAGACCTACAATGGTACATAACGGTAACTATGGGACCTACAATGGTACATAACGGTAACTATGAGACCTACAATGGCACATACCGGTAACTATGGGACCTACAATGGTACATAACGGTAACTATGGGACCTACAATGGCACATAACGGTAACTATGGGACCTACAATGGTACATAACGGTAACTATGGGACCTACAATGGTACATAACGGTAACTATGGCACCTACAATGGTACATAATGGTAACTATGGGACCTACAATGGCACATAACGGTAACTATGGGACCTACAATGGTACATAACGGTAACTATGGGACCTACAATGGTACATAACGGTAACTATTGGACCTACAATGGCAAATAACGGTAACTATGGGACCTACAACGGCACATAACGGTAACTATGGGACCTACAATGGCACATAACGGTAACTATGGGACCTACAATGGCACATAACGGTAACTATGGGACCTACAATGGGACTTAACGGTAACTCTGGGACCTACAATGTCACATAACGGTAACTATGGGACCTACAATGTCACATAACGGTAACTATGGGACCTACAATGTCACATAACGGTAACTATGGGACCTACAATGGCACATAACGGTAACTATGGGACCTACAATGTCACATAACGGTAACTATGGGACCTACAATGTCACATAACGGTAACTATGGGACCTACAACGGCACATAACGGTAACTATGGGACCTACAATGGCACATAACGGTAACTATGGGACCTACAATGGAACATAACGGTAACTGTGGGACCTACAATGGCACATAACGGTAACTATGGGACCTACAATGGCACATAACGGTAACTATGGGACCTACAATGTCACATAACGGTAACTATGGGACCTACAATGGCATATAACGGTAACTATGGGACCTACAATGGCACATAACGGTAACTATGGGACCTACAATGGCACATAACGGTAACTATGGGACCTACAATGGCACATAACGGTAACTATGGGGTCTACAATGGTACATAACGGTAGCTATGGGACCTACAATGGCACATATCGGTAACTATGGGACCTACAATGGCACATATCGGTAACTATGGGACCTACAATGGCACATAATGGTAACTATGGGACCTACAATGGCACATAACGATAACTATGGGGTCTACAATGGTACATAACGGTAGCTATGGGACCTACAATGGCACATATCGGTAACTATGGGACCTACAATGGCACATATCGGTAACTATGGGACCTACAATGGCACATAATGGTAACTATGGGACCTACAATGGTACATAACGGTAACTATGGGAATTACAATGGCACATAACGGTAACTATGGGACCTGAAATGGCACATAACGGTAACTATGGGACCTACAATGGTACATAACGGTATCTATGGGACCTACAATGGCACATAATGGTAACTATGGGACCTGAAATGGCACATAACGGTAACTATGGGACCTACAATGGTACATAACGGTATCTATGGGACCTACAATGGCACATAATGGTAACTATGGGACCTGAAATGGCACATAACGGTAGCTATGGGGCCTACAGTGGCAAATAACGTTAACTATGGGACCTACAATGGCACATAATGGAGTGTAAGCCCAATCAGAGAAAGGATACAATAAACAATATATATATGTAGTAAATCATGAATTATAAAGTAGATATAGGTCACCTATGTAAGATTCAATAATAGAGAGAATCTCTATTTACATACCTAATGTGAAGTAACACAGTGGTCCATTATTATTCAGCCTCAATAAACATCAACCTTATAGAGATCTACGTCGAATCAAAAATCAAATATTTTTCAAAACAATGTCTTAACTGATTTATATATCTTTCCATTAATTTCAATCAACATTGGGCATATGCAATGTTTATTTGGCATATATGTAAATAAAATTTGATATATATATTCTATGAATCCGTCAATATCTTTAAAATTTTCTTGTTCACATTCAGATCAAATTTCATATACTATAATGTATTGGAAAGGACAAAGAATCCCTGTACAGAGAACCAAGAAGAGTTCTTGAACTTCTAAATGAGCACGACCTCCAAGATCTTGTCTAATTTAGACTAATAAAAGGATAAGTATAAAAAAAAAGATTCAAAATTAAGTTTTAAAATTCTATAGTTATTTTATATTGAATTTATAGAATTTAGAATATAAAGATGTAATTTTCAGGGCACACACATTCTACAAAAAGAATAAAATAGCCATTTTCTCTCCGTAAAGAAGTTTTATTTTCCAGAGAACAAAAGGTAAAGTTTGGAGGACATAAAATCGTTTTATTTTTGCTATTTTTGAACAATCTATTTCCACAAAGTGCCAGCTTCATTTCCTAATCACATTTAGGCCTAATTCTGAATTGGAACAAGCTCTTGTACCTTCATGCTTGTTACAGTCTTTCCATCAACCGAATAACTACCTTTATTTGAGAAAATACCATCTTCCAATTTTGTAACTTCATGTTGATGGTTGCTAGCGACATCTATCGTTATAAATATACACTTATTTTGTTTATTTATAATAATTTAAAGCGCTATGTTTCCTTAGAGATACTTGATCTGTCATACATGTATGCCTTTACATTTATCTATACATATATTCACAATAAGATTAGGCCGTAAAGAATAATCATATGATATTAACATGGATAAGGAGATAAAATATTTTAAAAAACATATCATCATCACATATTTACATCAAAATTGTTCATATTATTATTAAAAGTGAAGAGAAAACCAAATTTATATAAAAGATTAAACATTCTAAGGACAAATGACGTTCTTGAATCTTACCGAGAACTGTATACAAAAGAAAGAAATGTCAGGCAATATCTACAATCAACATAATATAAATTGTGAAAAAAAATAGTACAAATGTGATATTGTACTGGGATAAGGTGCATAAATTATGAAAAAGGCATCTCCTATCTTGCAACTGAACATCAAGCAACTTTTAGTTGCACGACAAGGAGATGCTTTTTTCATAATAATATAAATTATAAGTTTCCTAAAATATATTTGGTGCTATATACTTCAAATATATCTTCAAAAGAGGTATTAAATATACGTTTCTTTACTGGAAATGAAAATACTTGGATGCAATGAAAATATAAACAAATCGTTGGGGTTTTTAACTTAAGAGATTTAAAAAATATATTGACAATTTAAAACATTAATACAAATTATTTTTCTTAATTTTATAAAATATTTTCCTGTCTCATCGAATCAATGAGAGAAAAATAATAGAATAAAATGAATAATAAATTAATTTAAAATATAAATTATTTCCATTTATATATGTAGAAAATATATCTTTAATATTTACAAATATTTATATCGTTTGATATAGAAACATTAAATATACAAATTATGACCAAATCAATAAAAATAAATCATAGAAGAAATTTCACACACACAAAAAAAGACTTTTTATAAATTCTTCATTTTTATTTTAATGCTTAAAATTATTTTTCGTTAATTTTTATATAATCGTTTGGTACAAATATATGGTTGCCAGTGTTGTCAAATCATTTAGAAAAAAATCATAGAATAAAAAAAAGTCAATATTCCATCAATAAGATAAACAGAAGTGTACTAAGGATAGCAGCCAGTGTCAACATGGCACACCAATAAATTATGATTTCTATGACCTTCGTGCCTTGTTTCATTACTGTCGCCATTATTCCATCGTCGTCTGAAAGGTCTTTCTAATCGTCTGGTCATTTACAGTAGCGTATGTTCTGCTTCACTCACCTTTCAATTCTAGTAGATGATAATGCATTCATCTGAATTAACACATCACTTTCTTATTCAGAGAGTGTGTTCCATAATATACATCAAAACTATTCAATAACTCTAATTCTTTTTTTTTTTTTGAATATTTTTGAAAAAGCATTTCCAGATCGTGCAGTTAAAAGTTGCTAATGGCTTACGCCATCTGTCGGAATAAATATAAACTATTCGTTGATTTTTAATCATTCCATAATTGACCAAATACCCATTCTTGATTAATCAAGAGAAGATTACCACGTAAGTGTTTAGGGCTGTTGGCCCTCATCAGTAGGGTGAAAACTGTACCTCAACGACTAAAAAACTTCTATAAAACATAGAAACGTCCAAAAGAAAACCTTCAACAAGAGAATAATAACATAGAAAACCTTCAACAAGAGAAATAACATAGAAACCCTTCAACAAGAGAATAATAACATAGAAACGTCCAAAGGAAAACCGTCAACAAGAGAATAATAACATAGAAAACCTTCAACAAGAGAAAAATAACATAGAAAACCTCCAACAAGAGAAAAATAACATAGAAAACCTCCAACAAGAGAAAAATAACATAGAAAAC
Source organism: Cordylochernes scorpioides (assembly GCA_030710605.1). Taxonomy (NCBI): domain Eukaryota; kingdom Metazoa; phylum Arthropoda; class Arachnida; order Pseudoscorpiones; family Chernetidae; genus Cordylochernes; species Cordylochernes scorpioides. The sequence goes on from CP092869.1 coordinate 87,162,793, forward strand.
CTTCAACAAGAGAATAATAACATAGAAAACCTTCAACAAGAGAAAAATAACATAAAAAACCTTCAACAAGATAATAATAACAGAGAAAACCTTCAACAAGAGAAAAATAACATAGAAAACCTTCAACAAGAGAAAATTAGCATAGAAAACCTTCAACAAGAGAATAATAACATAGAAACGTCCAAAAGAAAACCTTCAACAAGAGAATAATAACATAGAAAACCTTCAACAAGAGAAAAATAACATAAAAAACCTTCAACAAGATAATAATAACATAGAAAACCTTCAACAAGAGAATAATAACATAGAAAACCTTCAACAAGAGAAAAATAACATAGAAACGTCCAAAAGAAAACCTTCAACAAGAGAATAATAACATAGAAAACCTTCAACAAGAGAAAAATAACATAAAAAACCTTCAACAAAAGAAAAATAACATAAAAAATCTTCAACAAGAGAATAATAACATAGAAAACCTTCAACAAGAAAATAATAACATAGAAAACCTTCAACAAGAGAATAATAACATAGAAAACTTTCAACAAGAGAATAATAACATAGAAAACCTCCAACAAGAGAAGACTAACATAATGCATCATAAAAAAGGTTCAACAAAGAATTTTCCAAAAAGAGAATGTCCATAAATAAATCTCAGAAAGAGATCGATCCACAGAAAATTTCTAAAAGAAAACGATCAATACAAAATGTCCAAAGAAAATGTCCAACAGAATTCCACCAGAAAGGTTCCAACAGAGGATATCCAACTGGCTGTCACATGGCTGTGTCACAGCTGGACAACCATCTGTGATCCCAATTATATAAAACCACCTCTCTCAATATGTTCTGCCATATTGAAGGAATCCCATCTTGAAACGGATTCCTAGAAACCCATCAAACTGATGCCAATAGTGAAAAAAATAGTTAAAATGTAATATTGTACTGGGATAATGTGCATAAATTAAGAAAAAGGCATCTTCTTATCGTGCCATATTGATACTAATAGGTCTTTAAAAGCTTCCAACAATTCCTTATAAACATATTTTCAGATTCAAATCAATATATTACTCCTTTTTTTTCTCTCTCTCTCAATGGATAAAAAAACTTTAAAAAAGATAAAATATTTGACGAACTTAAGCTATTTTTACAAAGTAACAAATTAAATAAGAGAAATTAGAAAATATTTTATTCTTTAGTTTTTACCAGCAACAAAAAAGAACTGATGTTTTGAGTGCGCTTCGGTTTCCATTTTGAAAAAATTTGGGAGTTCTTTAATGGTAAGAATTATAGTTATTTTATAGATGGAAAAAGAAAACGATATAATCGATATTAATTGTGTGTTTTTGTTTCGAAAATATTTAGAAATGTATACATATTTTTCCATATATCTCTCTGTTTTTTCTATTGTTTATTATTTTTGTTTGTTAAACCTAAATGTTGAATATGAGTATTGATTTTGAATAGTATTTGCGCTTCAATGATTAGGTTTGTTTAATAGTTTTATATTTTAGTTTTTAAAGGTTAGCTGATTCGAAACTGAGACTGGATAAAAGTGTTGCTGATGGGGTCTCTGGAAAAAAGAAAGATATTATGAATCATAGAAGAGTAAATTAGGTAATTATTATTCTATAGAAGAAATTTATGGAAGAGAAAGACTAGGAATGAAAAGAAAATGCCCTAGAATAGAATTCGTTGATTATAAAATTAATCCCATGTACTAAGGTGTGTAGTTAGCGACTGAATTTACTGTAAGTACACCACATTTCTGTTTATGTAGAATGAAAAGGTTCGAATATTTATCTTAATATATTGCCAGAATGGCATTATTTTAAAATAAAATTAACCTTTATAACATAAGATTTAGGACTTTAGTTGAATCATTGCTTCGCAAAACTCCGCATTTGCCGGTTCAAGCCCTGATGAAAAAGGAGGAAGGGGAGCAGTAACAAGCTTGCTAAAAAACCTGGGCTCAGCTGAACCGGCTGATAGTACTCTGTAAGGGCTCCTAATCCAGGGATACAGGATGTACTCCATGTTAGGAGCGGCTGCACATGGCGTATGTTCCTCATGTCAGAGGCGGCCATTTCTTTTGGAGCTAAGTCGGCCTGCTACTGAGTAGTGCTCTCAGTCTTAATGACAAAGGCAGACGCATTCTACTTCACCCAATCATGATGGTTGTCAACTTTACAAGCTTGATACTGTAATATGATTGAGTGGAGATAAGAAAGAAGAGAGAAATTTCTTCTCAATTATCTAATATAGGAATATCAAAACAAATTTTAAATATCTGATATTTTGAATGGTATTGAGTGAAACTTAAAGAAATATCTCTTCTTGGCTAGATGTAAAAGCAAATAAAGAAATGTGAAAAAATATTACAAAGGAGGAATTGACTAGAGAGGTTCAGGTGAATATATTTAGTAAAAGGCAGCCCCAGATCAAGCAACTACATAACTGTAAAGATTGCTGATGGGCTGAACTATCTGGCTAGCAGGATTAGGAGATCCATTTTCTTAAAATAAGGAAAGGTTTTATCAAAGATTTGATAGCTCTTTTGTAAATTTTAATTTCAATTTTTGAATATAGAAAGATAATTCTTTTTAAAAATAGAGCAATCCATAAATAAATTATTAATTAAAAAGGCATATATTGAATCAAAATATCATTTATTTTACCAATATTTCAGTTGGCTGAACGCTAACCTTTATCAAGGTATTATAACATTTTAAAGTCTATAAAATTCTTTAAATTTTGAAAGGTTTTAAAATGTTATAATACCTTGATAAAGGTTGGCTTTCAGCCAACTGAAATATTGGTAAAATAAATGATATTTTGATCCAATATATGCCTTTTTAATCCAAAAAAGATAAATTTGAAAGTGGTTGTAGGAAAGTTAGGAAATGTAGAACAAGAGCGATGGCTGTGGTATTCAAGGAGGTTGGGGACCTAAGAAGAACAAAGAAAGGAAATGCTCCATGCCGTGGCATAATGTGACAGCTCGGTGAGATTTAGGACTTCCTGTGGTGAGAGTCCAGACTTCCATCCATCCTGGATGATTCGTGTGCGACACTGATGGATGCATGGTTCGGATAATTGAAGATTTTAATTTGTTATGAAGATAGAGGACATTGCGACTGCTGTGATAGAGATGTGTGGAGACATCTGAGGCTCTTCATTGGACGCGACAACAACAGAAAATTGACATGGACCCAGAACAGCAGTTTTACACACCCAAGATAGAGAACGACTGCTGTGATAGAGATGTATGGAAAGAACATTTCCCAGGTTATTTCAGAAAAAGCGTTAAGATTTATATATATGTTATGTTAAATATAGCTCATATTAAGATTATTACTGGTTATTTTGAGTATTTGGCTACTAAATGGTATAGGTAGGTGTGGAAAATATAGAAAATATAAATAAAAACATTTTAAATCACAATTTGATTTAATCGTGCTAATAAAGTATAGAATACATAATTTGAGTAAGTACAACTTGATTTAAAGCAAATAGAATAAAGAAAACAAAAAAGGCATATCCTGACCTCGAGCACATGAACCTTTTAGATGGCAGAACGCCATCTAGTGAAACAGAAATCAACTAAACGTTGATTTATCCTGTTCCCTGATTTTTGGCCAACCCATTTCTTGATAAATCAAGAAAAGTCAACCACGAAAGCGTTTCGGTCTGTTGACTCTTGTCATTTTTTACTATTTCATTTATTAATTTTTCACACACTTATATATCGTTTTGAAAATAGAGCAATCCATAAATAAATATTTAATTAAAAAGACATATATTGGATCAAAATATCATTTATTTTACCAATATTTCAGTTGGCTGAACGCCAACCTTTATCAAGGTATTATCATATTGAATATAACAAAATATTTTAAAAACTTAATTCTGTTGACGTTATGTGGTGCTGAGTTTGTTGTTGACACACATTAAATATGTTATAATACCTTGATAAAGGTTGGCGTTCAGCCAACTGAAATATTGGTAAAATAAATGATATTTTGATCCAATATATGCCTTTTCAATTAAACACTTATATATAATAAAAAGGCATATATTGAATTAAAAATTTATTTGCCAACATTTCGGTTAGCTGAACACCATATTAACATATCTCTTATAAATGACAAAATGTAAATTTATATTCAATGCTATTTTATCATTTTTTGCCGATATAAGTTTTTCAATGATGTTTTAGATTTCCCTTCTATTAATCATCATACTGAAAAAAAAACTACTTTGAAAGTATTCTTAAAAAAGTGTAATAGATATGCATGTGTGTAATTTAAGATTAAAAAAAGTTTATTTTAAAAAGTTTTTTTTTTCCATGCACAAACTATCTGCTGCTCTAATAATTAAAATAATGGGGTCTAATCGATGTTACCCAATCATTTATTCCAAAGTATTTTTATCAGTGAGATGAAAATTCCCAAAATAATTTTGTAAAATCGTCGTTTTAACGTTGTTTTCATCATTTATTTCTAATTTTAAATTCAGGAAAAGTTTATAATTCATTATAATAAGTGAACAATAGTTACCCAGATATTTATTTGAAAAAGGAAAAATAAAATTCAAGTTAAAAAGTTTCTTTTTAATTTTGCTTTTGCAAGATTTCGAGCAAATTTTCTGCTTTTAAACAGTCAAATACTTTTATGTACAATATATAAATTATCTTTATACAAAAAAAATAATTGAAAATAATGTGTTATTGACATAATAAAATATATTATAATATATATTTAAATTTCATATAAACTAATATTAATTTTAAAACACAAAAAAAGACGTATATCTATTTATTTTTAATTTAAAAGGCATATATTGGATCAAAATATCATTTATTTTACCAATATTTCAGTTGGCTGAACGCCAACCTTTATCAAGGTGTTATAAAATTTTAAAGTGTGTCAACAACAAACTCAGCGCCACATAACGTCAACACATTAATATGTTATAATACCTTGATAAAGGTTAGCATTCAGCCAACTGAAATATTGGCAAAATAAATTATTATTCAATCCAATATACGCCTTTTTAATTAAAGATTTATTTATGGATTGCTCTATTTTCAAAACGATTTCTATTTATATACATAGAAACGAATCAATGAACTTTTTAAAAAATATATGAAAATATTTAAATATTTTCGCTAACATCAATATAATTAACTGATTAATACAATTTTTATAAACCATTATAAAGAGAAATAGAGAATTCTATTATATCATTTATAAGAGAGTGTTTCTCAAATAGATAATTGTGTGAAAAGAGAATTAACTTGGCTCTATTCAAATTTAATGTAATTTAGAGTTAAAGGAATTTCCATACGGCTGTAACAATTTCAAATATCTAAAGCAATTAGTAGACAGTACTGAGGAGATTTAGTAACAACTTCTTTAATTATATCTAGTACCTGCTTACTTTGTATTTCTATTTGTACTTTCTGGATGCTTTTTATTAGTAGTATAACGTATAATTTGTATAAGGTAAGTAGTATAATTTTAGGCCGTGAATAGAATAGTCATATGATTTTCACAATGAGAAAAAAAAACGAGAAAAGTACTTGTGTATAAAAGAAAGAAGTATCTGGCAATATTTACAATCAGCATAATATAAATGATCAGTTTCTTAAAAGATATTTATTGCTATATAATTTAAAATATATCTACAAAAGGAATTAATTTAATATATATTTCTTTACTGTAAATAGATATAATGAAGTTATTGGGAGATAGGGTACTAAAGGTATTCGGGAGTTGTGTTTTTATGATGAGATATTCATGAAAGATTGATGAGTATGGTACTAAATGATTCATTAGGCTGTTTGTCAGTCATCTGGCTTTTCCCAGCTACACTACTGTATAACAGACTGGTTATATCATCTATTTCTGCAGTATCTTTATTAGGTTCATTGCTACACAGCTTCATTTATACATCACCATTTTTTTTGCTAGAGTTGAATGTTATCTTCAATGTTTAATACCATTTTTACATTGTATTAATAATTTACTGTTTGTCAGTCATCTGGCTTTTCCCATCTACTGAATAGCAGACTGGTTATATCATCTATTTCTGCAGTATCTTTATTAGGTTCATTGCTACACAGCTTCATTTATACATCACCATTTTGTTTGCTAGAGTTGAAGTGTATCTGTCAATGTTTAATACCATTTTTACATTGTATTAATAATTTACTGTTTGTCAGTCATCTGGTTTTTCCCAGCTACACTACTGGATAACAGACTAGTTATATGATCTATTTCTGCAGTATCTTTATTAGGTTCATTGCTACACAGCTTCATTTATACATCACCATTTTGGTAACTAGAGTTGAAGTGTATATGTCAATGTTTAATACCATTTTTACATTGTATCGATCATTTACTGTTTGTAAGTCATCTGGCTTTTCCTAGCTACACTACTGGATAGCAGACTAGTTATATCATCTATTTCTACAGTATCTTTATTAGGTTCATTGCTACACAGCTTCATTTATACATCATCATTTTGTTCGCTAGAGTTGAAGTTTATCTGTCAATGTTTAATACCATTTTTGCATTGTATCGATCATTTACTGTTTGTCAGTCATCTGGTTTTTCCTAGCTACACTATTGGATAACAGACTGGTTATATCATCTATTTCTACAGTTTTCTTTATTAGGTTCATTGCTACACAGCTTAAATTATAAATCACCATTTTGTTTGCTAGAGTTGAATGTTATTTCAATGTTTAATACCATTTTTACATTGTATAGATAATTTACTGTTTGTAAGTCATCTGACTTTTCCCATCTACACTACTGGATAACAGACTAGTTATATCATCTATTTCTACAGTTTTCTTTATTAGGTTCATTGCTACACAGTTTCATTTATACATCACCATTTTGGTAACTAGAGTTGAAGTGTATCTGTCAATGTTTAATACCATTTTTACATTGTATCGATCATTTACTGTTTGTCAGTCATCTGGTTTTTCCCAGCTACACTACTGGATAACAGACTAGTTATATCATCTATTTCTGCAGTAGCTTTATTAGGTTCATTGCTATACAGCTTCATTTGTGAATCAACATTTTGTTTGGTAGAGTTGAATGTTATTTCAATGTTTAATACCATTTTTACATTGTATTAATCATTTACTGTTTGTAAGTATTCTGGCTTTTCCCAGCTACTGAATAGCAGACTGGTTATATCATCTATTTCTACAGTATCTTTATTAGGTTCATTGCTACACAGCTTCATTTATACATCACCATTTTGTTTGCTAGAGTTGAATGTTATTTCAATGTTTAATACCATTTTTACATTGTATTGAGCATTTACTGTTTGTAAGTATTCTGGCTTTTCCCATCTACTGAATAGCAGATTGATTATATCATCTATTTCCACAGTATCTTTATTAGGTTCATGGCTACACAGCTTCATTTATACATCACCATTTTGTTCGCTAGAGTTGATTCTTATCTCAATGTTTTTTTTACATTGTTACGATCTTTTACTGTTTGTCAGTCATCTGGCTTTTCCCAGCTACACTACTGTATAACAGACTGGTTATATCATCTATTTCTACAGTATCTTTATTAGGTTCATTGCTACACAGCTTCATTTATACACTAGCATCACCATTTTGTTTGCTAGAATTAAGGTTTATCTGTCAATGTTTAATACCATTTTTACATTGTATCAATCTCTTTCTGATTATAAATTTGTTTTTAAATATAATATATAGTTATTAAATTTCGAATATACTATTTTGTGTAAATATTAAGATGAAATTATTAGGTTTCCAATGAAAGGATTCTTTTTAAAACATATATATTATATCAAATCTCTAGCTATTTCTATACATTATAACAATACCTTTCAATACAGTATCGGTTAATGTTTTAAAAATAGAGTAATCCATAAATTAATCTTTAAATAAAAAGGCATATAGTGAATCAAAATATCATTTATTTTACCAATATTTCAGCTGGCTGAACGCCAACCTTTTTCAAAGCATTATATCATTTTAATGTGTATGTTATTGTTTTGATACTTTGATAAAGGTTGGAGTTCAGCCAACTGAAATATTTGTAAAATAAATGATATTTTGATCCAATATATGCCTTTTTTATTTAAAGTATTAATTATCTAAAATGCAATGTTTGTTATATAAAATGCATGTAAGTATATAGTGAATTTGAAATACAATTTTTTATATATATAGATTAAGTTGTTGTTGTTGTTGACATACATTATATATGTTTTAACACCTTGATAAAGGTTGGCGTTCAGCCAACTGAAATATTGGTAAAATAAATGATATTATGATCCAGTATATGCCTTTTTAATTAAAGATTTATTTGTGGATTGCTATATTTTCAAAATAGATAAAGTGTGTTGTTCGTTAATGATAAAAATGATGATATTATTATAGGTTGTTCACAATAAATTGATTAATTTTCACAATAAGAATAATAAAGGTAAAAATATAGAGCGTAATTGGAATTACACCAATTGACGTAAAGTACAAATCCTTCAACCAACTTGTCACTAATGAAATTAATGGCAATTTTATTAACGCTCGTTGGAATTTTCGAGAAAATTGAAATTGGAAACAAAAGCGGGTAGGCTTAGTAATTAATTGAAATTTGAGGGAGGAAGAAGGAAAAAAAAAGAGTTCTGCATCCCATTGGGATGGGATTAGGAAAATGGACGACAAGCTTCTCTTAATTATTGCGTGCTAATCGGTTGGTTGGGAGGTCTCGGGACCGAGTACCATGTTTACTAAGCCTAATCTAAGTTTTAAAGTTTTGTTGATGAGAAATCATTTCGTAACTGGAAGATTATTCTAAACCGAATAAGAGAATCAATATAGATGTTTTATATTGTTAATTGTCAATTGTCTCTAAACCGAATATAAAGTAATAACAATCAATTTATAATATGGTGCACTAGCGCGCCATCTGTTATCAAAATTCGAAACTATTTTAAAGACGTAAGATATTTTTTGATATTAAACAATTACTACTGCCCTTACTGCAATGGAAAAATTAATGGGAGGGCCTGGCTCATCAGTGGTGAACCCTCTCAGCGGTTTCGCCAGTTTATTCTACCATACCGCTGTTATATTGCATTTTTGGAACTTCCTTTTATAGTGATACTGTTGATAGACTCTTTGAATGGGTATTTTAGAAGAACTATGGACATAAGCTTAGAGGACAGTAGAATTACATACATTTATAAATATATAATATGCTTCGAGCAATCGCTCTTCCGCAAATATAAATTTGTTAACCTCTCTATTCTTCTCATGTTTCGATTACTCAGTACCGCCTTTCTCAGGGGAAATCTATTTTGGCATTTCCCCTAAGGAAGGTTATAGTGAGTCATCGAAGGTTTGTGGAAATCAGATATTGCCCATGACTGGTACAGAGAAGGAGGGACAAGCACCAATTCTGTCCTCCCAAGAAAGCAACAGTCTTTAATTTCCAGACTTAAGTCTGGTCATCTACGGACAATGACTTTCCAGAATGGTTGCAAGGTCTTTCCACTATGTACTAAGTGTCAACCTGCAACCCCAAAACATATCATGGACACTTTCATTTTCCGTTCATCATTACTCTTCATAATTCACCCTTTCATACCTCATCCAAAAAGGTTAGAAATAGTCAATATTTCACCTTGAAATAAAATTTTGATTTTCATTGAAAAGAAACTCATGCGGTGTAACTCCAAGTGTCGTTTTGCAATCATTGACTGTATTGACTCATCCATTAATGAGTTCTACACATCCTCAGCAGACATCATCAACAAGCTCTACAAGCTTGATACCCTGATATGATTGAGTGGAGATAAGAAAGAAGAAAATCGATAGTTTGGAATAATAGAGAGTTGTAAAAGTAGTTATCAGTGTTTATAATATCGTTAACGAGATTAGGTTAAGTTAGGTTATAGTCAATATCAGGATAGATTCAGAAATATCGTGTTTTACAGTTTGAAATTTTCATCGGCGACACCGTATATACTCAACAGGACAAAATTTAAGGAAATTGAAAGTCTTTGATGTCTTATGTGTTTTTAAAGAGATAGAAGAAATTTAGTTCACACTTGGTTATCTCGTGTGTCTTCAATAAAGATCACTGTGTATCAAATATCTTTCAGAATTATTGTCTGAATCCCGATATACATGCTAAAAGGTACAACTTCCTTAAGTTTTGTCCATGAGTGTGTATATGTGTGTCTTCAATAAAGGTCACTGTAATATCTTTCAGAGTTATTGTCTGAATCCCGATATACATGCTAAAAGATACAACTTCCTCAAGTTTTATCTATGAATGTATTTGCCTTAGCAGTTAAATGCAAATGCACATTATTTATAGAGTAATGTTATAGGTTTTTATGTATACTGTATCATATTTATAAATATATATAATGACATGAATTGAAGGTTATTCAAAAGGAATAGGTATCGAAGGCAAATAGTGTCGTAAATCTAATGAAATGCAAAATACCACACATATATATATATTATATAATCTAAAATGCTAATATTTTATTTTTAAGAACATGCATTTTACTTTCATCATTGACTATTCTTTTATTTTTGACCATAGATTTAGAAAAGCAATTAGAGTTTTTCGGAATATTAATTATTTATTAAATAGTATTAAACAATATATATACATAGATGTATATGTCCCAAAAAGGAGGTAATTCTACCTTTAAAATACATTAGAACGGTGCATTTTGTTAATCACCTAGTACAGAATGTAAAGGTAGTCATAAAGAATGATCCATTAAAGTTTTGTAAATTTCAAACAAAAGGTCAACCTGTATGGTTTCAGGCTATGGGTTTCAACACTACAGGGTGATATCGATTCCATAACTTCTATTATAGAAGTTATGGAAATCTTCGAATGTGCTGAAAGGTTATTTAAGCTGGTGAAGTGTCAGGACCGAATTTTAGGCCAGAATACGAAATAAAGTTGCAGGTGAATGATAACAACGTTACTAAAAGTGTCACCTGTGCTTTTAAAAATGTAAAAAACCAATGCATTTTTTGTTTCAATACATTTTTAAAAGGAGTTGTGATCTTTTAGGGCATGTAAACGATTCTCCCGCAAATTTATGTTATATGAATTTATATGATTCACTAGCGCGCCATCTATTATCAAAATTCGAAACTACTAACAGTATCACTATAAAAGGAAGTTCCATAAATGCAATATAACAGCGGTATGGTAGATTAAACTGGCGAAACCGCTGAAAAGGTTCACCACTGATGAGCCAGGCCCTCCCATTAATTTTTCCATTGCAGTAAGGGCAGTAGAAATTGTTTAATTTCAAAAGGAATCTTACGCCTTTAAAATTGTTTCGAATTTTGATTAATTTATATCATATATATGTTAGGAATATAATGTTTTGATGTTGGAATGATAAAGAATTGGAGGTGCAGTCGTGAAAAATAGGAAAGATAATTATTTACTTATCAAGTAGTTTTTATATTGAATTACTTGAAGCAAATTACACATAAAATTATTTATCACAGTAATATAGAATTTTTAAAATGAATCCTATATTCGTGAATTAAAAAAAAATAGATAGGTTAACTATACATATTTACAACAATATTCAAAGTGTTATGTTCTAAATCTATGGTCAAAAATAAAAGAATAGTCAATGATGAAAGTAAAATACATGTTTTCAAAAATAAAATATTTGCATTTTAGATTATATATAATATATATATATATATGTGGTATTTTGCATTTCATTAGATTTACTATTTGCCTTCGATAGCTATCTCTTTTGAATAACCTTCAATTCATGTCATTGTATATATTTTTAAAAGTTTAAATATGATACGGTATACATATACAACTATAACATTACTCTAATGGGAAATGGGGAGTACTAAATGATAGAAAATGAAAGAAAATGAGAGAGAATTCATATGGTTAAGTATAAATTCCAACTAGAGTTGGAACACGTAAATGTAAGTAAAAAAAACGGTAGGAATGTAAAGAGAGAGAGACGGATCTATTTACCTGTACTTATCTCAATTTACCATCAGTTCGCCGAGTCCAATTTAATGCGTTTTAAGTAAAAATGGAAGGAGGCGGGGATTGTTTTGTTGTGGATCGATCCCATCTGGGCTTTCCCAGGCCTCCCAATTAGGCCACTGGTTGATCAGCGTTCCATCTTCCACTGTTGAGCTCTTCTGGAGGTTGGGCATCGCTCCATCTTCTACTGTTGAGCTCTTGTGGAGATGAACTTCTCTCCTGTTGAGTTCTTGTATGGGTGGTTCATCTACTCTTGTTTAGCTCTTGTGTAGATTGTTCTACGTTCCATCTTCCACTGTTGAGCTCTTCCGGAGGATGGTCATCTCTCCATATTCTGCTGTTGAACGTTTGTGTAGGTGAATATCTACTCCTGTTGAGTTCTTGTATGTATGGGCGATCTGGTATTGTTTAGCTCTTATGTAGATTGGTCAACGTTCCATCATCTACTGTTAAACTCTTGTGTAGGTGAACTTCTACTACTGTTGAGTTCCTGTATGGATGGTTCATCTACTCTTGTTTAGCTCTTGTGTAGATTGTTCTGCGTTCTATCTTCTACTGTTGAACTCTTGTGTAGGTGAACATATGCTCCTGTTGAGTTCTTGTATAGATTGGCATCTGGTGTTGTTTAGCTCTTGTGTAGATTGTTCTGCGCACCATCTTCTACTGTTGAGCTCTTGTAGAGGTTGACAAGTTACTCCTATTGAGTCCTTGTTTAAATAGATCATCTTGTTTTATTTAGCTCTTGTGTAGGTTGATCATATATTCTTATTTAATTCTTGTGTAGATTGGTCTGCGTTCCATCTTACTCTAGTAGAGGTTGGCCGGCTCTCTATCTTCTACTATTGAGCTCTTTTGGAAGTTGATGAGTTACTCCTGTTGTATTCTTGTAATAGATGGGTCATTTAGTCTTGCCCAGCGCTTGTTTATATTAGTATAGTTCTATCTTATATTTTAGTCCATATGTAGGTTTATCATCTACTCTTAATGAGTACTGATATAGATGAGTTATCAAGTCTTGTTTAGCTATTATGTAGATTGGTCTGCCATCAGTCTTCAACTGTTGAGCTCTTGTGGAAGCTGTTTCATCTAATACTGCTTAGTTCTTGCCTAGGTTGATCATCTAATACTCTTTAGCCTTAGTGTAGATTTATTATCTACTGTTGTTCACCTCATGTGTAGATTGACTAGAGTGCATCTTGAAGAAACACAAATAGCAAAATTATTGGAATATTAATGTCAATTTTGAGATCTTCTTTTATATTCTATATATATATATCATTAAAAACAAATAGAAAATGGCATATCCTGATCAATCACAATGAAAATTTTATTATCATAATACATAAAATTCTCAAATACTTGTAGGGGCCGAGAGACTTCCTTCCAGCCTGCTGGGATCACAGACCACGGCAAACATACAAGCGGGGCCTGGAAATAATACGGATGGCCACCGTTGTGTGGCGCGGCAGATCGGCGGAATCCAACAGAACCAGAATAGACATTCTAGGGTGTTGTCCTTTTGTCTTCCTCTAAAAATGTAGTTAACAAGTAATACCAAAAAAACACTAAATTTGAAATAGTTTCTGAGCCATCGCTGGACTAATAAATCGACACACTACATTGGGCCGCACAGCGGTGGTCATCTCCTATTTCATGGCCCCCGCTTGTATGTTTGCTGACGGCGTGATGTGTCATCCCAGCAGGCTGGAAGGAAGTCTCTTTGCTCCCACATACTATTTAGTATTATGTGCAAAATTCAAAAGAATATATAGGTTATAGGATATTCAAATATTCTCTATTTTGAAGTCTATTCTCTTTAACAAATATTTTACCAATTGAAAATCATAAAAAAACAAAAACAGAACATATTTTAAGCATAATAAGTAAATTGTTAAAAATAAATTTGATAATTATTCCGTACTTTTAAAATAAATATTTGAAAATAAAAATTAATGCACATTACAATTTGTTTTTTTAAATAATCAATAAGCATTAAGAGATTAGTAAATATTTTAAAGTCTTTTTAAATCCTTTTTTTCTAAAAATGGATGACATTTAAAAAATAATAATAATAAATTGTTTGTCTTGATTTTCTAAAATATAAATAATTATGTACATAATAATAAATGTAAATTCTAGTGACAGTTGAGTGTATTATTTATTTAGATACATTGTGTGTTTGGAAGGAAATTAGAGAATTAACATTTTATGTAAATTTTCACAAATATTTAGAGAGAAGTCTGTCGTCTTGAGAATATATATACTACTTTGCATACATTTTGTTAATGGAATTTTGCCTGTCACTTGGTTGACGTCGTGAAATATGGAAGTTTCCATTTACGCTTTTAAGGCATGTGTAAGGAAAGTCATTAAATTATAATTTGATGGTTGAAACGTTTTTTTTATATAAAATAATATAATTAGTGTTTTTAAGTACGTAAAAAACTTCTATATAGAGAGACAAAGAGTTAATTTTAAATTTTATTATGCATCAATGTCAATCCTTCTTCATTTTGTTTAAGCAGAAGACTTTTTATGTGGAATTTTTATTTTTTCAGACGAACATTTTTAAAAAGGGATCAATATATTACATTTTAAAATTTTTGTATTAATATTAATAAATAAATTTATATTTTAATATTTATATATAATACTTTTTTCTATATATTTAAATTTAAAATTGTATATATGAAAATTTTAATTTAATGAATGCAAATATATTTTGGGGATTATAAATATTTGAATGAGTTATATAAAATATTTGATAAAAAATAAATATATTTTATAATATATTTTATATTTAGCATTTTTATATTTAACGAATTTAAAATAGGTATCATTTATAAATTATAAAAACAAATATAATAAAAATAATATATTTATCATTTAAATATAAAAGAAATTATAATTTTTTTTTTTTAAATAATCAAAATTATTGACAAAATATTTCAACTAATATTAACAGCAAAATATGTCTTTGCAAAATTATAATAATAATTTTTAAAACGTAAAAACACTTCAAAATATAAATAAGGTCTGAAAAAATATATAATATTTAATTTTTCTAATTTTCAAAATTAAAATAAGATGGCAATAGATATTCAACATTTTATGTTCAAATTTTAAATAAAGCCAAAATATAAAAGCTGATTCAATATTTAAAATTTACAAATATAATAATTTATCAATTTATATATAAAAACTTCTAAATTTAAAAGTATTATTATTATAATTTTGAAATATTAAAATGATTTTTAAATTTTAGGTTTTTTTTTTCGTGAAAAGAAATTTTTTAAAGTATCGTTAAGGTAGGAAGATATATACTTTGGTTAATCCGGGATTTAATCTTTTGCCAAAATA
Source organism: Cordylochernes scorpioides (assembly GCA_030710605.1). Classification (NCBI taxonomy): domain Eukaryota; kingdom Metazoa; phylum Arthropoda; class Arachnida; order Pseudoscorpiones; family Chernetidae; genus Cordylochernes; species Cordylochernes scorpioides. The sequence goes on from CP092869.1 coordinate 87,178,218, forward strand.
AATTGTGTACATAAATGTAAATTGGCTATTAACCCAAATGTTTACCCCGTGATCTCATCTTTAAAACATTCACTAGTTAAAGGAATTCCTTTTTTTTTAAGTAATTACATTTTTCTCGTTAGACATAGAGGATAGTTTAATAAATATACCAAAAGGGTTAGAAGATATAATTTTCCTAACTATTTATAAGATAATTTTTTTTTGAAGAAAATATTTTTTAAAATGTAGCAGAGTATGTAATTATAAAGTGGCATATGTAAATGAGTATGTTTTTATTATGAATTATTTTCATCTAATTTTCAACACCTTTCTTTATTTTTAATATGAAAAGAAGAGTTAAAACGAATATTAAAATTCATATAAAGAAATTTTAAAATATAATTTGTTTTTATAGTCTCTATTTACAATTTATTCATTAAAATTTCAAAATATATCATTTTATATATTAAATTTTAGACGATATATATACACCCTTTTCTTGGACAAAAAACTTAAGGAAGTTTCATAATATTCAAACATAAACCACTCCTTATTTGCATATATAACGGTTGATTTCTCATACAGGTAATTTCGAACGTTCTCCCTTAAAGAAATATTTGAAAATATAATAAGAAGAAATTAAGTAATTATACATAGTTTAATCAAATGGGTCTTAATATTTGACATATTTAATATTTGACCAAAATTTAAAAAATGTTTAAAATAATTGAGTTCTCATCGTGAATGAGCAAGTTGAAAATGCAGAAATAGTCAAATTTATATTCAAAATGTTTTACACGACTTAAATAAAAATGTCGATAAAGGAAAAATAAAAATAAATATATAATTGCTAAAAAGTACAACTTCCTTAAGTTTTATCTCTATGAATCTTTATGTATAAAAAAGGATAATGTGTTAAGAATCTACATGGCTTTTTATATAAAGCATTTTAATACTAATTGTATTCCTGTATTAAATTATAGTTAAGAAAATTTATCCTAGCTTTATTCGGCTTTAAATTTAATTCAGGTAAAATGGGATGCATCTATAACAAAGAATATGTTCAAGGGTATATGTATAACCCTATTTGTTTACACTTTCCTAAGAAAAGACAATACAATACAACAGACAATAAACAATGTTGTAGATCTATATCAATTTGTAAATAGCAGAGAGGATTATCATAAGTTTAACTATTTTTGTAAATATATTTATGATTATCTTTCTAACCTGAAAGGTTCAGGTTCCTAATATATATATATATATACTCATTCCAAGAGTCTAGCAACAGTATCACTATAAAAGGAAGTTCCAAAAATGCAATATAGCAGCGGTATGGTAGATTAAACTGGGGAAACCGCTGGGAGGGTTCACCACTGATAAGCCAGGCCCTCCCATTAATTTTTTCCATTGCAGTAAGGGCAGTAGAAATTGTTTAATTTCAAAAAAGAATCTTAGGCGTATAAAATAGTTTCGAATTTTAATATATATATTATTGTTTGTCTTTTTTATTTTTATTTTTTTTTTCTTGTATAATATGTTTATAACTGTTTCTGTTTTTTAAAAAAATGTAAATCGACGCAATTATGCCTAGCCGGGATATCGCGTTTTGTGTTGTTGAAATAAATAAGATAATGGGCGATATCTAAGGTAAATATAAGACCAAAAGAACTTATCAGGACTAGATGACTGTCCTAATGATACACAAAGATTCAGGAAATGGTCGGATGATGACGTAGAATTCCAAACCAAATTACTGACCAACCAGAAGTAGGTTTGACGTTCCATATTGCTGTTTGTTGATCAAACTAATATTTTCTTTTGACTTGAACCATTCTTATGGATTATTCATCGATTGGTATTATTATTTATAGATTTTTGGTAATTAGTATTTTTATTTTACTTATTCCTTCAATGAAATTCAATCTTTTTTATACAGATTTCTTTAACGACTAGCATCTTTTTTTCGCAGATTGTTCAGCGACTAGCCCCTTTCCTCATAAAAGTTTCAGCAATTTGGTGGTCAGGATATGCCTTTTTTGATTTTAATATATATATATTAAAAATAAAGAAGGCATACTCTGACCACAAGCACATTTCGCGCTGTTGGCGCTCGTCAGCGTGGAGCAGGCTGTACCACTACGACCAAAAATAATTTTGGTCCCAGAGGCTTCTTGAGAAACCAAGAAATGGGTATTTAAGGCCAAATTTGCGTTATGGCTCTGCCATCTAAAAGGGACATGTGCTTGTGGTCAGGATATACTTTCTTGATTTTTAATATCAACACCTGACCCACTCTTTTTTTATATTGTTTTTTAATATATATATATATGTTTCATTAAATAGAGCACTATAGAAGTGATTATTCCTATAAAAAGCATATAAAGATATAGGCTTATAGAATTGCCTTTAATTTCTGTAATGATGTTCACAAGGTAATATGGTTTTACCCCTAAAATAAGAGAAAAAAAGGAAGATTCTTCATATAAACTCAATTTATAATTGCCATATCTTCTGAGATACTCTTGTTATGGGGAACACAAAATTATTTAGACTGATTTATCTAAAAATCAATAATAATTTTGAAAATAGGGAAAATCGTAAATAGATAATTATATTAAAATTCATATACACCTATCCCCCGATTTACACGGTACTTGTTTTACACGTTTTCGCTTTTACACGGTTTTCCAAATAAGTTTTTTTTTTGTTGTTTTTATCGCACTATACTAAAATGCGATATTCTACTCTATACTACCTATGTTGAAAAGAATATTGGGAGGCTCTGATTCATGAGGGGGCGAACACCTATTCAGATTTGACAGTTTAAAATACACCTATCCCTCGATTTACACGTTTTTCTCAGGAACGTATCTACCGTGTAAATCGGGGTATAGGTGTATTCGAATTTTTAATTAATTTATTCATTATTTTACACACCAAAATTTTTTTATTCAATAAATTTCACCCTCACATGAAAATAATAATTACTATATTTATTATATATTTAAGCAATAAAATTACTTTTCTTTCTAAAAGAGATAACAATATAAATATTCAATTTAAAAATAGAAAAAATATTATGTAAATATATATTTATATAATACAAAATTAGGTATATTCATTTTTCCATAACATAAAAGAAATTAATACATAGAGGAAAATCCTCATTATTATCCTCTACTAAACAAAATATTCTGTGATATTTTTCCGGTGAAGCCATTTCTGGCGGTAGGGCTATAATCAAGGGTTAAGCTAATATTCTAGCCACGTTTGTTTGAGCACGTCTGCCCCATAAAGGAAAGGATACTGTACCCATCTTGGGGAATTGCACTTATGTTTTCAGCATTATACCATACCTAGGAAGATCGGCTACAAAATTGAACAGACGATTGAAACATTGCATTATGATATCTGTGACTTTTTAAATACATTTGACCAGATTTATATAGAAAAATGTATATCTGTGACTTTTTAAAGTTATTTGACCAGATTTAGATAGAAAAAAAAATGCATATATAATGCTTATATTATTAGTCTTATGATAATATAATTATTTATTATGAAATTTAAATATCTTTGTGTATTATATACGATAGTAGAACGAAGTTTGACAATAATACTGCAAATGTTTCTTTTAAACGAAAAATAGAAATTAATTTTAAGGAGAAATAACGATTATTTCTAACCTTAGGGATTAATTATGAAAGGATGAATTGTGAAGAGTAATGATAAGCGGAAAAATAAAGTGTCCAAAGTGTTCGGCTTACCGAGCAGATGCCATGTCCACACAATACGATTGTTTGATAATTTATTATATCATAGAATGTATCCAAATAATAAATAGAATCCACTGAGAAGGTCAAATTTTGAATATTTTCTGAAAATTTGAATTTGATAACGATCTGAATATAAAAAATATCTACCGGAAAAGAAGTTGCGACGTTTTATGCTTTTTTCACAATTTGTCCAAAATCTACAATACTGTAATAATGAAAGCTATTTACTCTATTTGCATTATATTTAAAGACCAATTATCATGTTTTTCAAAAGGAAAACATGTTTATATAGTTTAAAACTGAGATTTCTAGAATTAAGATGACGTGAATTCTATAAATTTGATACTATTTCGAAATAATACTAAGAATATATTTGGATCATTAATACATATTTCTAGATATTACATCTCAGTTTGATATTACTGAAAAAAATTCTTGAAAAATTCTGAAAATTCTGAGAAATTACCACCATTTAGATTTTTGGCCTAAGATTCCATCATACCCATTAATTGTTGTAAGGATTAAGCATAAAGGAAAAAAGAAGATTATTTAGAGCAAATAGGTTTAGATACAGAAATTTTAGAATATATATATTTAAGGAATTTTCATAGAGAGAGAGAGAGAGAGAGAGAGATTTTTTTGTTGAGATTTAAAAATATTTTATTGACCTTATACACAATGGTAGTAGTATATAATAATTATAAAAAGAGGGATAAAATAAAAGAGTAAAATATATACAGTTATGTACAGTCGAGGAGATTCCCCCAACGACAAAGAGTCCTCCTCCAGACAGTAAGTCACGTTCTCCCCTCATCTCAAGACTTAGAAAGAACCTGTGTATTGATGACTTGGCAGACGCGAGGATGTCGAGGGCGTCGTCGAGAGAGAGAGAGAATGGGCCAGCCGCACTTCCGAGGCAGGGACTCAAGGAACCGGACAGTCAGGCCATAGTCGTTCACTCTACGGATGGCCTTGACTGCATCAATCAGGAGAGAGAGAGAGAGAGAGAAACATTGTGTTTATTTCAGAAACATTGTTTACATGGTGTTTGAAGCTAGGTTTCTATCAATTTTAGTTTTAGGATAGATCTTTGTCTTCACGGATGGAGAAAATATTCACATGGTCAAACTGTAGCTTCTACTTTTCGTAACGGTTTGGCTGCAACCATAGTTCAGGCTTGTCATAGCCCATCTCCTCTACTGTTCTAATGCCCATCTCCTTCAGGGTCGGGGCGATTTCCTGAATAATGTAGGGATAGATGTGTTTTTCCTTGAACCAGCCGCACTTACAAGGCAAGGACTCAAGGAACCGAGCAGTCAGGCCATAGTCTTTCACTCTACCGATGGCCCTTGAGTGCCTCAATCAGGAGAGAAAGAGTTTCCAGTATCAAATTTCTGGTAGAAAGAAAAACGATGATAAAATTTTCGTTTTAAAGAATTATTAATTCTACTCCTAACGTTTTTTATCTTTATAATTTAAAAGATTTTTATAACCATTATTTTAATACAAATTATAATAATAAAACCATAACAATAAGAATGTCTCCAAAAATAAACTTCAAAAATAATTAAAAACATCCCTACCTCGTTAAACAAACAACAAGATCCATTACAAAAACATTTGGGAACAATGCAAACTAATCCCAAGTATGGAAAAGCAATTAAGTCAAATCATTATGAAGCTAGAATATTATTCCACTCTATCCATTTCTAATATTTCAAATATTTCCTTTTCCTCAAAACGAAAAAAAAAAAAAACAGAAGATAGATTTCTTTCACACCCGAATCTTCCTCTTCTTTGTTTCCTTGGAATGACTCTTCCCTTTTGTTTATCTTAACCCAATTCTTTCACCGACCCAAATTTATTTCTCTAAAAATGAAAAAAAAACATTTTCTTGTTAATTACACACCTGTTGAAAAATCTTTTTCTACTTGATAATTAATTTGGGGAATTCTTTTACTTTTCTTTTCCTTTACAAACTCTTGAGCGAAGTAATTTTAATTCTCGTTCCAACTAGAAATTGGCTGGATGAAATCTGGCAACACGGTACTCTGAGATCATAGAATATTATGAGTTTTTTTCGAATTATTATTATTATTTTTTTTAATAATTAATAAAAATAGAATTTATATTAAGAATAATATAAAAATATAGATAATCTATTGATTTTTAAAATATAAATAAAATCTGAATTGTCATTTACGAAATATAAATACTGTTATATCGGTTAGGCTTAGCTTCGTAGACCTTTCTATGGAATATTTTGTAAATAAATTACTAGTACATCGCCCCTACAACCACTTCAATGATTCCAAACTCGAAGGTAAGTTTGAATTGGTACTTAATAAAAGTTCACATTATATATACAATAATCTTGAATTAAAAAGGCTTATTGTGCCGGCCAACGGGAAACAACAACAATAGATTTAAATAAGGAAACCCGCGACATCTGGTGGTGGATTTAACAGAGTAATTTGATCTGGGAATATCATAATTTTAAAATTAAATACAATTTTTATATAATATGTATATATAATCTATTACGCACGCGGGGAACGATCCTAGGTCCTTGTTGTCGAAAGGAAACAGCGTATTCCTCCATGGCATCATCACCAGCTCCTTGGTAAGTAAAGACAACATCAGAAAGACTGCCAACTTTCGTAAGTATTAAATCCATATATTTCTATATATCAATAGATATATTCAAATTAACAACAATCTAATCATAGCAACCATTATTATCATGGTCTGTATTACACAAACTATTTATTGAAAGAGCATTTCCTAATATTGCTGTTGTAAATAATGAAGAGCCTCAGATGTCTACATGTTTCTCTATCACAGCAGTCGTTCTCTATCTTGGGTGTGTAAAGCTGCTGTTCTGGGTCCATTTTCTGTTGTTGTTGTCGTGTTCAATGAAGAACCTCAGATGTCTCCATGCATCTCTATCACAGCAGTCGTTATATATCTTGGGAGTGTAAAGTTGCTGTTCTGGGTCCATGTCAATTTTCTGTTGTTGTTGTTGTATCCAAAGAAGAACCTCAGATGTCTCCATGCATCTCTATCACAGCAGTCGTTCTCTATATTGGGTGTGTAAAGCTGCTGTTCTGGGTCCATGTCAATTTTCTGTTGTTGTTGTTGTCGTGGCCAATAAAGAGCCTCAGATGTCTCCATGCATCTCTATCACAGCAGTCGTTATCTATCTTGGGTGTGTAAAGCTGCTGTTATGGGTCCATGTCAATTTTCTTTTGTTGTTGTTGTGTCCAATCAAGAGCCCCAGATGTATCCATGCATCTCTATCACAGCAGTCGCAATGTCTACTATATTGGGTGTGTAAAGCTGCTGTTCTGGGGAAATGTCAATTTTCTGTTGTTGTTGTTGTCGTGTCCAATCAAGAGCCTCAGATGTCTCCATGCATCTCTATCACAGCAGTCGCAATGTCTACTATCTTGGGTGTGTAAAGCTGCTGTTCTGGGGAAATGTCAATTTTCTGCAAGGCTGCGGCCATTGCTGGACATGAGAATATGTGGGTAGGTGTTAGTTCCACACCAGAACAATTGTTACATGTCCTGTACATGTCCATCTGGATGTATTGTCATTTCTTTATAGTATTTCGTTCTGTGTCTCGTTATGGGTTTGTGATTGGGGAATAACAGCCTCTCATAATCGTGCATGTAAAAGTTACTGAATACATAATGCCATCAATCGGGAAAAATTTCAAAAAATGTTTGAATTATAGGAATTTATAACGGAGTAAATACCAAACAATAGTTTTTTACTTTAGAATTTTGAGGCCAAAGATAATTTTTTTATAAATCAAGAAAAGCCAACAACTTACTATTTTCCCGATATACATTCTAAAAGGTACAACTTTCTTAAGTTTTGTCCATGAGGTATCTTTCAGAGTTATTGTCTGAATCCCGATATACATGCTAAATGGTACTACTTTCTTAAGTTTTGTCCATGAGTGCAGAGTGCATCTTTCAGAGTTAGTGTCTGAATCCCGATATACATTCTAAGAGGTACAACTTTCTTAAGTTTTGTTCATGAGTGTATATTTCAGAGTTATTGTCTGAATCCCGATATACATGCTAAAAGGTACAACATTCTTAAGTTTTGTCCATGAGTGTATCTTTCAGAATTATTGTCTGAATCCCGATAAACATGCTAAAAGATACAAATTTCTTAAATGTTTTCCATGAGTGTATTATTTTCTAATCTTTTCATAGAGCATAGAGTACTAAATAATACTGTTTTATAACAGATTAAGTATGTGAAAATGGTTCAATTTTTTCATCCAAATTTGTTTTTTCAAAGAAAGAGTAGTTTATCGAGGATATTAATGACCAACAATCTGAAACTTATCAAGTTAGGTTTAGTTTCAAATTTCGAATAATTTGATTTTTTACCTCATTCTCATTTTCTATTAATAGATCATCACTATACTCTATAGATGCATATATATCCTCTATAAATATTAAAAACCCAATTTTGATAAACTATTTTTACATATTTCCTTAAATTTATATAACCTATTTATAAGAAAACCGTTTCATCTAAACAGTGATTATATATTTATATAACCAAAACAGATTAATCTAAAATTTCTTCTTACATCATAAATGTAAAGAAATCGATTGAAAAACTCAATTTTACTTTTAAAATTGCTTTTAAGTATTGAAAATTACCTTTTTAAAGAAATATTTATTTGGGGATAAACTAGAAAAAATAAGAATTTTTGAAGAATTTTAAAATATTAAACATTAATATTGTGTAGGTTTATTTATAAATGAAACTATTTTCTACTGATATACCTTTTACTGTGCAATGATATTTTTTTTATTATCCCTAGTACACGTGGTACAGGCTATGATAATCATGGTGGGTAGTTAGCGACTGCTTTTACTGTAAGTATACCACATATCTACATATGTGAAAAGTAGTTCGAATTTTGCACTTACAAATGTGTAATAGCCCCGTCTGATTACTTGCACTTTCTGGTGGGGTTGAACTTTTGTAAGAATCGGGGGCCATTGGAGTATTTTTGATGAGGTAATGTATGTGGTGTGAGGTAAGGAAGTGCCAGGTACCAGTATGTATAATGCGGTTACCTCCCAACATGCTACGGTATAATCAGCATGACTCATTCTCAACACGTTAGTCCTTGCCTGGTATCTAAATCTTTAAGATAGAGGCTGCCTGGCTGGCATTCATATATTTATGAAGAATAGACACTTTCGGCCAGTTAGAGTTTTTTTTTTTATTATTTTCTCAACGTTTTAACAAAAATATTTTGTCTTCGTCAGGAGAAATAAAAATAAAGCATTTGGCAAGGTGTTAAAAATTGTTCTGAGATTGCAAGGGCGTTTCCACGTGATTTCACGAATTTAGACTAAATTCGTAGACTAAATTCGAAAAATCACGTGAGAACGCCTTTGTGTTGGAATATTTAATTTTATAAAAATAAAAAATATATATATATATATTCTGTGAGATTGGATATGATGATAACCTAATATAGAAATGTTGTTGTTGTTAAAAGTGACGAACAAAACTTGATTAAAAATATATACGTATAGCCACTATTATCTTTTGTATTTATTGTGTTTTCTTATTGTAATGTATGTATAATAAATAATACCTTTAAAGGAGAAGTCTGTCAATCATCAAAAAACAACGTTTTGCAACCTCAAAACAATTTTTAACACCTTGCCAGAAGGTATCAATATTTTGTAAACTTTCGTAGATACCAACTTTCACAATAATATCAAAGTTGTTTCACAAGTAACAATTCTTTCCTGTTATAAATCAATAATCAGAAATCTCTTGCTATATGCTATAAATTCTTCGAAATTATCATTTGTTTTATAATCTATATATGGATATATGGATGCATATTGCGTTCAGCAATTTTTTAAATAAAATATTCAATATCTTATACATGAATTTCTCTCTTGGTTAATAAAAAAACGTAATTTGCCAAACTAGGTATATTTATTTGTGTTTATTTCATTAGTTGGTTGTAAATTCAAGTATGATTTTAATGTCCTTTCTTTTCTTCTTTAAACTCTACTCAAACCTTGTAATTATTCAATAGTTTATGTAATATAGTATCTTAGTGTTGTTTCTTGACGTAAGCATCTCTTATGGGGATATCGCGTCTGATTTGATAATAGATCATACACAAATATCTTCTATAATAAGATCTTTTATTAGTTAATAATCCATAAAGTTTTCGTTTGTATTTATATATAACACTGAATATATCCATTTACAATTTATTTACAATTATTTTATTTCCAATGCGCTATATCCCGCAAAGGATACTTGCGCCAAACAAGGAGAAAAGTTTATTTACATAAGTTATTTACATTATTCAACGTATGAAAACATTAGAGATCCAGAATTTGTAGAAAGTTTAGAATGTATTTACAAAATGAATTGAACTTTAAATATGATTTTTTTACGGAAATCAAATCGCTAAGTTCACAAACAACTAGTTCATTCTATAATCTTGAAATGCTGGACAATCGATCAGTAGATGTCTTGAGGTTTGTTCCTCAATACCACAAAAGCAACTTGAATCCTCCACTGCCTTTATTCTAATTTAAAAACTTTTGAAATTTTCGTGGTTTGTAACAAATTGAGTATTATAAAAATTTGGGCGAAAGTCCATTTAATATCAATATAAAGTTCGTTAAGAATTTTTACGATACAAAAGATTAAATATTTTATTTCTGAAACAGAAATTTTATTGAGATATTGGAAATGTTAATCGATTTGTTTTGATGGGGTTGAATAATAATGAATGTGTATTTTTCTATTTATTTAATAGTTTGCGGAATAGAGAAAAATTTTAGTTAATTGAGGGTATCGTTTGTAGAGTTATACTTTGATCATTACTCAAGAAGAAACAGCAGTTAATAAATTAAGGAAACAGACGATTGTTAGCAGACGAAACATTTCGTGCTAAGCCTCGCGAGATTTAGCCAAGCGATCATTAAGGGTTACAGATGTTTTTTCACATATTTATTCCATCTTGTTTCAGATCAATTCGCTTTTAAAATACAAAATGGCGTCACGACTTTGTTTCCTCAACCGTTTTGGTTATTATTGATCGTCTTCTTTTTATTTATTGCGTGAAAATATTTGGAAAAATTCAGCTGGCGTATTTTTTTTTTATCTGAAAAAAAAAATTGCTTTTAAACAAATTCAAATTTATATATTATTTTACGGCTTATATTAAAGAGGTAAATAATTCTAAAATTTTATTTATAATATAAATTTTATCAGGTATATATATGGTGATTTATATTTTTCAAAGAAAAGTTAAATTCTTTTCTGTGAATATTTTTATGAATTAATCTATTTTAAAAGTATAAAATTATTTTAATTTGGAGACATATATCCTATTATATATTTTTATATAATTATAGTATATATTTTTATATTTAAAGAAAAAAAGTAAATAATATTTTTAATATTTATATATTTCTAATAACTATCATATTTTATATATTCAAATTTTTAAATTCACCAATATCAAATATACCATTCTTTAGCTTTTATTATTTTTTTTTTGCAAATATAGAAATCGTTTTGAAAATAGAGCAATCCATAGATAAATCTTTAATTAAAAAGGCATATATTGGATCAAATTATAATTTATTTTACCAATATAATACCTTGATAAAGGTTGGCGTTCAGCCAAATGAAATATTGGTAAAATAAATTATTTTTTGATCCAATATATGCCTTTTTAATTAAATATAGAAATATTTTAAGAAAAGAAAAAAGTACAATATCACATTTATACTATTTTTTTCACATAGAGATATATATATTTTTAGAATTTATTTTAAATAAATATATTTTCAGAAAGAAAGAGAATTATTTAAATTTTGATACTAAGCACACTTTTTATATAAGTATATATGAATAAAAATATATTTTACCAATTTTATATATTTTAAGATTGGATATATTTTCCACTTAAAAAAAAAGCTTTTTATAAAGTTATCTCAAAATATCAAATAAACCTCTTTAGTTTTAATATCCATTCTTTTGTGATACCCTAATTAAATTTGATTTTCAAGAATGACAACCCATTAGTGTTTCCCTTCACCCTTTCCTAGAGCGTTTGTTTCTCAAATCTAATTCCAACATTTCCACTCGTGACTTGATAATAGCATTGTCTCTATAGAATCTGTTTCCTTTGATCAAATATTTAAATGTGTATCTCTCTCTAGCTTCAATGTTACAGAGATATGCAAATCATCGTGAAATATGCAATAGTAGTGCATTAGTGAATAATCTAAGATGTGTCTCTGAATCCATATTTAATCTTCCTTGTCAGAACGACTTTACTGTCAATCTGTTAAGAGTCTTCTGCTTCCCTATTCTCCCTGAAGGAATTAAATCCAAATTATTTTAATCATTTTCTCTCATCTTTTCAATAAAATATTTCATCCTCTCTCTCTCTGAATAATATTCTGTGATGAAATTTTAATTTAAAACTATGTTTATAATAACATATCTATATATATGTTTGTTGGAATAGCAGAAGATGAATTTATTGATATTCACAATTAATCTTTTGATTAAAATATTTCTCAATGTGTAACGAGTTCTCTCTTTTCAATTCAACGATAGATATATTATCATACGATTATTTCAAAACTCATAGAACAATTTCTTCTGATTTATTATTATTATTTTTTAAAATTTAAATGTAGTAATTTTTTTGGAAGTATTTAACTCCAGTAACTATGATTGAAAGTTTTTTTTTATTATTAAATAAATATTTTTTTCAACTATAGTGAACTATCTTCTAATTATAAGTAAACATTACCTTTTGACTTGTATATAATCATTTAGGCCTAAAGTCTGAATCGTCTGTGTATTAAAAGGTAATTTTTTCAACTTCAACGATGGATTAATCTTTGATTTAAAACTGAAATATGCAAATAATAATACATTTATATTCAAATATATATAAATAAAAAGGCATCTCCTTCTTTATTTTTAATATCAACACCTGACCCACTTATCATTTATTTTTTCTATTGTTTTTTTTTTCATATTTATAAATATATTAAAATCAAAAAAGGCATTTCCTGACTACGCTCACATAAGCTTTTTTAGATGGCAGAGCGCCATCTAGGGGAACAGAAATCAACTAAACGTTGATTTAGTCTGTTCCTTGATATGTTTATTATTTTTATTTTATTATTATTTTTTCACATATATAAATTTATATGTGATATAACCTTATGTATAAGAAATTCTTTAGGCATATGAAAGTTATTTTATAATAGATCTCGATGTCTTGTGTAATGTTTTTGACATTGATATATTCATACACGTATATCCGTATATATAGTATATGCGCCCACAAGACATATTTTTCTGTACATATATTTCCTTTATATTTTAATACAAATAGAATGCTCCGTTATAATAGAAATTTTGTTCTATTCAAAAGGGCTTATATTTATTGATCACATATGGGAAATAGAGGCGTATGGCTTAAAGGTTTAAAATAAATATATAATTTTAATAAAACAGAATATTTTACAATAAGAGGAATTGCAGGATGTCATTGTTAGGAAAAGATCAAATGTAATAGTGATAATTGTCTTTTTTTAATATAGAATAAATAAATTGACTTGTCGCTTTTATCTTTCGTCTCTTCTTACCAATAGAATGTATTTTGAAGAATCATTGGAAAATTTTATGTTACATATAGAAGCTAACGTTATTTACTGAATTATCCCCAATTTTACCAGCAATAAAGCCTATCAGAATAGCGAGTGTATTCCTTTTTGATTAACTATAGATTTATATATTTTTTAAAATTTATTAAAATTTGTTATTGGTCAAAAACAATAATAAAAGTCGGTAGACAAGTGGGTGACACTCTTGATTCCCGACAGCCATGAACCGGAATCGAATCCCCGTGTTGTACACTTTGTTTTAATATGTGAATAAGCTTCACATATTATTCATTGTTGCAAATATCGTAAACTAGGTTCGCTCTTTTTGAGCGCTACCTAATAAAGTGATCTTGGAACAAAACATTAATATGATTGAGACAGTAAAAGAGAAACTACACTCATAGACAAAATTATTTCAACCTCCAGAGATAACGAAATTGTGAAGATATAACATTGTTTCGTGAGGAACCAAATTATCCAAAGAGATTTCTATATTTGATAATTTATTGACACTTTCAATTTACAGTGAACACTTTAGGAAATTGTAACGATCACACAACTTCTTCATAAGGCATTAAATTAACCAAAGAAAATTTATTCAATTTATAGTCTACAATTATTTAAACCTATTGTGAAAGCTATAGCAATATTAAAGAGATGTAATTACATATGGCACCAAAGGTTTCCAACGAAATACATTCTATTTGATAATCTATTAATAATTTCAATCTCTACAGTGAAAACTATAGAGAAGTTGCGACGATTACATCTTATTCCGTATCTCATTTCTGAGGCATCAAATTATCCAAAGAGAATTCTATATTTGATAATCTAATGACAATTTCAATTTACAGTGAACACTTTAGGAAATTGTAACGATCACAACTTATTCCGTAAGGTACCAAATTATCCAAAAAGAAATCTATATTATATAATCTATTGACACTTTCAATTTACAGTGAACACTTTAGGAAATTGTAATGATCACACAAATTATTCCGTAAGGTACCAAATTATCCAAAGAGAATTCTATATTTGATAATCTATTGACACTTTCAATTTACAGTGAACACTTTAGGAAATTGTAATGATCACACAACTTATTCCGTAAGGTACCAAATTATCCAAAGAGAATTCTATATTTGATAATCTATTGACACTTTCAATTTACAGTGAACACTTTAGGAAATTGTAACGATCACACAAGTTATCCCATAAGGTACCTCGAAGTTTTCTAAAGGAATCAAAACTGAGAGATTTAAAAGAGATAAAGAATGGTGTTGAGAGAGCCATCAAGGAAGTTGGGTAACTACTCCTCGCTTGATATTTAATTAAGACACCAGACGAGAGGGTAGAACAAAACAACTACCATTTTAATAATAATGTCTTCCACATGATAAATGGTCTTCATTTACATAGTAATAATGCTGAGCTCCCACCCAGCAAAAGGAGCAACTCTCTCCTTTCTAACTATCGCCCCTGACAACTTTTAATAGAACTATCTCTCTCTTTGCATCTCTTTATATTATCTCGAGGGATGGGTTCCCTACGCGCATGCGTCAAGTTGATAAAAGCGCCAAGCGATATTAATAAGATTATGGTGTTATCATATCGAAAAATTTATATTTTTAAAATAAATAAACGCTAATTTTTTTGTTATTTCTTATAAATTTATTTATTTGAAATATTATACAAAATAATGTTTCTTTAAATAATTTAACGGAATAATTATTATAATTTGAACAATCCATTTGGGCAATATTAATTTTTAAAAAGTGCCTGGATTATAATTGAACTTTGTTTTCTATATTTTTCATCTCTATGTATATAGTACTTTGATTTCTTTTCAATATAAGTATATTGTTTGATATATAGTGTTAGAATCCCACACCTCTATTATATTTTTAAATATAATATTACGTGAGAAAAAGATGAGAAAATATCAAATATATTATACAATCAATAAGCCCACTGAATCCATGGCTACTACACATTACAACAAAATAAATTCTGATTATCCAATCAAGCTCTTCAAATTTATTTAAAACCAAGCAAAAAAAGAATAATATTTGACATTATTAAATCAAATTTTGGCATCGTTAAAATATATTTTTGATGATAAAGCATATTTTCTATAAATTAAATATTAAAAATAACTAGATTGATGGGGATTTGTTTATCGTTATTATTATTGCGTTACATTCTAAAGGATATTGAATAATTTGCAAGTATTATAAAGCAGACGAAAGTGAGAAGCAGGGTTGCCAATTAGAAATCCACTTCTAATCCTCCTCGAAATGACCCTACTTTGAAGAAAACTGGCTTTTAAACCCAATAACTACCTAGCTTAGAGTAGCTAAGAATGTAATTGCTTTCAATCAAGATTATAGGAGTATGAGTGAATAGGTTTTTAAGTAAAACTAATGTAAATTGATTCTCCACTGTTGTCAATATGTTTATTTTAAATATTTTATATAATATTATGCATTATATACATCTATCCCCCGATTTACACGGTACTTGTTTTACACGTTTTCGCTTTTACACGGTTTTCCAAATAAGTTTTTTTTTGTTTTTATCGCTCTATACTAAATGCTACTGTGATTGAACACATGCGCTGTGTACACATCTCACGAGGAATCCCGAGCTTATGTGCTGACTACATATTTTAACCTGTCAATGCATTTTATTTTTATTTCTGTGTACATCTATCCCCCGATTTACACGTTTTTCTCAGGAACGTATCTACCGTGTAAATCAGGAGATAGGTGTAAATATATAAGTCGGTGGACGAGTAGGTAACACCCTCGATTCCCGACAGTCATGAACCGGGATTGAATCCCACGTTAACTATTTGTTTAATATGTAAATACCTTCACATATTATTCATTGTTTCAATTATCATAAACTAGTTTGCTCTTGCTGTGCGGTACCTATTTATGTGATTTTGAACCATGATGCATTATCGCGCCACCTGTTATGAGAATTTGTAACTATTATAGATGCGTATAATTCTTTTAAAATTTAAACCATTTTCATTGCCCTTATTACAATGAAATATTGATAGGAGGGTCATGCTCATCAGTGGTTGAACCCTCCCAGCGGTTTCGCCAAAGTTTAATTAATATATATATGTTATGAATAATTTGTTTGTTGTTAGATAAAGGGTTGATAAGACAAAGGATCGATAAGATAAAGGGTTGAAGGTGCAGTTGTGATAAGAAAAAGACAAATATTTACCGTCAAGTAGCTTTTATTTTCAATTACTTGAGGAAATATTACACTTTAGTTATTTTCACATTATATAGAATCTATAAAGTTAATCCTATATTAGTGATTCAAAAAGATAGATTTGTTAACTACGCATATATTACAACAAAACTGAAAGTCTTTCTAAAAACGATGATAACCAAAAGTAAAAATATCAATAATTAAAAATAAAATATATATATTTTTTAAAATATAGAAATATTTGAGTTTTTAGATTACATAATATTAATATATATTAATTAAATACGGCAACAAGGAGGGTTTCTGCAAATCGGTTTCTTGGAATATAAATTGGTATAGTTGTAATTGCAAAAGTGTAACTTTTTTTCTACATATGTAGAAGATATGTGGTGTACTTAAAATGGCCTGTACCACATGTACTAGGGACAATATGTAAAATTGATTCAAGACCGGATATCTTAAGTCTCTGAAGTTTACGGAAAATGTTATGTTCTCTTCTACCTAATATTCAATGAACTTAGGTAGTGTAGTTTCTATTAAAATATATTTTATGCTACTGTTATATATTTGTATAATATAATATTATTACAGAATTATCATTAGAACTGAAAACATGAATATCTCACGTTATATATTAATTACATCACACAACAACCAAGTCCTTGGTCAAAATCATATATACATATTATATATTACAGGAAACATCAATACAGTATTCAAAATATTTTCTTTATGTATACAAGCCATCAAAATGGATCGTTGAAAGAATCAAGGAAAAGTTATTAAATTTCTCAGACGTTATCAATGTACTGGGTAAGTAGAATATTCCATCAAATAATTCCCATATCTATAAATACGAAATATTAACGACATCGTTACAAATCTCGTCTGCTAGCATATTTCTATGATGGTCAAATTAGAAGAAAGTGGGAGCATCACATTACAGACTCTCCAGCCAAACAAACTATCGTTTCTCAAGCAACGTGTGGTTCCCATGGCAACAGTTCTTAATGACATCGAAGTGAGTTCAAAAACCACATTCCTCTACCACAAAATGGCGTAGACCCAGCAGACAATCCTCCATCTTGGAATCGAGGAAACAGCTGACCTTACAATATTACTCTTAGTACAAGTCTATCTCTTCTTCCAATACTGGAAGTACCTTATAATCGTTGATAATACTTGTCCATTTCGTTCTGTTTATCGACTCCTTTCTTTTTTCTATGCAAACATTATATATCATAAGGTGGAATCCTCTGGTGTATAATAAGCAGCAAACATAAATAAATTCCGAGGATAAGTTTCTTTTATTTCAAAAATAATAGTACTTCGAGCTTTCGGGCGTAAATAGCCCTTCTTCAAGAATATAAGAAGTAATTTCAAATTAAATTTTGAATTTCAAATAGAAATGTTTGTAAACAATTAGATGGTATTTTTCTTTGGTCCTGCATAGCGTGAGTGAATCTCGTATCCACGTGATTTAGTTCTAATCTAAAAACTTTTATAAAGAGAGGTGTTTTGCCCCCAGAAATATTGGCCGATTACATTGAATATATTTATATGGTTACTTGTCCCAAAATGAATATTCTAAGTCTGAATTAAATTTTATATCAATCGGGAAATTGCCATTGTTTTTCTAGGATGTAGTTCTATGTATCAGGATTGTGTATTAAGCTATTGTATATTTCTGGGATATCTATATGTCTATTGATGCTCTGGTGTTTTTTGGATACTATTGCTTCTAGGATTAGTCTTTTATATTTATCTTTTATGTTGGTGTAGTAGGTTTTTGGTTCATCTAAATTAAAAGTATGGCCTGTTGTTTTAATATGTTGAAAGATAAGTGATCTATTGTCTTTGTTATTTATATTTCTATTGTGTTCATTAATCCTGTCCTTAACTGACCTGCCTGTTTCTCCTACATATATACTATTACAATGGTTACAAAGAGTATGTCCCTAGTTTGCTTGAATACCATTTCTTAGATTCCACCTTTCAGTGTAGAATATACACATATATACAGCTTTATCAAGACCACAAGTCTTATACATATTCACCATAGAAAGAAAGGAAACATGGATGGAACTCCTGTACTCCAGGTAGCACAGAACCCAACAACAGCCTCTAGGTCCGACGCATGTCCAGTGGCCACAGAATCAGTGTAACATATATAAAGCAGAATGATCCAATACAGTATTAGAGCTCTAAAGAAGCGGTCTGGTAGATTAAACATTTTTGAAGTCTTTTAGCCACTTTGGATATTTTTGAGGAATGGTCAGACTAAAGATGAAAGATTGACATAAATTTACAGGTACGTATTTCCACTCTATTTTTAATATTACATGAGGTACGTAGTTATATTCTACTCTTAATATATTTAAGCATGTTTTAGTGTAGATTACGTACATTTGTCTATATATAATTAACATTTTTTTAAAAAGCGGTGAAGAACTTATTGGTAAGTGTTGAACGTACCAACTTTCATAAATCTGACAAAGGATAACAGCCCGAAATGGACATGTGGTTGAATGTTATCTTGATATTTCATAAAATATTTTTGACTAATTCTCTCGGTGGAAAGCAGGATCTTTGGAGTGCAGTTTTCCATCAGCAATTTTCAGTTTGACAATCAGAAGGTGTTTTAAGAAATTTTATTAATTATATAGTTAATCAAAGGTTAATAGGAAAATTCGATATACAGCTAGTATTTATTCAAACAAGTTGTAATTGCCATCTTGGAAAATCTGTGTTTCCTATATGAATGTGACTTTCATCAATTTCAGATTGCAATGTTCATTAACATTTTAATTCCTTTTATAGATATGTGTATGATGCAGAAAGAAGAATAAAATGGAGTTATTTCTTTTTCTTCGATCAGGTAGCTAGAGTTCAGAGTACTCAAATCTAATTGGATTACCGAAGGAACAAATGAAATTTAATTCTCAACTCGCTCAGGTTTCCCTCCTTAAATATTGAAGGCTGGCTATAAAATATTTAAGAAATCATCAGGACCTTCTGAAATGAACTTTTTTTTTGTCTTGAATTTCCCGGAAGAATTGGTAATCTTCCTGATTGAGTTTGGGAAACACGGATGGTTCTAGAAACAGATGGGGTTTACATCGTTAGGATGAAAAACAGCTCAGAAATTTTGATGAGAAAGGAATACCTATTATTGCTATTTCCAGAATACCTGGTTCTGTCAATACAAATCTCACATCAGTTTTATAGTAAGTAAAAATTGTATAAATCTTTAACTAACTATTTTGCAGTAGAATCAAGTTGGTTAGACAAAGTTTCGCAATTGTAACACCCTTGTTCAGACGGCATACTAATCTATGTACAGTAGAACCTCCATGAAAGGACACTCGCCTACTCTACAAAGGAAAGTTTCAATTTACAAAATTACCGTTTTTATTGTACAGGAACTCTCCGGTAAGAGAACACCTCTCTACAAAGGACAGTTTCCATTTACAAAATTACCGTTTTTACTATACAGCAACTCGCTGGTAAGAGGACACTTCTCTACAAAGGAAAGTTTTCATTTACAAAGTTACCGTTTTTGCTATACAGCAACTCTCCGGTAAGAGGACACCTCTCTACAAAAGACAGTTTTCATTTACAAAATTACCATTTTTACTATAGAGCTAATCTCCGGTAAGAGGACACCTTTCTACAAAGGACAGTTTTCATTTACAAAATTACCGTTTTTATTGTACAGGAACTCTCCGGTAAGAGGACACCTCTCTACAAAGGAAAGTTTCCATTTACAAAATTACCGTTTTTACTATACAGCAACTCTCTGGTAAGAGGACACTTCTCTACAAAGGAAAGTTTTCATTTACAAAGTTACCGTTTTTGCTATACAGCAACTCTCCGGTAAGAGGACACCTCTCTACAAAAGACAGTTTTCATTTACAAAATTACCATTTTTACTATAGAGCTAATCTCCGGTAAGAGGACACCTTTCTACAAAGGACAGTTTTCATTTACAAAATTACCGTTTTTATTGTACAGGAACTCTCCGGTAAGAGGACACCTCTCTACAAAGGAAAGTTTTCATTTACAAAGTTACCGTTTTTATTATACAGCAACTCTCCGGTAAGAGGACACCTCTCTACAAAGGACAGTTTCATTTACAAAGTTACCGTTTTTATTATACAGCAACTCTCCGTTTAGAGGACACCTCTCTCTAAAGGACACTTTAGCTTTGCAATTAGTAGTTGTCCTTTACAGGTAGGTTCTACTGTACCATAATTATAAATGCATCAACACAATGCGTATGGTCTCCTCCAACTCTAGTGTAGAATATAATAGAGAGATGGAGAATAAGCAACAAAACCAGCATTTTTGGCAACCTGTATACGAGTACCCTGTACCACCGATAAACGTTGCTTCGGTCCAAGGTAGCTTCTCCGTATGCCACAGTCAACATTCGGAATGCATCCGCGCACTAAATTTCGTTTTTCACACAAAATTTGATACAGGTTCTTTGATCCATTTTTTTTTAATAGGTAAAAATCGAAGACGATCCAAAACACCTGCAAGAAAAGCAGCTGTCAACAATTAAGTGAACATTCAAAATGGCCGAGCTTGTCGTCATAAGTGAGAGACATGAGTACCAACATAAAGCCACAAAAAGATCGAAATTCGAATATACGTAACCCGCGAAAATTCAAAATAGGCGATACTTTTTGAACACACCTCGTACCATGGGCTATAGGTTTCATCAAGTACAAAAAATCTGCCTTACCATGTCACCAGTTTAAATACCTTTTGGGCAGAATCGTTCTATTAAATATCAGCTCTCGTAGGATGTTAAGAAATAATGAGGACCAAAGCCCAAAACTATGGTATACAATTTAGTTTATTTGTCTGAATTTTTCTTAAATGCGATGTAAAATATATTAGGGACGCTTGGCTCATCAGTAATGGACCCCTCTCATCAGCAATATCGATAGATTAATCTACCAGGCCTCTTTTTAGAGCTCTAATATTGTATTTAACGATTATGTTTATATATTTGAAACCAGGATGGAATCTTGGCTATGGTATTTAACCAAACTATAGATATAAGATTCGAAGTTAGTAGATTTACATGTAATTACAAAACAATATTTAAAAACTACAGATATTTTCTCATAATGAGTTTCTTTATATTTTAAAATGCAAGCTTTTTCAAGCGATAATCGCTTTTCAGCGGGCAAGAAAGTTGAAGAGCGACTATCACTTGAAAGCTAGAATTTTGATATAAAAATAAACTCATTGTGAGAAAATATTTGTAGTTTTTTTCACAATTCTCTCTTGGATTACAAAAGAATATATATTTCATTTCACGATACCTCAAATCTACTTACATTGCTAATTATTAGATAATAAAAAAGACATATATTGGTTCGAATAAAATATTTTATTTGCCAAAATTTCGGCTGGCTGAACGCCGAACTTTTATCAAGGCATTACATTTTTGTATAAACAAACTCAGCGCCGGTTAGTGTTATAATATCACAGTTGAAATCATTTAAAAACTTTCTTGCTAATTATTTCAACTGTTATATTATAATACTATGCGGCGCTGAGTTTGTTTATACAAAAATGTAATGCCTTGATAAAGGTTGGCGTTCAGCTAACCGAAATATTGGCAAATAAATCTTTTATTCAATCCAATATATGTATTTTTATTATCTGTTGACTTTTCTTAGAATTTTTAATGAAACTTATTCCAAGAATTATTAATTAAACATTATATTTATTGATTTACAAGAGATAGAAAAAAATATATATAAAAGGGAAACTAATATTAAACAAAGGAACTTTCTTTTTCTTTGGTTAGCGCTTATTTACCTGTGAGCTTACAAACACTCTGTGGTAAATATTAATGTACAACATTGTCTAATGATTTAAGTATGAATTGTTATACTTTCAAATGGCTAATTATATATATATAGATACCCACATTAATAAAAATATAATTATTTCAATTAAATATATGGTATAGGTTATATCATATTTAACCATCCAATTAACATAAATAATCGAAAGACGATTTAAATGATTAATGAGAATACATAAATTACTTTTAATTACTTTTGCATCTAGTTGAAAGTTTTTTTAAAAATCGTTTCCCCATTTTTTAAGTTAATGAGCATTTTTTTATCCACACGTTGGTTAGCATGAATCTAATGGATTTTGGCTATTTTATCCTCATTCTATGATAATGTCTGTTTTTTTTTTCTTGTTTTATAAAATACGATAGAAAACACTTTAGGGAATTAGTATTCAACTAAATGGATGGATAATGAATATCGTTTGATAATTAATTAGTTCAGTTTAAAAACATATATATCATATATCATCATATATCATGTTTCTTTTTTAAATATTAATAATGTATTTATCAATATACATGTCTTATAATTGTTTTATATATATATTATAAATTAAAAAGGCATATATTGGATCAAAATATCATTTATATCCAATATATGCCTTTTTAATTAAAGATTTATCTATGGATTGCTCTATTTTAAAAATATATTATAAAGAAAAAATGAGATTTCTGTTTATCTTTTGGTTATCTTGAGGATTATGCTATGGAATTATTTGCTGGTTCTTTTTAGTATTAAATGGTATTGGTAAATGCAGTCGTGGCAATAATTAATTTTAATGAAAATAATTATCAAAAAGAGCTTTATTTGCGCTAAAGGAATATATATTAAAAAAACATAATTTGATAAAAGTACTGCCTGACTTAAGGAGTAAGAATAAAAAATGGAAAACTTATTTAAATAATGTACAAAAGGTTTGAGCCGGCCATCGGGAAACAACAACAATGAGTTTTTTTATAGGGGAAGCATGACTTCTGGCGGTCGATTTAACAGAGTATTTGAATCTATGAAATATAATTTTAAATAAAATAATATTTTAATATAACATATATATACTCATAGAGATAAAACTAAAGGATTTTGTACCTTTTAGCATAAATATCAGGATTATATTCTGAATATATTGAGAATAGAATGTAGTTATTTATCTTAAAATTATTATTATTTTTAATATAGAGTTGAGCCAAAATTGCGATGCGAATAATGAGAAATAAACTATAAAATCTTAAAAATATAAAAATGTAAGTATAATAAATCTGTTATATATTTTACATTTTAAGCAAATGAAAGTGTATAGTTAAATATTTAATTTATATTTTGATTTAAAATATTAAAATAAAACTAATCAATATTTGCTTGAAGTGATTCCCTAAAGAAATATAGAAAACACATTTAATATTCCTTAAAACAATCAGAAGAAAAACAATTTATTATTAATTTTTTTAGATTACATTTTAAATTATTTGATGAATGAGAAAGAAAAAAAAATGAAATTCTTACGTTTTGCTAAAGAATTTGCTTTTAATATTTATTTTTTAGAAAAAAATATTTCTCCGTATATTTTACATCCATTTTTGACTTTTATCTAAATTAAAATTTTAAAGATAGTCAAATTTCTTTAATCAAATTTACTCAAAAATACAAATGATAAAAAAAACTTAAAAAATCTCCTTAGAAAATATTTTCGTATTTATTTTAAAAAGTCATAATCTTTAATATCTGTTTTAGTTATTTTTATCAAAAGAGAGATATCTTTTGTTTTATAAATTTAAATCAAACGAAAATGTTCCTCCTTTGAAATAAATTTCAGTTCATTTTTTATTTGTTTAAAGTGTTATTGCGTATACTTTAAGGTATTTTTTGAACATTTCAAATGTCTATATACTCCCCATAATATCTTTAAAATATCTTAAATATTTTATTTTATACGTCAGTTTGAAAAAGAAAATGTTATATTCATAAATAATTTATCTAAACATGGTATATAGAAGATTTTTATTCGAATAGAATTTTTTATACATATATTTTTTTTCCTTTTCTTTCTTCCAATTAATATAGCTCAAAAGATTTCTTTTACTAGTTAAGAGTTTCCCTATTATATTTTTAATAGTTTAAATTTAAAAATTTATATATTAATACAAAAAATATCCAATTAAACAATCTTAATAAAATAGAAGAAAATATTTTAAGGTTTTAAAATATTTTAGAATAAAATTAAATATAAATTCAGAAAAAAGAATTAACGACTTTAAAAATGTTATTTCTTATCAAGTTTTTTTCTCATTTTGAAAGAAAATATATTAATGCTAATATATATATATATATATATAGTATTCAGAAAATATTTTGATATTTGCTTTTTTATTATATCTTCATATTCTTACTAATGATTACTTTCTAAAATGTTTTTTTAATCAAAATATTATATGCTTTACAATTACAATTATTTTATTTCCAAAGGGCTATATCCCGCAAGGGATACTTGCGCCAAACAAGGAGAAAAGTTTATTTACATAAGTTATTTATATTATTCCTGAAAGGTTATATGCTGAAAGGTTAAGTGTTAATAATAAATATATATCTACATATTTTCAAAGGAATAATAATGTTTCAATTCTTCAATTAAAGATTTTATTCATTCATATAGGTATATACGGATGACAAATACCAATTTATTTTACAGATTAGATGATGAAATTTATATCAGTAATATTTATTTAATCTTTAGGTTTAATATGTGTTTGAGATTCGTCTATAAATGAGGTTTCAAATGATACAGTAGTATAGTAGTTAGAAAAAAATTAATTAGTTTAGTTTATCTGCGATTGAATTTATATATTAAGATTTATCTTCTGCATTTAATTCACTATTAATTCATATTACATATTGTCCAATTCTTTCTGTGTTTGTTATATTGAAACAGAAGAATAATAATGTTTGAGAATGGTAAGTGAACCAAAAGTGAAGCAAGAAATTGAATATTCTTTGAGTGTGAAAGCTTGTAAAAAAAATAGGAACTAACCCTCTATTATTAATTTGTTTATTTTTTTGCTTTGTCGTCTGTTTTTACACAAGTTGAATCTGGTTAGAACGATGTATGTAAATTAGATGATTCTTTTGTTGCCTTAAATACGAGGTAATTAACTCTCTCTATATTTAAAAATGTTTAAAGTTTAATTTTATAAATCTGAGAGTTGTCTTCAAAAACGATCCAACAAAAAGATTTTACACCATTCATCCAGGCGTTAGTATTGCCAATTCTACAATTTTTATGTATAATACATTTGAATAATCGGTTGTTTGGTGATAAGCATCTTTTTTATTTTTTTGAAGTCATGCAAGCTTTCAAACAAACTTGATCTTAAACATTTTGTAAAGCATATAAATACTTGGATAATTGCGATTGTCATTATATATAATTTTAGTAAAATATAAATTTGTATTAGAAATACTCAAAATCCTTTTTGGAATATCTATACAATCTCTTTAATAAGCACAGGTAACTCTAGATGGATTAAAAGAAAGATTACGAAACGAAATATTTTATTTATATTATAATCAGACAAAGCCTTAAGAAGAGGAAAGTCTTTTAGGTTCCTGAGTCGTCTGTTTTTTTATTTTTTTAAGGATACATAAACAATCTTGTTCAACTTAGTTATCTCGTGTGTCTTCAATAAAAGTCACTGTATTATCTTTAAGAGTTATTGTCTGAATCCCGATATACATGAGGTACAAATTCCTTAAGTTTGGTACATGAGTGTATTTATTTTAATGATATTCACTTTTCACACCTAACCCTACTTAGGATACGTTGATAATTTACAGAGTTCTAAAAGAGATTTTGTTTAAGATTCTATATTCAATACGATCAAAGTATGGACAACGTAATTTTGCAACAGGCTATATTCACAAAAGATAAAAGTTTTATCTAAAGAAATTCTTAAATTTTCCAAAAGAAAGAGAGAGAAGATATTTCGAACTCTAAAATAATTAATTTATCTTGCAAAAAAAAAATCGAATAAAATATATAGATAAACAAACAAATTATCTAATATTTAAAAATGTTCAAACTCTCTAGTTTATTTACAATTTCCTAATGAAGAATAATTGATATTTTACGAAAAGCTTGAATGAATATATTGATTTCGTCTGGATAAGATATCAATATACTGAACAATATGAGTGCCAGTCATTCAAAATCCATCTTCAATACAATACATATTTGCATATTACTTTAATATATACATAATCTATACTTACAACATTCTTTGTAAATAAAGCATTAGGAATAGAAAGAGAGATTTTCTACTTATATATTGTTGAGCAAAAAGAAAGAAAAGTTAAAATCCTTGGTTCTAAGTGCAGTTTTAAAGAAAGGGATAAAGAGAAGATGGCAAGGAAATGGTGAGTAACTTTAAGGCTTTTAAACTAGGGCTAGTGGTTACTATGGCAACAGACTCCCTACGTCCCAAGGTGGAATTCTCCACTTTCCATTAATTTGACAACCAAACGCACTTCCCAACCATGTGTCTGTTTCTGATTGGTTTTTAAACCTAATACCTTTATAATCTGTTTGGTTTTTTTTCTTCTTTATCTGTACTGTTATCATAGGACTTTGCTTTATTGACGATTTGAAACATTGGTATAGATTACGATAATAGAGAGGGTGTTGTGTGTATCTGTTAATATAGTAAACAAAGTTATTTAATTTAAAGATACTTCGACCAGTAAATCTTTTTTATTTTCTCAATGCAAAGCGTTAAAAATTATTCTAAGGCTACAAAGGCGTTCTCACGCGGCATTTCAAATTTTGTAAAACATCCAAAGCACGAGTCAAAAAACAAATATTAACCTCACAAAAGACTATGAGTGTTATGTATTGATATTTTCAGATATTATTTATCATCATCATTTGCTGTATAAATACTTTGTTTTTAATTAAAATGTAAGTATGCAAAAATGGCTAGCGTTGCGTCATAAATTTTTAAACTAGATACATAATAAATTGGCGACGAGGATGGGATAGTTTCAGATAATGGTACGTCCTTCACATCGGAACTTTTCAAGAATTTCTTTAAAAGAAATGGCGTAAGGCACATCTTGTGTGCGCCTTATCATGCAGCGTCAAATGGGCAGGTAGAGAGAGCTATTCAAACGCTTAAAAATCTGTTAAGAAAGAACAGCTCAGGAAATTGGAAAAAACTTTACTGGACGAAGTATCTTTAATTTAAAGAACTATGAATGCCGGCCAGGCAGCCGGATATACATGCTAAAAGGTACAACTTTAAATTTTGTTCACACTTGGTTATCTCGTATATCTTCAATAAAAGTCACTGTAATATCTTTCAGAGTTATTGTCTCAATTCCGATATTTATACTAAAAGGTACAACTTCCTTAAATTTTGTCTATGAGGGTATATGTAAAAGAATTATTACTTTATTATTCAAGTAAGCTTTGTAAAGAATTGGGGAAATGTGGGAATCGAACTCACATAATAGAGTATCTATTCTCATAGAATAAGATAATGGGAAGAATATTAGAAATTGAAATTGGTCACACAGGTGACGCCGAATCTTATTGGTTGCTAAGCAATATACCATTGTCTTCATTATTTATATTTTCTCTTTATCTCTCATCTATAGAACTATTCCTGCCTATTCTTGATTCGATCTGGTAAACGATCATCTTTCGATATATCTCTTGTAAGTTATAGACAAAAATGATATTTTTGGATATTCAGGAGAATTGAATAAAATGATTATTTTTGTTCAAAATAGTGATAATTTAATTGGTTCGATAAGAATAAAATGAAAATGGCTTTCAAATAATAAATTATGGATTATTTTTAAATAAGGAATAAGTTTTACAATCATAAGCCGCATTATATTGCATTATAAATTATTTTATATAATATTTATGAACGGAAAAATATGTCCAGGTTAGCCTAGTTGACATGGTATCTGCCGGGTAAGCAGAACACTGTGGGTTCGATTCCCATCCCTGGACACTTTATTTTTCCGTTTATTATTACTCTTCACAATTCATCCTTTCATACTTCATCCCTAAGGTTAGAAATAATCGTTATTTCTCCTTAAAATATATTTAGATTTTTCGTTTAAAAGAAACACATGCGGGATAATTTTCAAATGTCGTTTTACAAAATAATATCTACATTTGCCGTCTTCCGAGAGTTCTTCAACTCTCTAGTCTTATCAGAATTCTGACAATTTTGTCTATGACAATGGTAAACTAATGTATGAACACTAACTGACCATCCAGTAGATACATCTACATTTGTCGTCTCAGAGAGAGCTCTTGGCCTTCTCTTTAGAGACCAGCTCCTATTACAATTCAGACAATCCCGGCAATGGTAGACCAATGTATAAACACAGACTGACCATCCAGTAGATACATCTACATTCGTCGTCTCAGAGAGAGCTCTTGGCCTTCTCTTTAGAGACCAGCTCTTATTACAATTCAGACAATCCCGGCAATGGTAGACCAATGTATAAACACAGACTGACCATCCAGTAGATACATACATCTACATTTGTCATCTCCCGAGAGTACTTGGCCCTTTCTAGACCAGCTCCTATTACAATTCAGACAATCCCGGCAATGGTAGACCAATGTATAAACACTAGACCAGCTCCTATTACAAATCAAATCAGACAATCCCGGCAATGGTAGACCAATGTATAAACACAGACTGACCATCCAGTAGATACATACATCTACATTTGTCATCTCCCGAGAGTACTTGGCCCTCTCTAGACCAGCTCCTATTACAATTCAGACAATCCCGGCAATGGTAGACCAATGTATAAACACAGACTGACCATCCAGTAGATACATAAATCTACATTTGTCATCTCCCGAGAGTACTTGGCCCTCTCTAGACCAGCTCCTATTACAATTCAGACAATCCCGGCAATGGTAGACCAATGTATAAACACTAGACCAGCTCCTATTACAAATCAAATCAGACAATCCCGGCAATGGTAGACCAATGTATAAACACAGACTGACCATCCAGTAGATACATACATCTACATTTGTCATCTCCCGAGAGTACTTGGCCCTCTCTAGACCAGCTCCTATTACAATTCAGACAATCCCGGCAATGGTAGACCAATGAATAAACACTAGACCAGCTCCTATTACAAATCAAATCAGACAATCCCGGCAATGGTAGACCAATGTATAAACACAGACTGACCATCCAGTAGATACATACATCTACATTTGTTATCTCCCGAGAGTACTTGGTCCTCTCTAGACCAGCTCCTATTACAATTCAGACAATCCCGGCAATGGTAGACCAATGTATAAACACAGACTGACCATCCAGTAGATACATACATCTACATTTGTTATCTCCCGAGAGTACTTGGTCCTCTCTAAACTAGCTTGTAATTCATATATACAATGGTAGACCAATGTATAAACACTAGACCAGCTCCTATTACAATTCAGACAATCCCAGGGGAGACAACAGTAGACCAATAAATAAACACAGATTGAACATCCAGTAGATACATACCTCTACATCCGTCGTCTTCAGAGAGACCTCTTTGCTCTCTCTTGAGAGACCAGCTCCTATTAAAACTTAGAAATACCAGATGCAACAGTGACCAATGTATAAATACTAGACTGGCCATCCAGTAACTACATACATCTACATTCGTTATCTCTTGAGAACTCTTGGCCCTCTCTTGAGAGACCAGCTCCTATTACAATTAAGACAATGCCAGAATCAACAGAGAGTAGATCACTGTTTAAACACTAGATTGACCATCTAGCAGAGGTATAAGCTTAGAGAAGGTGATTGGGATTATTCAAGGTAGTTCAAAGGTATTGAGAACAACAAAATAAAGTTACCGTATAAAGGAAAAGACGAATAATTGCATTTTAGACATGTAAATAAACAAAACACAATAATTAATTCTATATAAATAAAACTAAGAAAGATTAGAAAAATATTGATTTGAAAGAATTCATTTCAAAGATATTAAATTGATTTTAATAACAAATCTCTTTGTTCAAAGGAAAATATTTACTGATAGAAATTTCTACTGTATTAATCTACATTTCTATATCAACAATACTTATTGACAAATATTCAGATAATTATCTGATTTGCAAAGAATTTAATTATAGTAATAATTAATTAGTAATTACCATTTTCTCTCTAATAATTATATAGTTATTCTTTTTCTTAAAATCTCATTTCGTTTTAAAATTAAATTTATCTCGTCAGGTTATTGAATATTTTTATACTCATAGATTTTTTTTCAGTGTGACCAGATGTTTTAATATTTTAAAATTACCCAGAAAATTTGAATTACTCGAAATTATGGAAAATTATTAACAATAATGTAATATAAATTCCTTAAATGTACCGAGCCTTTCTTTATCATTCTATTAAATATTTATTGAAATAAATGTATTTTAAATATAAATATATTAATATTCTATTTATAAAAATTATTATTATTTATATTCTGCATTTGTGAATATATAATTTCCTATATAAACTCCATATATAAAAGAGGTTAAGCCTAAATCTATTTTAATCTTCTGCCTTGCGTCTCATTGGTGGATAAAAAGCCCGCCACTTTTTCTAACAGGCTTATTTAAAATCCAATTTGGCCCCACTTCCCTACAATCCAATTGGACCAATTTACACACTTTGCATACTACCTGGAAGAAATTTAAATTAAGTGCTAATTAAGTCGTCTTATTGAATGTTTTCATCAAACGACACCAGCGTTGGTTCGTCTGCTAGATTTAATATTGTTCCTTCTTCAATCTCCTTTAACAAAAGACGGATTTTGTGATCCGCCATTTTCTTTTGGAATAAAAGACGAATTCTCTCCCACTTTGGCAAATGAATTTTGCTTTCTTAGTTAAGCTTCCATTAATTTAATAAAGAATATATATTTATATTTTCGCATATATAGTGTTTTATTTATGTTTTATATTTTGTTTTATTTGAAGATTATTATTTTTTACTTATTATAAATAATATTTTAGATATTATATTAATTTGACTGTTATTTATTGAAAGCTTCTGACTGGAAAAGTAATAATTTTGTATTCAAACAGAAAAATATATTTTGAAACATTTTTTAAATTTTATTCTTCAACTATTATAATATCTTTTGGCGTAAATAAATACGTTATTAATAGAAACGGCTTCTGACATCTGTATAATTCATTGATAAAAGAAATATATGGTTGAAATTAATCATGATGATAAAATTTTCAAATGTCAAAATATTCGGAGAAATATTTACTTTAAGCTGTCAACCTAAATCCAATATGGCGTCGTTAGAGAAAAGGAAGAAAACAGTCGGCTGATAGTTTATTCCTAGATTGACCTCCAAAGATATCAATTTGGAATTTCAAGCGCTAAATTAAATTTTGAAGAAGTTTCACCTAAGCTCTTAAAATAGTAAATTCTTATTTTGGAAAATCTTAGATTTTAAAATGTGCCTATATTTATTGATCTCTAAATATATGTGCATCTATATGTTATTTATATGGGATTATATAAAATTGTTCTGTGAAGTAAGGAAAAAGTTTATTTGTGTGTGTACCGTGTTATATATAAATATATATTTTATTTTTGTTATTTATTCTATTTTTTATTATTATAAATATATTTTCTAATAAGTATATAATATTCAATTTTAATGTTTATTTATTATTATTTTTATATGGGCTTTATAATTCTGAGATTAATTTGTTTCCTTATTTGTGTGTGTGTGTGTGTGTGTGTGTGAAAATATATTTTTTATTATTTTAATTAAAACCTAGGGTTATCTGTGTGTTAAAAATCAGAATATTTTATATGTTAATATTTTCTATTATATATATGACATATTTTTTGTTAAAAGTATATAAATATTTACAGTTTAGGAACCAATTCTTTCATTTTAACAAATATCTAACAAACAAAAATATACTCATGGACAAAACTTATGAAAATGGAAAGTCTTTTATTTCGCCAACTCCTGTTTTTTTTTTTTTTTTTTTGAAGGAAATAATTGCAAATTTGTTCACACTTGGTTATCTCGTTTGTCTTCAATAAATATTCTAGGAATTTCTTTAAGAGCAAAACAAGTCGAACCCATCATAAACTAAGACAAAACAAGATAAATAAATCAATAATCAACAAAATGACTATTTGAAAAAATGTTACTATACAAAACAAATTCAAATTTTTAAATATTTATTTATTTAACAGTTACAAAGACACACCATATCCACAATTAGGATAATTGCGTGTAAATATGAAATTATATACAAACAAATCAAATCATCGTGAAATTATCACTGGGAAGCACGCAAATTACACATTCGATGTCAAATTTTGCATATAGTAATTATAAATAGTAGCTTGAAATATGTACAGTCAACACTTTCGCCTTAAAATATACAGCCTGCAGAATCTATAAAACTTAATGTATTGGTCTTTATTGTAAACAACTTGTTTTGTATTTGTCAGGTAAAGTTGGTTTTCTTCCCTTAGATCAGAAGTTAATGGACAGTCTATCAGAAGGTGTTCAGGGTTTTGTTCTTCATTTCCACAAGTGCACGCAGGTGAACCAATTTTACTAATTCTAAACAAATATGTGTTGAAGTTACCATGTCCAGTGAAAAATTGACGTTATATAAGTTGGGTTGGGCATAGTTAGGAATTCTTGAAAAATTTTGAATATGAAAGTATATTTATATTTTATTATTCATAACTTAAATTGAATCAAATCTATAGAAAATATGTAAATAAGAAACATAAATGTAGAAATTTAATTTTACATGAATTGTACACAATAAAACAAGAATTCAAGAATTTCAGCATCTAATTGCTGAGTTAAGGAGATATCTGAAGATGAAAGAGGTTAGAATTACATTAGGACAACAAATCCAATCAAGATAATTACTCTAATCACCAAGAAGCTTCACTGGGAATTACTTGTAATTTACTTATATTACCTCTTTAGCTCCTCTTATGACAAGACTCATCTGGACGTAAACAACATTAGAAGATTTTCGTCTGTTTTGATGACAGTTTTGCAACTTATTATCTATTGTCATTTATAGTAATGGTTCTATGTTTATTAAGATAGAGTTGTTATCTAACCATTGTTCTTAGAAATAGACAAAATTATAAAATATATTTCAAATATCACAGTAAGTATTTATTCTTTATTTAAAATGATACTTATTTTTCCAAACAATAATCCCTATACAATATACAATGCGGCTTGTGATTTTAAAACGACATTTGAAATACTATCCCGCATGTGTTTCTTTTCAACGAAAAATTAAAATTTATTTCAAGGAGAAACAACGATTATTTCTAACCTTTTGGATTAGGTATGAAAGGGTGAATTGTGAAGAGTAATGATAATTCCCATCCCTGGACACTTTTATTTTTCCGTTTATTATTACTCTTCACAATTCACCCTTTCATACCTCATCCAAAAGGTTGGAAATAATCGTTGTTTCTCCTTGAAATAAATTTTGATTTTTCTTTGAAAAGAAACACATGCGGGATAGTATTTCAAATGTCATTTTAAAATAATCCCTATATATTTATAAAAGTCAGTGTATGTATGTATGTGTGTATGCTTGTCCTCTATACACGTCCACAATACATAACTAATCATACTAAAATTTTAACAGTATATAGAGTAGAATCTGGAAAAACATATAACGAAAATTTCAGGTCTCTATTCCAAATATCCGTAGAGTTATTTGCAAAGTTGCGTTGCAAATTTGCCCTTTCGCTCGCGAGTAGCTCCTCTAGTGGTGAAGATGGGAGGTAATATCAGCTGACCTAATGTACATGTAAAGTTTGGAGCAGGATGTTTCACAAGAGTGACATCCAGGGCGCCAATTTATAATTGTAACGAATAGTATTTGAATAAAAACATTTAATCGGGTAAAACCCGGGCGTTGCTCGGGTCATTCGGATAGTTTCTTATAAAAGCAACTCATATCCAGAAACCTTTGGCATTGTTTGATTAATATCCAGATTTGAAATGTAATCTTTAGAAGTGTTGATCTTCTAAAAAGCTTGCATTTCAAATAAGAAAAGATATTTTGTCAAACAAGGAGTTTTTTATAAGAGAAACTCATGTTCGATTAATTTAAATAATTTTGCGAGAAAAAATGAATAGGAACAAGGGAATGGATGAGGAAATAACTAGGTACAAGGGAAAGGAAGTGACTAGGAACAAGTAACAGGTGAAGAAAAAGAGAATTTAAAATATAATCTTTCAAGCGATAGTTGATCTTCTAAAAGCTGATAACAAAGATATTGACCATTTTCAATCATTGCTTTCAATCATGCTTTCAATCATTCTAAGATGGGGTTTATTTCTTTCATACGAAGAAAGAGGGAATATAATACAATTTTTATATATTACAAGATTTTCCAGAAGGTTATTTTTATCCATCAAATAAAAAGGTTTTTTTTTTCCTAAAAAATGATATTTAATCAAGTCTCCATATTATTCATTTGATTTTTTAATATTAAAGTAAAATTCTTAGTATAACCGAAATTTTTCGTATAACCTAAATTTCAAGAAAATATTTCGTTTTTCATTTTAAAATAAATATATAAGAAGCTATTTTATCTCATTAAAATAATTTTTATTTTGAGAGAATAATTTGAAGGTTATTATATTTTGCGGCATAATTTTATATAATCATTATGAACAATACTAGAAAATAAAAATGATCAAATAACAATTTATTTCATTAAAAGAATATGTTCCTAAAAATTTAAATTAGTTTATTTTTTAATTGCTACAATAGATATATTTATGTTGTGGTAAGTATATTTAAATATATTACATGTAAATATCGCCCTTTATAAGTATGTTTATATAATATATTAATATATTATTTATACTATTATTTAAAAAATGAATTATAAAAATATAAAAAACGTTGAAGAGTATATATTTCTAAATAAAAATATGGTATTTATTTCTTTAATTTTCATTATATATATTCTATTATATATAGTTAAGTTAAACAAAATAATAGAACATACAAAGAAAAATAAATATAAATCTATTATTTCAAAATTTTAAATATTAAAATTTAAAAAATAAGATATATTAATGATAGTCTTAATTATGAATATTAATGGAAAAGTTATTTTATAAATAAAAAATGGCACACCATATGTAATCGTCATTTCCATTTTTTTATATTTGACTTGAAGGGAAAAAAATAGAAGAATTGAATATTTCATACCTAAAATATTTTATTTCAGAGATTTTGTTTTTAAAATTTATTTTTTAAAAAATCGACTTGAATTTGCTTCTATTGCAAATTTAATATTATCAATCCATTGATTAAATCAACGTTATTTCAATTTTAAATTACATGACCTAGCAAATTTTCATTGCAGACGATTTTTATAAAAATCAATGAATGCAAATTTCCTAAAATTTAATAAATTTGCCTGTTAGTTGAGCACATTGTTGATACACATATATTTATTCTAAATATTATTTTCACTCACCATTTTAATGCCTGTATAGCTGATATTTTTGCACTATTGCATCCTTGTTTTGTGTACTGCTACAGATAAAGATGATCAGAAAAACAAGTATTTTGGAGTGGAGGTTATTTGTACCAGCTCATAGATAGATATATTTAAATCTACTTTGAGTCGGTACGAATCACTTCTACCCCAATTTCACCGTTTCAAGAAGGAAGAAAATCCTGGCAGAAGAAAAGATCCGAAAATTGAAGACATTTTGCCTCAGGAAGATATTTTCGGAACAAATTTGGGTATATATATGCATTTTAATGTATTCGTGGTTGCATGCATAGTTCGTTTTCAATGTTAAAAAGCCTAGTTTTTGAATGTTTTTATATCAAACTTGAAAACCAATGCTTGCTTGCGCGCGTTTACTTTAGCATGAAATATCGAATGTTTGTTTAGCATATGCACTTGGTATTAATAATAATAATTTATCAGCTTAATTTTTGCACATTAATTTTATCTCAATATTATAAAGGTATTATTTCTTGATGGAATCTTTCTAAAGTAATAACCAATATTCAATTCATATATTTAAGTAGCATGTTAACGTTTTCATATTTTTATTTTATTCATATGATTTTTGTCTGCACTACATTTTTTATTCGTGAGTCCATAAAATAATTGAATGATATTAAATATATTTGACATTATTTTTCCCTAATATATTAATAAATATAAATATATAAAATAGTTAATTTTAAAATAAAAATAAATATGGTTATATTTTAAACGTAAAGTTCTTAATTGTAATATTAATAAATATTTTATTATAAATTATATTATTATAACTATATTACAATATTATTTATATTTATTATAATTAATTTACTATATAAGCATATTAATTATTATTTTATTTTATACTTTTTAATATTATTATTGTATGAATATATAATAGGTTCCTTATATTTTCATATTAAATTAAATTTTGAATTTATTCTAATAAATTAGTTTATCTTTTAAATACTTATTGGTAAAATAATCTTAAAGAATTTATATATAGGCAATAATTAATAAAGATATTAGGATAATATGTATTTCTTTATTTCATTTTGAAAATTTTAAATTTAGTTAGAATTATTTAGTAATTATATAAATATATATAAATAAAAATCTATATTGTAATATTTTTATATTAAAATATATTTTTGTATGAGTTAATAGTTTTTTAAATAACCTTTTGAGAGAATCAATATATTAAAATGATAAAAATTCACTCAGATGAAGACATCGTTAAATAAAATAAAATAGAAATAAGAAAAGTGTATAAATCGTTTTTCATAAAAATTTATTTCTGTAAAATTCGTGATATTTAGACCTATATGAAGTAAAACGTATTTTTATTTTCTAATAAATTATAATAATATATTTGATACAATATACTAATTTAAAAATAAATAAAATATATTTTCAATTTAAAAATTATTTCTTAAATAGATACGCTATATAAAATATATTTTATTGTATTTTAAAAATCAAATATAGCTTCACATTTATAGAGGAAAATATCAAATATAACAATCAAATTAATTAATATATTGAGTCTTATGTCAAAAGATCATTTTCATAATCTTTTTGGTGAATATAATTCACTTATTTTATGATTGAATTTAAAATAAAAGCTACCCCACAGGCATAATTTAATATATTTTAATAAATTTGTTTTATACATTTTTATATATATCTCATTACGATGACTGATGGATTTGAAGAAGGGCATCGTAGCTTCAAGATCTTTATGTATGTGTAATAGATACCATTTATCATTAAGAAAGATTTTACTTATAATTTTAAATAAGGCTTTATTATAACTTCTCAAACGCAAAAAATATATATATTTTGAAAAAAAAATAATTTATGAAAATTTCAACACAAGATAGGCAAATATTATATTCCCTCTTTTTCATTTAAAAAGTTTATAAACATTTAGAATAAATTGCGTTAAAAATAGCTCTTATATATATTTTAAAACGATTTCTTATAGACAAATTATAAATAATAAGTAAAACGACTTTCGAGAGAGTTTTTACCTATAATTTATATTTATTACAGAAGATTTTACTTTTCTGAACATACAATTTATGAATTACAAAAGTCTAATAAGTTAACTTTATCAGATACAGTAGACTCTCCATGAGAGGGCAACTCTGACTACAGTTTTAATCACCAAAATTACCATTTTAGCCATTTAGTAGCTTTCCAAAAAGAAGACACCTCTACCTAAAGGACATTCTGCCACTCCAATTAGGAATTCGTTATAGAGAGGGATTACTGTAATAGAAAAATGCCATGGTATAATGAAACATTAAATCAACCCACAATATTGATATCTTTCTATATTGATTTCTTTCAAATGAAGCATTACAAAAACTGGTGTATCTGTTCAATCAGGCTTCTACAAGATGTTGATCCATTGCTTGAGAGTCTGATGATAAAATATAAAGATATATTAAAAGATTGCTAAGAAACCAATACACTCTTAATTACATATTCCCGAATTAGTTAAGATCAAAAGAAATGAACTTAATTCAATTTATCTAAATATTTTAATTTAATTTTTCGATTATTTCTTCATTATGGGGTATACATGTACATCAAAGAATATAATATTAAAGAGAGAGGGATTAATATAGAATATGGAATCAGAAATAAATTCATGGTTGCAAATATATTACTTTCCTCTTTTGAAAAATCAGTCTTTTTATTACAATGTATATTTAATTTGAGTTTATTAAGTGATTAGGTTGATGAACCTACTTATGGGGTACATGTACGTCAAAGAATATAATTTGATTGAGAAAAGGATTAATATAGAATATAGAATCAGAAATAAATTCATGGGCGCAAATATATTACTTTCCTATATTGAAATTTCGGTCGTTTTATTACGCTGTATATTTTAATTTCAGTTTAATCAGTGATTAGAATGATGAGGCTAACCAATTATATTTCTTCTAATCAATCAAGCAATACATATCGTCTGCTGGTAAGACTACTTGTTACAGTTGATCCTTTCATTAAGGATTTCCATGGTTGAACAGATGTTATGATTGTCATTTGTCTTTCTTATTCATATGTCAATGACCTAATAATAGGTTAATCCATGCTAAGAAGAAATTAAAGTTAACGGAGCAACGCATTTCTTTATTAAATTGAAATAAGCTCAGCGAGAACTTTCGGTCAATAATGTTCTTCAACAAGCTTCTATTCGTATTACAGCCTTATAAAGGAGGTTTTTAACACAAAGCAATAACGCGCCATCTATAGATATAATATGAAAGGATTTAAAAGCACGAATGTTTATTATATACATAATACAAACTTCTACTGCCCTTACTGCCGTGAAAAAATATATTGGGAGGGCTTGACTCATCAGTGGTGAACCCTCCCAGCGGTATCGTCAATTTAGAGCTCTGAGAAGTGGTCTGGTGGATTAAATTGGCGAAACCGCTGAGAGGGTTCATTACTGATGAGCCAAGCCCTCCCAATATATTTTTTCATTGCAGTAAGGGCAGTAGAAGTTTGTATTATGTATAAAAGAAACATTCCTGCTTTTAAATCCTTTCATATAAAGGATGTTTTTGTCCAAAAGCTCGCCAGACTTATATATTTCCAATAAAGAAATTCGTATCGCCGTTAGATTTTATATCTTCTTATCAAGGATATCCAGCTATTCATCTTATTGTATTTAGGTTCATCTTTCTTTAGAATGTATTTCCAATTCCACAAATTCAAATGAGGGTCCACCTTCATTACAGGAAGAAGTTGTAGCTTTTTCTCATTTCTACTTTGCCCTTTCCTGGCTTAGCTGTTCTAGGGTGTTGTACATCTACTGCTACTTAAAGGCGTCAGGTAAGGATTCTTTTTTCCTTTCTTAGGAGGTGGAAACTTGTAATAAGGTATTTACACATTTCTCTGTACATTAGAAATATCAACTACTCTCGTTGATTTTTAATTATTCCAGAATTGGCCAAATACCCATTCTTGATTAATCAAGAAAAGCTAACCACGGACGCGTTTCGGGCTGTTGGCCCTCATCAGCGTGGTGCAAGCTGTACCTCAACGACAAAAAAAACTGGTCATTCAAGGCATCCTGAAAAATCATGAAACGGGTAGTTAAGGACAGAATTGCGTGAGACCGCGAAACAATGTGAAAAAATAGTACAAATGTGATATTATACTGGGATAAGGAGATGCCTTTTTTCATAATTATGCATTTTATCCCA
Source organism: Cordylochernes scorpioides (assembly GCA_030710605.1). Lineage (NCBI taxonomy): Eukaryota > Metazoa > Arthropoda > Arachnida > Pseudoscorpiones > Chernetidae > Cordylochernes > Cordylochernes scorpioides. Next base: position 87,218,611 of record CP092869.1, read on the forward strand.
GTACAATATCACATTTGTACTCTTTTTTTATACAATATAGACTTTATTTAGTAATTCTCTTGCACTTTTTTTATCCCTAGTACACGTAATACAGGTCATTATAATCTGGTGGGTAGAAATTCGCGACTGCTTTTACTATAAGTGCACCACATATCTACACATGTGAAAAACAATTCGAATTTTGCACTTACAAATCTTTCAGAACCCCGTTTGGTTACTTGCATTCATTGGAGGGGTAGAAATTTAGAAAAAATCGGGAGCCATTGAAAATCTTTCTTATTAAGAAAAAAAGAGCCCAATGCGGGAATCGATCCCGGGTCGTAGCGGTCGAAGACCAAGAGTTTAGACCTTTCGTCTAACACAACCCGCTCTCTTACATTATAAACATTATTTCAATAATTCCTAACTATGTTCAACCCAACTTCTATAACGTTCAAATTTTTACTGGACATGGTGACTTCAACACATATTTGTTTAGAATTGGTAAAATTGGTTCACCTGCATGCACTTGAGGAAACGAAAGACAAACTCTGAACACCTTCTGATAAACTGTCCGTTAACTTCTGATCTAAGGGAAGAAAACCAACTTTACCTGACTAATACAAAACAAGTTGGTTACAATAAAGACCAATACATCAATTTTAATAGATTCTACAGGCTGTATATTTCAAGGAGAAAGTGTTGACTGTACATATTTCAAGCTACTATTTCTAATTACTATATGCAAAATTTGACATCGAACGTTTAATTTTAATGCTTCCCAATGTTCAATTGTATTAATTGTATATAATTTCAGATATACACCCAATAATCCTAATTGTGGATATGGCTTGTCTCTCCCAACTGTTAAATAAATAAATAACATTGATAATATTAGTGGAATATTTACTATTATTGAATACAATAAGAACTATAATAAAATGATCCTTTTGAAGTATCCTCATGGACAAAACTTAAGGAAGTAGAAACGTCTTTGCCGGTTGTCTGCTCTTTTTTTTTCAAGGAGACAGAGGTAAATTTTGTTCACACTTGGTTATTTCGTGTGTCTACAATAAAGGTCACTGTAATATCTTTCAGAATTATTGTCTGAATCCTGATATACATGCTAAAAGGTACAATTTCCTTAAGTTTTGTCCATGAGTGTATATATATGTGTGTCTTCAATAAAGGTTACTATAATATCTTTCAGAATTATTGTTTGAAACCCAATATGCATGCTAAAAGGTACAATTTCCTTAGGTTTTGTCAATGAGTGTATATATGTGTGTCTTCAATAAAGGTCACTGTAATAACTTTCAGAGTTATTGTCTGAATTCCGATATACATGGTAAAAGGTACAACTCTAAAGGCTGAAAGGCAACAAAGATACAACTTCACCTCAGTAATCTACCAAACTACAGGAAGAATCCAAGAACATACCAAGGATTGTATATAGTTGTACATATACTGTGCCTATCCTATTTATCAATATCTGTATTCAAATTATTAAAATTAATATTATTATATTTTTGAATGCGTTGTGTCTTCAATGTTTATTTTTACACAACAGCTATGCTATTAAAAACTCCTTATTATCAAATATTATTTTGTGATGCGGTTGAGGACATGTTAAAAAAATTAAAATATTGGATATACACTTTCTAATGGACAAAACTTAAGTAGGTGGAAAATCTTTACGTCGCCGGTCGTCTGTTTTGTTGAAGAAGACAGAAGCAATGTTGTTCACACTTGGTTATCTCGCCTGTCTTCAAAAAAGGTCACTGTAATATATTTCAAAGTTGTTGTCTGAATTCCGATATACATGCTAAAAGGTACAACTTCCTTAAATTATGCCAATGAGTATATATATGTGTGTCTTCAATAAAGGTCACTGTGATCTCTTTCAGAGTTATTGTCTGAATCCCAATATACATGCTGAAAAGGTACAACTTCCTTAAGTTTTGTCCATGAGTGTATATATGTGTGTCTTCAATAAAGACCACTGTAATATCTTTCAGAGTTATTGTCTGAATCCCGATATACATGCTGAAAGGTACAACTTCCTTAAGTTTTGTCCATGAGTGTATATATGTGTGTCTTCAATAAAGGTCACTGTAATATCTTTCAGAGTTATTGTCTCAATCCCGATATACATGCTGAAAGGTACAACTTCCTTAAGTTTTGTCCATGAGTATATATATGTGTGTCTTCAATAAAGGTCACAGTAATATCTTTCAGAGTTATTGTCTGAATCCCGATATACATGCTGAAAGGTACAACTTCCTTAAGTTTTGTCCATGAGTGTATATATGTGTGTCTTCAATAAAGGTCACTGTAATATCTTTCAGAGTTATTGTCTGAATCCCGATATACATGCTGAAAGGTACAACTTCTTCAAGTTTTGTCTATGAGTGTATATATGTGTGTCTTCAATAAAGGTCACTGTAATATCTTTCAGAGTTATTGTCTCAATCCCGATATACATGCTGAAAGGTACAACTTCCTTAAGTTTTGTCCATGAGTGCATATCTTTTGGATTCTATACATTTATAGAATGAAAATTATGGAATCAATCAATGTACAAAATTACGAAGAAGACTGGCCTTTATTAATAATAAATGTGCCATAGTCTACACAATAAAAAAAAAAGCCTATTCTGGCCGTTCACATGCACATTTTAAATGGTAGAGCGCCATCTAATGGAACAAAAATGAACTAGACGTCAATTTAGGATTGTCTATAATGTTTTTCCAACCACAATTTCTTATCATAAATAAATAAAAAAGCAAACCATATGTTGGAGCTTGGTTCCTGACAATGTTAGCCAGGACTTCCTTTCGCTCCTTCAGCCTCTAGTCTGGTCTCAGGTGATGACGATATGTGGCAGAGCTTGTTGTTGACTGTACTTTACGAGACCAGACCGGCGGATTGACTACCGAGAATGTTGTCTCTTCGCAAGAATGCGATGTAGCAAGCTGTTTGAATAGAGGAAGGACGCCTCATATGTTAGCCAGGACTTCCTTTCGCTCCTTCAGCCTCTAGTCTGGTCTCAGGTGATGACGATATGTGGCAGAGCTTGTTGTTGACTGTACTTTATGAGACCAGACCGGCGGATTGACTACCGAGAATGTTTTCCATTCGTAAGAATGCGATGTAGCAAGCTGTTTGAATAGAGGAAGGACGCCTCACTCGTTTTAGCTGACTGACACACTTTATTGAATCTTTCACTCATTTTATATACATATATATTTACATAATTAAAAGAAAGAAAAAAATTACATGATTATAAATCAATGCAGCCTAGCAAGTTATTTACATAACTAGGCGCAAACACCATTCACGCGTTTCTGGCTGTTGGCTCTCGTTAGCGTGATGTAGGGTGTACCTAAACGACCAATAAGTTGTTCTAATAGGTCATCTGAGAAATAAAGAAATGGATATTGAGATAAAATCATCCAAGCTTCCATGGATAAAAAAAGAACTTATCCCCGGAGCTTGATGATTTTTACCTCAATATTGGAACAAAAGATTATTCTATTGAATTAAAGAGAAATGAGTTAAGCATGTTGAAACTGTTGGAATATTTCACAAAGTAACAATGGGTATAGATGAGCTCATGTTTGAAAAGGAACTTGTATATATATAATCACTAGCCGAATGACCCGGGGCAACGCCCGGGGTTTACCCGATTAAATGCTTTTATTAAAATACTATTCGTTACAATTATATATTGGCGCCGTGGATATCATTCTTGTATAATATATAAATGAGTTTTAAAAATTGTAAAAAAAAAAATGCATCGGCCGGGAATCGAACCCGGGGCGCCCGCGTGGCAGGCGAGCATTCTACCACTGAACCAAAAGCAAACGGTGACAGAAGTGTCTCGCGCATTGGCGGCACCAAATGATGGGGGGGGGGCAAAGGTGGCGTGATCGTAGCCGACCAATAGGAGGGCGCCGGCAAACCGTGACAGAGGCCATGACGCTCGTAACTGTATATAGAATAATTGTTTTTGTTGTTGTCATGTAGACATATATACCAAGATTTTGTTTTGTATAATTACTATTAATAATAAATAAAAGATACAATTCTCTTATTGGCCTTGTAGAACAAGAGTGGTGTACGCGTGTTCGCATGTTTTAGTGAAAAACACAAACATCCTCGATAAAGAGAGGCGAGTTGCCCCTCGAAATATTGGCACAATAAATTGATTATAAATCCAATATATGCATCTTTTTAAAATAAATAATATGCAAAGTATAGATAAATAATTCTTCCTGAGTTGAAATTAGACGAAAAAACATGGTGAAGGAAGACGAGTTTCTTTTATTGATGCATAGATGCAAGCTTTCGGGTAAAAACCCTTCAACAGGCGAGCAATGAGGCGCGACTTATAATTTGTCCCATAGTTCTTATAAGTCGCGCCTCATTGCTCGCCTGTTGAAGGGTTTTTACCCGAAGGATTGCACCTATGTATCAATAAAAGAAACTCGTCTTTCTTCACCATGTTTTTCGTCTAAATATGCAAAGGTAAATTGGTTAAGGATTCAACCTTCTTACTTACTTTAATTACATAACAAAATCTAATTAAGAATTTGTAGATTATTTATAGTTACACCTACAATATTTCCTAATTTATCCCAATTATATATATATATGTAAAGACGATGTAGTTAACGTTCTCAGCAAGAGTGATCTGATATGAAAACCTTTACCCTATCGCTGTGAATCACACGAAAGCGTGGTATTATGAACTTTTCCTCGGGAGCCAATCACATGCCAGAATGTAAATATGAATCGTTCTTCAGGAACCAATCACCCCCCATCGTGTTATTATGAACCTTTACTCAGGATCCAATCACAAGCTAGCGTGTTATTTTTAACCTTTATTCAGGAGCCAATCACAAGCTAGCGTGTTAATATGAACCTTTACTCAGGATCCAATCACAAGCTAGCGTGTTATTTTTAACCTTTATTCAGGAGCCAATTACACGCCAGCTGGTTATTTTGAACCTTTACTCAGGAGCTAAAGAGAATATGGTTTTACGGGCCACTAACCAAAGTTTATGATTTTTGAAATGTGATTTCTCAGGAGCCAATCACACACCAGCGTGTTATTATGAATCGTTCCTCAGGAGCCAATCACATTCCAGCAAATTATGAATCATTCCACAGGAGCCAATCACACACCAGCGTGTTATTATGAATCGTTCCTCAGGAGCCAATTACATTGCAGCGTATTATGAACCATTCCTCAGGTGTCAATCACATTCCAGCGTATTATGAACCATTCCTCAGGAGCCAATCACTCGCCAGAGTGTTATTATGAATAGTTCCTCAGGAGCCAATCACATTCCAGCGTATTATGAACCATTCCTCAGGAGCCAATCACTCGCCAGCGTGTTATTATGAACCATTCCTCAGGAGCCAATCACACACCAGCGTGTTATTATAAACCTTTCCTCAGGAGCCAATCACATGCTAGCGTGTTATTATGAATTTTACTCAGGAGCCAATCACATGCCAGCGTGTTATTATGAATCTTTCCTCAGGACAATCACACGCTAGAGTGTTATTATGAACCTTTTCACAAGATCCAATCACACGCCAGCGTGTTATATCGAACCATTCCTCAGGAGCCAATCACACGCCAGCTAATTATTTTGAACCTTCACTCAGGAGCCAATCACACGCCAGCTGGTTATTTTGAACCTTTACTCAGGAGCCAATCACATGCCAGCGTGTTATTATGAACCGCAGGAGCCAATCACATACTTTCCCTGACCTAAGATCGAACATTCATTCTTCTAGTTCAACCCATATTTGATTTCAACAATATTTGATGGTATTGGGGGAAATAAACGTTGTTAACTTGTTGAAAATGACTGTGTTTTACTTTTATAAATATATACATTCATGAACAACACTTATGGAAGTTTTACCTTTTAGCATGTATATCGGGATTCAGACAATACATTCATGGACAGAACTTGAGGAAGTTGTACCTTCTAGTATGCATATTGGGATTCAGACAATACATTCATTGACAGAACTTGAGGAAGTTGTACCTTTTAGCATGTATATTCGGGATTCAGACAATACATTCATGGACAGAACTTGAAGAAGTTGTACCTTTTAGCATGTATATCGAAATTCAGACAATACACTAATGGACAGAACTTGAAGAAGTTGTACCTTCTAACATGTATATCGGGTTTCAGACAATACACTCATGGACAGAACTTGAGGAAGTTGTACCTTTTAGCATGTATATCGGGATTCAGACAATACACTCATGGACAGAACTTGAGGAAGTTGTACCTTCTAACATGTATATCGGGTTTCAGACAATACACTCATGGACAGAACTTGAGGAAGTTGTACCTTTTAGCATGTATATCGGGATTCAGACAATACACTCATTAACATTTATATTTATTTACAATGTGGAATATGAACAAGTTCTTCAAAGAAAAAGGTTTACATCGCGGGATTCGATCCCAGTTCATGGCTGTCAAAAATCGAGAGAGTTTTGCCCACTCGTCCACCGACTCTATATAAAACAATAAGTTGTACAAACATTTGTAAACTATTTTTTTTATGAAGCATTAAAATCGTTCTTAAAAAAAAAAGGAACACCATCTGTAGAGGAAACAGCAAGACTAAGGGCGAGAAAGAAAAAAAGTGGAAACAATTCGTATTGTTGTGTTTACTTTGTACACATTTCCAATCCCATCACGAACATTGTTCAAAGGATACGTGATGCCTTATATAAGATTATATGAAAAAACAATAGAAAAAAGAAAGATAAGTGGGTCAGGTGTTGATATTAAAAATAAAGAAGGCATCTCCTGACCACTAGCACATGTGATTTTTAGATGGCAGAGCGCCATAAATAAACGTTTAGTTTATTTTTGCTCTACTAGATGGCGCTCTGCCATTTAAAAAGCACATTTGCTCATGGTCAGGAGATGTCTTCTTTATTTTTAATAGGATTATATATTTCCTAACTGATTCTTAACAAACACAATACACAACGCAATCTATATGTTGTTAATGGAATCATTTAGCGTTCTATGTCTTATAGGTTAAGAGCCTTTTTTTGCTTATTCCTAGTACACATGGTCTAAAATATTAAACATTAATATTGTGAAGGCTTATTTATAAATGAAACATTTTCTACTGATATACCTTTTACTGTGCAATGATCTTTTATTATCCCTAGTACACGTGGTACAGGCCATGATAATCATGGTGGGTAGAAGTAACGGCTACTTTTACTGTAAGTGCACCACATGTTCTACTACACATGTGAAAAGCAGTTGGCCTTTGCACTTACAAATGTGTCAGAGGCCCGTTTGGTTACTTGCACTCGTTGGTAAAGTTGGACTTTTGCAAAATCTGGAAGCCATAGGAGCATTCTTTTTAATCAGAAAAAAAGTGTCAAATGCAGGAATCGAACCCGAATGGTATCGGTCGAAAACCAACGGTTTAGATCATCCTTCCACCGAACCTCTTGAGATCCTGTTGTTACCTGAAGTACAAATATTAGTGAGATAGGTAATTATAGAACTATATATTTCTACTTTCACTATCACCAAGAAAAAAAACACAAAGACAATTTAAATCGTAACAAAACGCTACCACCGAAGATGTTTCTTATTTTATTTAAACGATCCCTCAAGCTTTAGGGTATTACAAACCCTTCTACAGGAGTATACCACATGGTTTACTTTGTATTTTTTCTTGGTTATGGTGAAAGTAGAAATATATGGTTCTATAATTACCTATGTCAGAAATATTTGTACTCAGGTAACAACAGGAACTTGAACTAATCAAAATCCAACATTCAATTATGGTATTGTCTTAATCCGGATAACTGGTGACTTCTGTATGCTTAAGGAATCCTGATTACAGCCCACAGTTAGAAGTTTCCTTTTCTTAAAAGATGGAAAAAACAGAAAGAAAGAAGAAAACATGTAAGAACTTTCTAAAAAAAAAAAAGAGTCCAATAACTTATCAATAAATAATAAAATTTTAAGCTAAAAGCTTTTTTTACGAAATAGGTTAGGAGTTTTTTTTTTCTTCTTCTTCTTTTTAGAAATGGTGTGGCTTTATTTTTTTTAAGAATCCACCGCATTATCTAAAACAAAATGGATTCTAAGATAATCCGGCTTATGGCTAGACTTTATGAAAAGTGATGCATTACACAACTAGGGACTCGGATCAATTCCCTCATCTACTTAACCCCCCCTCCAACACACCCCTAAATCCCTCCTTAGGCCCCTATATAACCGAGGGACGACCATTAACGATGTCGTGTATGCGGTCCTGTACCCCCATCTTAGGGAGAGTTTCCTCGCGGATACCTTACCTAAACACAAGATTATTCTTGTCAAGTTCTTCAACACACTCATCGAGCATGCTCGGGGACACGGATTCCATAACTCGCAAGTCTGAACTCAAGACGATTCTAAGCTCCTGATAGAATCCAGACGTATCTTCGGAGAAGGCCTCGTCTGGTGTATATATATTTTCTCTACTGTTTTAAACTCTTTAAACTTTCTCTTGACCATTGACTAGATGTTAATAAACCATTTTTAATTGTCCTAAATCCCTCCCCCATACTTTTTAACATCATATTTATATTGCCACGTGGAAAAGTAGGAAAGACAAACTTGATAAACAAAAGATAAGGAATGAGGGAAGTTTACAGAGTAAATATCGCGAAATTGATTATCTGTTATTAAAATAATGAATACTTCGCTACATAGCTCCTTTCCTATGAGAGCTGTGACCCACAGCTTGCAATTAATGTAGTTACTGGCATGGATCTGACGTGCTTCTGCCAAAATTTCCATCGAAATCTTGGAACTTTGTCCCTTGTACCTTTACGTCCTTTTTCTTTGGGCGTGTAGAGCGGCTTTGTCGTCGTATCGTCTATAGGGACATCGTCATCTTGGAGGGAAGTCCTAGCTTTGTCACAGCGGTGGAATCCTGGCGCCAGTCTCCGAAAATGCAGATCACAGCTCCCATTGCCTCGAGATCTTCTCGGCGATCTTCAGTATGTCTTCCCTAACTTACCCAGCATCTCCATCAAAATGCCACGTGGAAAATTAGGGAAGACAAACTTCGGGATGAGATAGCACATTATTTAAGGCAAGAACAAACTATGAATGATAAACAAAAGATAAGGAATGAGGGAAGTTTACAGAATAAATATCGGAATTGATAATATGTTATTAAAATTGATAAAAAATACTTCGCTACAATATTGTTACGTCGTATCCATAAGCTGTTCGTGTTCTTTGTCTAATCAGGATGGCACAAAGATACACACGTGAGTTCGTATAGGATGCAGCTAAAGTTAGCGCTTTATTGTATGTGGCACTTAACAGAAGGATACAATCAGTGTGACTTGCCTTCAAACTTCCCGTCAGAAGGATCCTTGGCGCCGTGGATGTCACTCTTGTGAAGCGTCTCGTTCCACACTGTACATGTCCAGCCTGGACTAACCGCCTTGTAGGCCGCTCCGATGTTAGGTTCTCCTGGCATCATCTCGCAGGATAATCCACACGGTCAACAGTCTTCGATTCGATCTAGTTCTTTGATTCTGTGCTTCAATTATTATATTTAGTGTTTGGAGATTCACCTAGTTGAAGAGGTTTGATGTTTTTCACGTAGTCAGAAGATTTAATAAGGAATCGAACGGTTCTAATTCAAGGATATTAATCAGATGAAAAGGTCTGGCTTATCTAGATACAGTCCACCAAACCACAACATAAAGTACTAACCAGGCTTATAGACAAAGGAAGTTGATTCCTAGCTTCACTGCTAGGCCTTCATCCGCTACCGGCCAAGTGTATTTCATATTTTTCGCAAGAAATTAGATTATTTTGTTTATATATAAAAATAATCTGGATAATAAAGTGAAAGGAATCTCCTTATTGTGCAACTGAAAGTTGCTGATTGCTTGCGCCATCTATCGGAATAAATATCAACTATTTTCGTTGATTTTTTAATTATTCCAGAATTGGCCAAATACCCATTCTTGATTAATCAAGAAAAGCTAACCACGGACACGTTTCGGGCAATTAAAAATCAACGAGAATAGTTGATATTTATTCCGATAGATCAGCAAGCCATCAGCAACTTTCGGTTGCACGATAAGAAGATGCCTTTTTTTATAATTTATGCATCTTTTTCCAGTACAATATCACATTTGTACTATTTTTTCACAAGGTGAAAGGAATTATACAGAACAGAAAGTAAAATGTTGTGACGCCATTGTCAAATAATTCTACATCTAAGATGTCACTATCGTATGATTATTTATTTATCGTCTGTTCATTATATATACATATGTAATATTCATGTGACAATTGTCCAGGTTGGACATGTCACATATATTTGGTCGGTAAATTTGTCCACTGAATATAATTGGAATGACTATTCTGTTTTATGTATGGATATCTTGTAATGAGACCTTGCAGACAAATGTATTGATCTCTATTCATAATAAAATTGTGAAAAACGTCTAAAAATACAAAAATAAATTCTCACAATGAGTTTCTTTTAATTTTATAACGCTATCTTTCAAGTAAAAATCGCTGTTGGAGCTTGGTTCCTGACAATGTTAGCCAGGACTTCCTTTAGGTCCTTCAGCCTCTAGTCTGGTCTCAGGTGATGACGATATGTGGTAGAGCTTGTTATTGACTGTACTTTACTAGACCAGACCGGCGGATTGACTACTGAGAATGTTGTCCTATCGCAAGACTGCGATGTAGCAAGCTGTTTGAATAGAGGAAGGACGCCTTACTCGGTTTTAGCTGACTGACTGACTCACTTTATTGAATCTTTCACTCCTTTTATATACGTATATGTGGCAATATAGTAATAGGTGAGAAGAGAAATAAGGACACCACAAATTTGAAAGAGGAATCCCAGACAACCAGAGATAGAGAGGGAGAGAGCCGGGCGTCCGTTCGGGCCGCACACAATCACCAACTGTCTTCATAGTCCCGGGAACTCACGGGCCCCTGTGGAACGTTTCACGATTTTGCGTGTCATCCTTGCGCAGAGGCCATGCTAATCTTCTCTGTATCGTTCCAATTTTAGTATATGTACCGCCGAACAAGCGTGTACGGGCCCCTGTGGTCGCCCCTTGGAATGTCGCTGCTGTCTCAAGTGACCGGAATTTACATCCCGTCTCTCTCTGGGCTGGCTCTAGGTTTGCTTTATTATTCCTGGAAGAGTATATATTATGACATATATATATATATATATATATATATATATATTTACATAATTAAAAGAAAGAAATAAAAATTTACATGATTATAAAACAATGCAGCCTAGCAAGTTATTTACATAACTAAGCGCAAATAATCACTCTTCAACGGACCTAATAAAAAAAACATCTACTATATCTTACAAGAAATATTTACAAATATATACCCGCAACGTTGATATTTACAGCTTAAATTTCAAAATATTTTTGTATTTTTAAAGGTATATTAATGCTCTACTGAATGATTATTTTATAAATATCAAATATTTTTGAAAATATTTCACATAATTCTTGTTCCAAAATCATTTTATTAGATACCGCTCAAAAAGAGCAACCTAGTTTATGATATTTGCAACAATGAATAATATTTCAAACTGAAATAATATAATATATTTTTCTCTCAATATATAATAAGTATTTAAAATATGTATATAATAATGTGTATATAAAAATAGTATTTATTATCAAGTTTTTAACATGATACTCCTGTTGAAGGACTGACAAGTCTGAAAGCTTGAAAATAAAAAGTTGAACAAGAAACTAAGCCTGGAAGCTTCATTTATTTTATAATGAATAACATGTGAATTCACATATTAAACAAAATGTTAACGTGGGATTCAATCCTGGTTTATGGCTGTCGGGAATCGAGGGTGTTACTCACTTATCCACCGACTTTTTTTTAAATTTCACCTAAAAAGGCGAATGCTAATATTATCACTTCAATGCGAAAAAAAAATACAGTCGAAATTGATAATTCGAAGTCCATAGGACTAAAAAATAATTCGATTTATCCAAAAATTCGAATTAAAATTTTAGCAATTTATTTATTACCAGTTGCAAACAAGACACGATATATCCGATCTGGATAATTGCGCGTGAAACTATTTACAAAAATTCATATTGTGAATATTTGATATGCGCTTAGAAAATCTTAAAAAGCTGATAGGGTTGATCCTTAATAAAGTTGTTAATGATGGACAAGGTATGCAGTTTAGTTACGATGCACTAGCGCGCCATCTGTTATCAAATTACAAAACTATTTTAAACGCGTAATATTCTTTTTTAAATAAAACAATTTCTACTGCCCTTACTGCAATGGAAAAATTAATGGAAGGGCCTGGCTCATCAGTGGTGAACCCTCCCAGCGGTTTCGCCAGTTTAATATACCATACCGCTGTTATATTGCATTTTTGGAACTTCCTTTTATAGTGATACTGATGCGGAACCGCTGGAAGGGTTCACCACTGATGAGCCAGGCCCTTCCTATAATTTTTCCATTGCAGTAAGGGCATTAGAAATTGTTTTATTTTAAAAAGAATATTACGCTTCTAAAATAGTTTTGTAATTTGATGCAGTTTAGTGTTGACAGGAAGCAATGGTGAAAAGGGAAGTAACGGATTTTTAAGGATTTATGGTTTTTAAGATTTTTTAATAAACCATACATCCTCTTGTTAGGAATCTGGTTTAGCCTATGCTCTACAACGGAAGTATTGAGAGGCCTTTCATCTATAGGTGTAAGCCATCTTCTATACTTTTAAAGATGCAGTTTTTAAGTATATTTGTTCTTTGTAGAATGCTTGTTGTTGTTTTCAACAACTTTATTTTTTCTTTATGAAAGTAATGGTCAAATTTCTTGTCAAAATAGACGTCAAAACTAAGTACCATCTATTGACAGTCATAGCTGACCTGTGTTTATTCTTCAATAATGCAGTTAAATAAAAAGACACTATAGATTATTTGTCACACATACATACAACTACATTAATACCACCGGTCTTATACAGATTCACCACATGAAGGAAGCATAGATTAAGATCCTATACACAAGGGAGCATAGAACCCAACAGCCTCCTGGTCTGACGCATGTCCAGTGGACACAGAATCCACCGTGCATAAATTAGCGTATCACTGAAAAGACGAGTGTGGAATCAGCCGCGTTCTAGTCTTCACTTTCCTCATCCAAATGGACCATGACATTCTATTAATCTCCTCCGAACGGTGACTGCGGCCTTGTAGAATTTATATAAACCAAAGACCTTGATCAAACGTCATTGCATTCATCCAGTTATATATTTGTTGACTGTCGGATTGAGACAAGGATAAGTCATCCAAGAATTATTTTCTCTAATTCTCCAAGTAAAAAACCAACCAAATATTATATACATGATTTCATCTTGTATTCTGATATTACATA